>CM053587.1:243374076-243405182 GCA_028646515.1 Pseudochirops corinnae | reverse complement strand
CATATGTGCAACAAATGTTTCTTAAAAGCCACTTTACAACTGGCCAAAGATAAAAGTGCATTTTTTAATACTTCATCATGATGATGACTGTGTGGCCAAAGATTGTATTTTAAAACAATCTGAAAATAGATGTTTGGTACCATACCGCACCTGTTGATACAACAAAATATGTCAAATGTTCATGAACTATATTTAAGTAACTTTGAATAAGAAACGCTGAATAAGCATATATATGTGTGTGTGTGTGTGTGTGTGTGTGTGTGTGTGTGTGTGTGTGTGTGTGTGTGTGTGTGTATACATATATATACAAATATATGCATAATGCATACTACCACTGATATTCATATATATGATACTTTGAGATCTTAGATATATATGAGGTGGGAGATGAGAGACTTTCAAAGTATCAAAGATTTTTTGGATAATTTCCTATCTTTTTGGTATAAAAATATTCTATAAGTTGAGATTAAAAATTAATATTTTTAAGACCTATTAATCTACATGCAAACTATATGTAATTTTTAATACTATGACTAAAACTGTCTTTTTAAAGGTACTCAGAAACAATAGTTAAAATCATTTATGTCACAAATATTTGTTTCCAATGTCCAGAGCCAAAGTTTAGGTCTAAACATATGTTCATTTAACAGAACAGGTTAAAAAACTATCAATTCAAACATTATACTCCAGAGGAAAATAAATCCTTATGTAACCAGCGGGATAAACAACTCATTAAAACTAAACTTGGATAAACTCCAGGATAAATTTAAGGAAATAAGAATCAACCAGCTAGTCCTTATAAGTAGTGGCAAAGAGTGAAAATTAATCTTCCTTAATTAAATGATTCTTAAAATACTCAGTTCAAACTTGGTATTACAACAAAATGTAATACCAACTTGTTGAAATCACAGAATAAATCTGGCATATCTTTAAAGAAATAATTTTCTACTCTGTTTCAAAAGAAAAGAAAACCCAAAACAGAGAATAGAGCCTGTATGTTCCAAGCAAAGGAACTGATTTAACCAATCCATTCACATTCACAAGAGTGTCATGAAACTTTGCAGTGTGTAGACTTTAGGAACAGCAACCCATTCTTTTAAAATCAACACCTCATAGTGTATGAAAGAATATACTCCCCAACAGCTGGCTCCAAAAGTTTACATAGAGTCCCCAAATGCAAGGTTCAAACCTGCAGAATGTTCCAAAAATGTAATTTTTGTTATTACTCATATCCTGGTACAGTAAAATACGATTAGTTCATTTTTTCCAAAAAATAATTTTTTTTAACCTGCTACTAGAATTTCCTAAACCTCCTAAGATTACAAATGTATTTTACAAAGTTAAAATTTAGGTTTATTTATGCATGCATTAGTAATATACCTAGTTTTTACATACTTAGATTTTGGCTTTTTCTGTTAAGTATGTAGCAAATATTTCTAAATATAATTTACATTATATTTGTTTTTAAAATGTCTAAATAAGAAGTTTTCCAGTAACAATTTATATGACTTACAATAGTAGAAAATGGAAGATTAGGAGAGACTTGTTAAATCACAAAAATAATTTTTTTTTGGTTAGTTGATGCAATTCAGTCAATTTTAAGTCAGAGGTTTTCAAAATGAGTTCACAAATAAGATTATCTATACAGGAAACACATGACCTAACTACAAACTATCTTGGTATGCTTCAAAGTACTAGGACCTCAAAAGAACATATATTTCAATACTTTGATCATTGCTAGACATGATACCTATTGACAGATGATGTAGATACAGCACTTGATCAGGAGTTAGGAAAACTGAATTCAAATCCAGCTTCAAAAACTTACTACCTGTATGACCCTGGGCAATTCGCTTAATCTCTATTTGTCTCAACGGCCTCATCTATAAAATGGGGCTAATAATAGCACCTAACTCCCAGGGTTGGTGCACAGGACATAGCATAGGATGCTACATAAATGTTAATTATTATTGTTGTTGGGCTACTGCTGCTGCTGCTAATGATGATAATGATGAGGAGGAGGAGGAGGAGGAGGAGGAGGAGGAAGATGGTTGGAGGAACTGGACTCTGAGAATAGACTTGGAAGAAAACTTAAAGATCAAGGTAATAGTTTCCCCACCTCTGATCTAGTCCAATGTGCTCACTTTACATAAGCCAACTGTAGACCAAAGGCATAAAGTCATTAGGGAATAGGCAAAGCTTGCATTCAAATACTGGACTGAAGCTGATTAAAATAAACAAATGTTTAATTAAACACCTATTTTTCCATGTTATTGTGCTAGGGATAGCACTCCCTCTGAGCTACTCCTCAGAAGGTGACCACTACCTCAATGTTCAAGGGTAAACCCTCTAATTTTCCTCCTATTAAAGCTCCAAGCTAAAACTCAAGATACTCTACAGTATACTAATCATCAGCAATCAGTAGCAAATGTGGTTGTCTCAAAGCAAAGGTATTTACTAAAATGGCATAATAAAAATGGTGGCTATAAAATATCTTACTCCTGCCCCTATAAATCTGAAGTAAACCCCCCCACAAATGCATACAACAAGCATACACTAGGCACAAAGTTATACTACAATGGTAGGAAGGTAAACAAATGCAAAATACCCATGACCAAAGCAATTCATAATTGCACTACTCTAAGTCTTCACTGTCCTTTCTTTCTTCTCAGAGGCCTCAACTCTCCATTGCATATTTCTGTCTTAAGTAAATAGCCAGATCTCTTCTCTGCTGCCAACGGTCATACTGCTTCCTTCCTAAAGTGAATGCTTCTCTGTGTCTGTGTCTAGCTGGAGAGTGTGCGTCTGTTTCCTCATTTGTACCTTGTAACACCCTGAAACTCATTTTCCAATGCTTGGGTGAAGTGTCTCCTTCTGAAAGAGCTGTTCAATTTCCATGGTCAATGAGACGGGGAGGAAAGAAAATTTACTCCTACTCCTACTCCTCCTCCTAGAGCAATTTCTTCTAAAGGGCCAAGTTTGTCCTCATGGACTACTCCTACCATAATTGCCTCTCCAACTGTATTATGTAGGAGTCAACCAAAGGTGTAGTCAATTATGATTTATTCAATGGCTTTCTCCCTTCTGACTCAAAGAGACTTTGCTACTTCTTAAAGTGATAACAGGGTGTTAACATCTTGTTAACACATTAACACATCATTATCCATGATAATCTGTTACTGCATCAACTGAGCTAGCCAGGAGAAAGAGAAGGCTGCCCTTGGACAGGAAGTAGGAATACTAAGATAAAAATAAAACTATCCTTGAATCTAGGGAGCTCACTTGCTATACAAGGTATAAAATATATACAAAGGTAAATAAATACGAGGCAATTTGAGGAAGAAGAGAACATTAACAACTCAGATAATGAGAAACTGCATAGTAGAGAACATGGTGAAGGAAGCTTAAAAAGTTAAAAATTCTAAGAGATAGAGGTAATGCAAAGTCTAAGTATATTCCAGAAATGGGAGTAAGAGGTCTTCATGAAGTCTACACCAACTCATGGTGAAAAGAGAGAGAATGAGGAGTGCAGGGAACATAGGATACCAGTGGAACAAAAATGTAGAATGTCATAGGCTTATAGATTAAGTCCTTGAAGGGACCATAGATTCTGAGAACAAACCCTTCATTTTACAAATGAGGAAAGTAAGGCAGACAGATTAAGTTAAGTGCCCAGGATCTCAAAGCTCTAAGACAATATTTCAACTTACATCTTCCTAACTCTAAGTTCAGTGACTCTAAACCACCCCGAGGCCTCTATAAACTCATGGGATTAAATGACTTGCCAAATTCACAGCAGAAGTGCCAGAGGTGAGATTGTAACCAAGGTCCTCTAAATCTAAGGTCAGATCTTTTTCTACTGTACCATTATCCCTTTGTCTCAAAATGAAAGCGAAGGCTATAAATACCAGCCAAAATAGTTTGTATTTTATCTAAGAAGTAATAGGGAGACACTGAAAATTTTTGCAGCAGGTAATGACACCATCAGACCTATCTTTTATGGAAATTAACTCGGCAGCTCTGGATTCTTCCTCTTTTCACCATACCACAATGCCTTTTGTCTGTTAATTGTAATTAATAATTAAGAAATTTTATTAAATAATATTTAATTAATATATATTAATAATATATAGTATAGGTATATTCTACCACATCAGCCATAAAGAAAGGAATGTTCCTTAAAAGTAGAGTTTTCTCTTTTGTTTTTGTCCCTCCCAGTTCCCTGTATATAATAAGTAATAAATATCTTTTTTAACTGTATCTAGTTAGGCTCTAAGTCAAAAGGTCTAGGTTTAGACACTTTGGTATCACATATGAAACCAAGAACTAGTTTTCTACAGTATTACATAAAACAGAGAAAAACCCTGGAGCCAAGAGACAGAGTGTCTTTTTCACAAAAGAGCCAGGAGGCCAGTGTCACTGGATTCAAAATGTGTTGGGGAGTAAGGTGTAAGAAAATGGGAAAGGTAGGAGGGGGGCTAGATTTAATGAAGGGTGTTGAATTCCAAACAGAGCATTTTGGTTTTGCTCCTGAAGGTAAAGGAAGCCACTGCAGTTTATATAGTAGAAGGATGTATGATCACACCTGCGTTTCAGGAAATACGAGCTGAATGAAGGATGGATTGAAGATGGCGAGAAACTTAAAACAAGACAGATCTACCAAGGAAGCTATTGCAATAATCAGTCGGAGGAATTCCAGGATCTGTCACTAAAATCAGGTGTTTTGGTTTTTTTTTTTCCTAGTCAGTCTTCCTTCTCCTCCCAAGATAATTAAAAGGCCCAAAGTTGCCCTGGAGTTTAACACCACTGAACTAATCTTCCTTTGACATAGACTGTCGTAATATAAACTCTTAAGGAATAGGAATTCATTGTACTGGAATCCTAGGACTCTAACACACTATCTAAACTACTTTGATAAAGCATAACTTTCCATGGAGAACTTTCCTGACCAAGAGCACAAAATTATGATCATAATAAATAATACTGGAGCTAGAATGATACCAGCAAATCCTAAAAAGCAGTATCCAATAGCCTCTGAGAACTGGTAAATCTACACATTGTTATCCTATATTTTACTATAAGGATTATATTCTGTCTTGATAGAGATAAGATCAGAAACAGAAGGTCTCTAAAGGCATAACCAATATCCAAGTTCCAGGTGTAGTAACCATATTCACCAACTAGAATCAAGGGTTCATACTTGACTCTGTGCTGAATATATTTAAACTTTTAGAAAGGAAAATTAATTCAAAAGATATAGTAAGAACAGAATATACATTTCCTTGTAACTGGGACACATTTCTTTCTCTACCTCAATATGTAGGGAGAGTGAGCTCTAGCTTAAACCAGTTGCTACAAGCATTTCCTCCACCAATTAAATTTCCACATGAGAAAAGGAGAGAATGTGGAACTGAAAACAAAATAAAACAGAATGTGGGAAAAAATAGGAGTAGCTAACTTTTTTAAACCCCTTTATGAAAGCTTAAGAAAAAAGCTATCTAGTACAGATCCAAGTCTAAACCTGATTCTGTTTCTCAATCATTTTTTTTAAAAAGGAAGTCTATAATAAAAGCAAAAAAATAGGGTCTGAATAAACATTTGTACATACTGTCTCTCCCTATAGAACATAAGCTCATTCAGAGTTGGATCTTTTTTTAATATCTGTATGTCCCTAGCACTAGGCACATAAGCAGGAAGCTTGTTGATCAATTGATTACCTCCAAATTCATACGTGTACAGAGTTTGGGAATACATATGTATGTATGTATATACATTTTCCACATATTACCAAATATTACCATAAGTCAATTATGGATGTGTGTATGGGTTGGAAAGACATACAATATATTTCAAACAACTAATCTAGTGAGCTCAAGCCATGTAACTCCACCTGGTGGATATTTTTACATAGATGTCCTATCATTTCATACTCTATTTCATTTCCACCCACTCATCCTCAATCTTTTGCTCTCTTATATTTCTATTTCTGTTGACAGTATCAACACTCATAGTCATACAAGTTGGAAATGTTGGACAAGTCTGGGCTTCACCATGCAATCCAGTTACTCATCAAGTCCTATGTATTTACCTTTTAACATCTAGACTTATTCATCCTATGCCTATTGATATCACTCATGTAGCCTGAAGGGGTTGGGAGGGAAGGGGAGAAAAAATTTCAACAATGACCATACGAGGAACAGTAACCAAAGGAAGCAAAACCCTGTAATATACACTCATTTCATAGGAAGATCATAAGGAACTTCAGAGAGCAAAAAAAATGTACCTATGAGTTCTTTTCCTCCCCTATTGAAAGAAAAGACCATGAAATGGGATTGTTAGCAAATGATGGATTCCCCTCTAGATTTTTGCTATTAGGTTTCATATGTCCAAAGATATAAAATTACGTAAAATATTTAAAACTAGCTATGACTATGAATTAAGAAGGACTTGGAGAAATGATAAGTGAGGTGAGTAGGACAGCTGAACACCTTAAGGATTACTAACCCAACAGTCATCAAACATCTACTATGTGCAAGACCCTCCTTGAAAATGTCTTGTTAAGAATTTAATTTATGATACTTTTGTACCCTCTGATAAATTTCAGTCCCATAGAAATTTGTAAACGATATTATGACTAGAATATAATGCTATCACCAGATAATGTTCTGCTAATGTCAAGCACAAAGCCAAAAGATAAGACAAGGATAGTATGTTTATTTTCAAAGCAAGAGATCTTGTAATAACATTCTACTATATCAAAAATTCAGATAACTATAAAGCAATACAATAGAAATGAATGATGACTATTCAGGCATTATTGCATGAACTACATCCCACCAAAGTCTACCAATCAGGATCATGGAAGGCCAGTGTTGAAAAGTATCTCAGAGACCACTTGGTTCAATTTAAACCTGAAAAAGAATCTATTTTACCCTAAACCCAACAAGCAGTCAGCAAGCCACTGAGGATGTCTAAGACAGGAGGCTCTACTAACTACATCAAAGAGACTATTCCACTTTTGAACAGCTCTAATTGTTAGGAAGTCTCCCTTTATATCAATTCTAAGCCTGTTTCTCAGTTACTCTGATCAACAGGTCAACATATGTGAACAGTTTTTTATAATGCTCATTGTATGATGTTATGTTATTTTCTAAAAAGAGTACACCAGTTCATAGCTCCACCAGAAACTGGAAGTGGGTATTTGCTCATCCAACTATACATGCTACCAATCATATAACTATATGTATATAGCACCAAATTTTCCAAGAGGAAAAAGAAATAAAACTATATGTTCTCATCAGATTAACACTTTCTTATTTAGAAACATATGTTCCATGCTCATTTATGCCTTCAGTATAAAATACAAAATGAGAAGAGTCAGATACCAGAAAAGACACTTCATCAAAATTGCATTTGTGCTCATTATGTTGTTATTCTTTGTATATTTTCACTTGCCACGTAAGCTATCAAATCTAAAAACCAAACTAAGAGTCAAAAATAAGAAAATTATTAAAATTTATCAACTGGCAAGCTTTTCACATGATTAGGACTACAAAAAACACAAGCTAACCTATTTTTTTTTCTATAACCTTTGAAATGTTTTCCAAAATGTAGGATGAACAGTAGTAGTCGATCCCTGTTTCAATTCCTCTAGCACAAATTCTAAGATGGAGTAGTAAAGGGCACTTAAGATTCCCATTATTTCTATCCCATTATCCAATTCATTTTTCTTGGTGAAAATTAGATCCAAAATAACAGCTCCCCTCACAGGTTCAACTATCACTGAAGAATTAAATTATTATTAAAAGACATTAATAAATGATTGGTTCTTCTGCTTTTGACCAAGAGATCTACAGAAAATGACAAGATAATTTCATGTCACTATCACTACAATAGGGAGCAGCTACATGGCAAAATAGATAGAGCACAGAGCCTGGAGTCAGGAAGACTCATCTTCCCAAGTTCAAATGTGGCCTTGGGCAACTATGTGACCTTGGGCAAGTCACTTAATTCCATTTGTCTCAGAATCCTCAACAGTAAAATGGGGATAATAATAGCATCTACCTACCAGGGTTGCTGTGAGAATCAAATGAGAAAAATACATAATTGCAAAGTGATAAGCAGTGCCTGGCACAAAGGAAGTACCATATAAATACTTATCTGTTTGTTTGTTTATTTATTCATTCATTCATTCATTTATTTATTTATTATAACCTATTATTATTATTCCTTTTTAGAAAAATTTAATGATATATTTTGCTTTTATATAGTTTATCTTTACCCAAGAGTAGGCTTCCTCCATCCCAGAGAGTTATCCCTTTGAAAAAAAATTTTTTTAAAGAGAAAAGAAATTTGGAAAAATGTATTAACTGGAAAAAAAAAAAAAACATTTCAATTGTCCTGGGTAGTTCGCCTTCAATTTACATTCATGGAGTAACTGTGTATATTGTTTTCAAGCTCTGACTACTTTATGTTACATGTTTCATATATCTTCCCACACTTCTATGTACTTAGCACATTGGTTCCAAATTCTTTCAGCTCAGTGATATGTATTCATGTGCTACAATTTCTTTAGAGTGATATTCTCCAATCAATGAATACCTACTTTATTTCTAATTCCTTGCTTAACACAAAAATTGATGCTATAAATTTTTTGATGCATGTGGGGCCTTTTTTTTGTCAATGACATCACTAGGATATATGCTTATCAGTGAAACTACTTGGTCAAAGGCCATGAACATGGTAAGCACTTTGTTTCAACAATTCCAACTTTTTTTTTTTCCTGTAAGGCTTACACCAATTCCAGTTTTGTCAATAATGCATTAATGAGTCTATCTTTCCACAACCAACCCAACATTTAAAATTCCCATCAGTATACTTTCTTGATTCACAATGCCATTCTCAACCTCATTCCAATTTTTCTATGATTTTTCTGTTGAATAAGGTCTATTTCTTCAGAGGCATATTCCAAAACCCCTCAGCAACTGCAGCTGCAGCAGAGCAAACATTTACACTGCATTTTTAAGGTTTTCAAAGCTTACATATTTTCTCATTTAATCATCACAATACTTCTGTGAAGTAGGTGCTACTTTTTCTTTACCTTTTTTTTTTTTTTTGGACACATGGGGAAAATTAGGATGAGATCATATTTGCTTCCTTCTGATAGGATCATTATTAATTCATCTTGCTTGTCCATATTTGGGGCATTAATTATGGAAAGTCAAATTTTATTATTCATTCCTTAAATGTTTTATCTTATAAATTTCTTGGTATATACTACCATTCTTATTTCACTTTGCCCTCTCTCTATATAAATGTAAATGCTTTATAGACAGTGTTTCCCTATTTTATCCTTTAAAGAGAAACAGAAACAGAGAAACAAAAGGAGTTAAGAGAGGCAAAGAGACAGATGAAGAGAGACAAAGACAATGACAGACAGATGGAGGGCACTTATTAAGTGCTTAAATTGAGGCATGGAGGTAAAACATGATTAGGATCCTTCCTGAAATAATAATCCATATAAATAAGTCACCAATAAGGGCAGCAATATCTTGGGGTAAAGATTTCTTCATGGTGAGAAGGTTAGTGAGCCCATGGAAAAAGTGTAAAGCATCAAATAAACTTCCAACAAAAAATTACTCTTTGCCAATCAGCTTCCATCTAGATTTACTTTACACTATGATTTAAAACAAAACCAAAACAAACAAACACAAAAAATTCAAAACCTCAAGGGCTGACTCATCAATTTGTATTAAACTGATAATAAAAACTTTAGGAAACAGCTAAAGTCTACAAAATCAAACTTCAAGTTAACCAAAGCTCTAGATTAAAAATACTGACTTTCAAGTCTTTATTTACATAATGAAACAGAACAGGTAGTAATGCCAGAAGTCAAGATGGCCCTTTATACAAAGTAATAATTACAACAAAGCACTTCAAACTTTACAAAGAGTTTCACATGTTATCTTACATGAGCCCATGACTCCTGAATGAAATTGATCATGTAATGATATATATATATATATATGTATGTATGTATGTATGTATCTGTATATGTATGTATATAATATTTCTTATGGCACAGTAATAATAAATTAGTTTCAGTAAAGCTAAATGACTTGCCTATGATTACACAATTAAGTGAACACCATAGGTAGTAATTTAAACCAAGGTCTTTTGGTGCCAAGGAACAATACTCATCTACAATGACATGTTGCATTTTTTTTTTATTGTGAAATCTTTTTAATTCTGAACTTCAACACACCCTCCCCCAAAATAATATACAGACCATACACAACAAAAACCAAGAAGTCCAAAAGGGTTATATAAAACACCAGATGTCCATTTTACATTGCTGGTTTTTTGGGGGAAAAAAAGTATATAATAGATTCTGTTATATATATTATAATAATTATAATATAATATAATTATAATATATAAAAATATAATAATATATAGTATATAATAATAATGTTATAATATATATATTCTGTTATATATATTCTATTATATAGATTCTGCTTGTTACTTTCAAAATTGTGCAACTTCTCTGTGATTCCTTCTGAACTTTCTTCTGTTCTTTTCTATGCATTTAAAAAAAAGTTTTCTTTCAAACCATCAACATTTTTCTCAGAATCCCTCTATCTTCCATAAAAAAATCATCCTATATAACAAATATTTTTAAAGAAAAAGGGCATGTGAAAGTATTTGCAGATCCTATACATGATTGCACGCCCCCATGGGGGGGGGGGGGAAGGGAGGGGAGAAAATCTGAAACTCAAGTGATTGTGGAGCTGAATCTTGTAAATTAAAAGTAAATGAGTAAATAAAAAAAAAAATTTGCCCACAAAAAAAAAAAAAAGAAAAAGAAAAAGGGCATGAAATCAGCAAAACAATCAACATATTGAAAAAGTCTGAAAATATATGTAATTTTCCACACCTGTGCTCCTCCTACCTCTGCAAATGAGGGGTGGGGGGATGGGAGTATCTTCTCATATTTCTTCTTAGGCAACAAGCTTATTCTTTGTAATTGTCACATATGTAATATTTTTTCCATTTACATTATCATAATCATTATGTATAGTTTCCTTGTCTCTCCTTACTCTATCGGTTTATGTAAATTAATTCTTCATGTATATTTGTTAATTGCTTTAAGCATTGTAATTTTCCAGCATATTTCTGAACAATTTCTTTAGCTGTTCCCCAATAAGAGTGCATGTACTTTGTTTCCAGTTTTTTTCTACTACAAAATGTGCTTCTACAAATATTTTGGTGTATATGGAGGCTTCTTTTTTTAAAAACCTGTGATCTCCTTGGAATATGAATTTAGCAGGTACTTGGTCCCTAGTAACTAAGGGCTAAATACTTCTGTGAAAGAGGCAGAGGGTATTAACTCTGTCTCATGTGTTAAAGAAACAGGTGTGTACTCTGTCTCCTGTGTGAAAGAGACAGAGTGCGTGAACTCTGTCTCCCCTGCGAACTCTGTCTCCCCTTGCTGATGTGGCAGGAAGGGGTTGGCTGAGACAGGAAGCATGTGTGCGTGTGTGTGTGTGTGTGTGTGTGTGTGTGTGTGTGTGTGTGTGTGTGTAAGAAGAGTTCCAGGGACAGAGAAATGGAATCAAGAGTTTTCTTCCTGGTGGCTCCTGGTGGAGGGAGCAGAATTTTCACAGCATCTGGAAGCTGGGATGCTAGACTGAGAACTGAGTTGGAGTTTTCTATGAGACCAGAATCTGGTGAAGGCTGAAGTTGCCTGGAAGGCTGACTGGAAAGCTGACTGGAAAGCTGACTGGAAGGCTGAGATTTCTACTGGGCCCTAGGGCCAGCTGAACTGCTGGAGGACTGAAGAAGCATGACCAGGATAAGACTTTGTTTGTGGCTTAGTTGATCCTTGAGTTCCCAGCAACAGAAGTGGTAAAGGTTTTGAGATGTGCTGGACCGTGTGAACTTCAGTGTACAACAAGAACTGCTCAGAGGACTGGACAAGGAGTCTGCCTCTGAATCCAGGTGACTGTTTGGTAGATTCAGGTTAGGAGCTGGGACCATGGAAGGGGATCCAGGGAATCCAAGAGACCACCTCAAGTCAAAATGAAGAAAAGGCCTCCCCTTGGACTCATGATGAAATTGAAGTGTACTAGACCCCGAAGGGTGGAGGGTTTATATAATTTTCTAATGAATGCATTTAGTGATTAATGATACTCAGTAATTGTGAATCTGAATAAGTGACTGATTAAGTTAACTTATGATCACTCCATGAGTAGAAGACTGATTACTGTATTGTCATATGACTAAATGATTAAGTAAGGAGGGTTTCCCCCTTAGGGAAACCAGATGATTATTCTTTTGTTCTTTGTTCTAAATACTGTGGCCGCTATAGTGAAAACTATGTGGCCATTCTAATGTTAAGCTTTTGTGAACACTATATTGTGATTCTCTGTGATAAGATGTAATGTTTTGAATATCATGCTGTGATTTGTGTGAATGTTCGCCTTGATTTGTAATGGAACAAATGGAGTGTTCACTATACTGTGTAATCAGAATCTTAAAAGCTGTTCACAGTAGCATTCTTTCAGGAAGCTGCTCGTGCATGGCATTACACTCCAGAACCCAGCACAACAGGTGCAACTAGGCCAGGCCACCCCCAGCACAGGGGAGAAGCCAGAAGCACCTGAGGCCCCATGGAAAAACAGTGACCAGGCCCCTGGCCCCAACATAAGAAACTTGGAATAGTGTCCTCTGTGCTCAAGAGCAGAGCTCAACTTTAAAAGTGAAATAGGCTGAAAAATGAGTAATAAAAAAAAAAAAAGAGAGCGAGCCTTGACCATAGAAAACTACTATGGTGACAGGGTAGACCAAAAAATATACATAACAAATTCTATGTATACTTTCAAAACTGTCCCAGTTCGTTCATGTCTCCTTCAGAAATTCATTTTCTCTCATCTGTGTATTTTTAAAAATGTTTCTAAGACCCTCATGGGGCAGGGGGATGGGCAGGAGGTCAGCACATATCTCTATGAGCAACTACTCTTTCTCACTCCAATTTTTTTTAAAAAATGCTCTTGAGCTTCAGACACTTAAAATTTATTAGCTGTGTGACCTTGGGCAAGTAACTTAACTCCAAGTGCCCTGACTTCTCCCCTCCAAAAAGGGGGGGGGGGGGAACCATTCATGAGAAAGAGGCACAGCTAAATAAAATTTATCTATCCAGTAGCCATGACTAAAATGTCTCTGAAACTCGTGTCCATTATCTTTCTTGTCAGCAGATGGGTAACCTGCTTCATTATAGGTCCTTTGGTGAAACTGTTGGTCATTTTTCTGCAGAAAGTTGTCTTCAAAAGTTTTGTCCATTTATAAAGTGTTCTCCTGATTCTATTCACTTTACTCTATATTAATACATACTACCCAGCATTCTCCTGAAGTCCTCTCTTTCATCATTTATCACCAAAAAAAAAAAATCCATTCCACTGTGGTATTTGAATAGCACAATTTGGTCAGTCGTTATTCAACTAAGAGGCAATCTAAGACTAAGATTCTAATTCTTCTTTTCCCTTTTAATCCACTTAACACTGTTCAAAAATGTTATTTGTGATTATTCCTTCCTTAGTATTTTCCTTTCTCTTGTCCCTCACAACATCTCCATATTTTCCCTGTTAAGTTTAATATATTCTTACACCAACTTCGGTGTGTTCAACTCATCTTTGTCTACAAAAGATAAGAAAGAGGTTCATATGATGCCAGCTCCCTCTACCGTCCACCCTTCTAGGCTTATATAGTCTTCTTACACAACTCAATTATAATAAGTAACAATTTCTGTTCCTCCCTCCTTTCTCTTAAATATTAATTCCTTTCTGTTCCCTCTTAAAATTCTCAAAATAGCACCAATCTTCAAACTACCCCTACCCTCAAACTCTGAACCTCAGCTTTTTAAAAAATTAATTCCTTTATTGTCTCTAACTGGCACTATGGTACTGAAGGGCTACTTGTTTCTTCTTTCCTATAAGAATGTTAGTGCTACATCATCATAAAGCTCCTTCCAATTGGTAAAATAAATTTTGCTTTCCAGGTTTTCTAGACTTTTTGGTTTCTATTTCAAAACATTTACTCAGCTTTGCTATTTTCAATCCTCTAATCTATTAAAGGTCTTTTTTTCCCCTATAGGATAATATTCACATTCACAGAATAAGTTCTTACTGGTTATAAGCCTATATCTTTTACCTTTGGGTATACTGAATTCCAAGAACTTTCATTTATAACAGAAGGTGCCATTGCTTGTTTGATCATGACTATAATTCTTTTAGTAACTGTCTCTTTCTGGGTGCTTGACTTCTTTTCCTTTACTTTAGGAGCTCTGGATTTTACCTATGGCATATTTGACTCTTCCTTTTGGTGTTCCTTTCAGGAATTGATTGGTACATTCAACCTTTACTTTGCTCTCTGGTTCTAACAGATCTGGGCAGTTTTCATTTATTATTTCTTGAAATATTGTCTAGGTTGTTGTTTTTTTTTTTAAGTCCTGGTGATCAAGAAGTTCAACGATTCTTATATTATACCTCTTTGACTTGCATTCTAGGTCAATTGCTTTTTTTAAAAAAAATCTTTAAATTTTTCTTCTATTTTTTCAGTCTCTTGTATTTGGTCCATCTTAGTTTTTAGGAATCTACTTTCTTGAATAAGGTTTGCCTCTTTCTCTACTGAGGTATTTATTCTCCTTCCAAATCTTCAAATATTTTTATTTAATTTTTTATCTCCTGTTTCATTTCTTGTAGGTGTTAAGTCCTTCTGAAAAATCTATATCTTCCTTTAACTATCTGCCTACAATTGTTATGAATTAGACTTTAAATTAATTTTTTTATACTGGGTAGCTATTACCCCATGGTTTTACTTGCCTCTCCAGCATTTGTTCTTGAACTGGGGTTTTGTGCTAGGGTCAACCTCACTCCTCCAAGCCATATTTTTGTGTGAGATGGTCAGCCCTGCTTAGTCTGGCTCTAGGTTCTCTGGGTTTAGGTATTTGCTTCCACTTCCAAAAGGAAGGGGGAGGGACAAGAAGGAGGGGTAATGGCCCCTGGATTCTGAGGTTTAGAGCACTTCAGGATCTCCTATGGAGTATTTCAGGAGAGAATAAGCAGTGCCATTCCCTACAGTTTCCAAGGTTTCCATCCTACATCTTTCTGATCATGCTGGGTATTTCTCAGGGCTTCTGCTCTTGCTTGCAAAGAAAGAGAGCTCTATTAACTAGAAGTGTCCTGTCTCTAGTTACACAAGCACTCGAAACGAGTCCTTGTGTCTCTTGTGAGGACCCTTTTCTATCATCATAGGTTTCTGACTTTTTGTTCAGCTCTGAGGTAGAAGTTATTTACAGTAGTTTCTCATTTGACTTCTTGACCATTATTTGATGTGATGTGAATTTTATGCTTTTGTTGGGACAAATATGTGGATGATGAGTGACTTGTCTCCTGTTCAAGCTGTCATCTTGGTAGGAAGTCCTCATTTATTTTCAATCAAAGCACTATGCTGATAACCAGAACACCTGTATTATAGTCTCATATAATAAAAGCACTACAGGTTATCCATCCAATTGTACGTCATAATCTGGACAACAAGCATTCTCTAACATCCTGGTTTTCCTAGATGGGAAGTGCTACTGGATCTTTTCCAGGAGACTCTGCAAAGATCATAAGGTTAATGTAACCAATATATATCATCTACGAATAGGAGCACCTAGAAGTGTTCACTATTAAAAGAAAATATCTCTTCAATCTGGTCTCTGTATTGGACTTCACCAATGACAACAGTAAATCCTTTTAGTGAACATACATTCTTTATTATATATCTTAACTAATATAATGGTCAGAGTCTACTCTTTTTGTTATTTTTTTTTTCAGAAATTATTGCCCTTTTATATATGTATGGGAAACACTTCATAAGATGGCCTTTATGACAGCATTTTGTTCTACCAAATCAAATTCTTGTTTTAGGGTCAAGAAATAATAATAAGATCAGTGGGATTATATTTTCCACATCTTTCAGGCTATTACATAGTAGCAAAATATCACCCACTATAAAATGATGGCCAAAATCTGTCTATACTTACTACTAACATCCCCAATAAGAATGTTCTCTTAATCTCATGCAAATTTTACATAAACCAAAAGGCAGGAATATATGTCATTACTCTTTAAAGCTCTCTCACTTTCCTCTACATCCTTTTTCTTTCATTAAAGTATTTAGGAAACTTATTTACTTTTATCGTTTTTAATAATGTGAGAGTATTTTCCCCCCACAACTTTGGTATCTACCATTCCTTCAGATACTTTAAAAATTTATTTCACAATGCCCTCAAAATTGATATGCTTTCACCAGCAATAACTTCTACATACCCTTGGTCTGATTCAACTGCTTTTCCCTTTTCTCTTTATTTCTACTTCATCTAAAAGCACATCTGTGAATGTGATGGTTTCATTTTCCTTAATGGTGAAAGTAATTAGTTATAAAAATACTTACAGATTTTTTCCATCTTTTCACTACTATCCCAGTTGCAGATTTATCTTTAAAGCTTTATTTAATTTTGTACTCACCAAAATCTCTTTGAATTGGTCTTACCTTCCAATACTTCTCTGTTTAAAAGGTAGAACTCTTCACAATCTTCCACTATCCTTTTCCATAATATTTTGTTTAGAGTCATATTTTATAGGTATTTGAAGTGGTTATGAGGGGAGCTGCAGAGTTCTTCCTGCTTCCACATCACCATCTTGACTCCACCCCCCATAATATTTTACAAGATAGATTATATTCTAAGCTGGTGTTGCCCCAGGTGAGCATATATCTACTAAGTAAATAAGTCAAATAATCTGCTATGGTACCTTTGGTATCCTCATTATGGAGACTTACACTGGTTGAACAGCTGCTGTATGACAGTATTGAAATCATTCTCTTTTCTCTGTCTCTCTCCATACACAACACACATCCCTCCCATTATTCATGATCAATACACTGTTTAAAAGTGATTTCTAATGACTTATATATAATGTGGGTGATTTAATTGAATACCATATATTCTTATTTTTATTCTTTCTTTTAGGATAAGAGATTTAGACCTAGAGAGATCTCACAGGTCATCTAGTATAACCTCCTCTCATTTTTCCTACATGGAAAATCAAACCCATAGTGCTAAATGATTGCCTATAAATCTTAGAGTGGCAGAGTTCATGTCAAACTCAGGTCTTCTGACTTCAAATCTAGCACTTTGCTCAGTATCCTGACCTCTAGTTTTGTAGCAATTTTTATCTGTAACAACTCATTGGTCAATTTACCTTCTTCCATCTATTTTGTATATATCTTATAGGTACACAGTAGGCTGTATATTGTCTCCCCCAGAATATGAGCTCTTTCAGGGTAAGGACCATGTTTTTGCTTTTCCTTGCTCCCCTAGAGCTTAGCAAGAAGCCTAGAACATAATAAATGTTTATTGACTTGACTACCTGAATACACTCAGTGGATTCAGAAATAATTCATCAATGACTGAGTCATTTCCTACTCATTAACACATATTCCACTAATATTTTTGCAATGTTAAATGACACATGCTTTGTCCATCACCTCCAGCTTCATTTCTCAAAGAAAGTAGAGACAACTAGATGGTGCAATAGATGGAGCATTGGAACAGCGTATAGTAGATCTGAGTTCAATTCTGTCTCAGAACCTGCTAGCTGTTTGACCATAGACAAGGCACTTAAGCACTATCTGCTTCAGTTTCCTCACCTGTAAAATGAGTATAACAATAGCACCTACCTCCCAGGACTGTTGAGTATAAAATGATATAACACTTGTAAAGTTATTTCTGAGTCTTAAGGTACTATATCAGTTAAATTATTATTATTATCATCAGCAGTATTATTAAATATTCAGGATGTGAACATAAGGCTAGTATGGAGTCCATAACTTTAGGGTCTTTTTCACTCCTTTTTCCTGATCCATGTTTTGCAACACAGCTTTCAGTAACTTCATCAATTCCTACCTTTGCAATGAAGTTGTCAAATATTTGTCAATAACTTCAAAACACAAGCTGATTTAACACAGAGGGTCTTACTGAAGTCTTAGTGGTTTTCTGCCTCAGCATTCTGCAACAGATGTCCACACATAAGCCGCAATTATGTGCATGATGATCTTTTTCCCAAATACTTTAAATGAGAATTACAATACAAGATGACCTTGTTGTCTTTGACTATACAATAAAACCAATTCACCAACTTCTTTACTAGACTTTCCAAAGAGAGCTAGTGAGTCAATGTACATTGCGCTACAACTTTATTCTGATTTGGGATTAATTTAAGGAAACAACATCAAGATTTATAGGACTTAGGTTCTCTGATATATCTACTCATGTCCACTATGAATGTCACATTGAGAGCACCTGTAGCTAAATTAAAATTTAGAGACAGTCTAAAAACCATGTCATACTTTTACCCTCTGTCATATTTTTTTTACCTTCTGTTACTATCAGTGTAGAAGGAGAAAGAAGCTGCACAGCAATGAGGAGTTTTATTTTCCTTTATATCATGATCAAAGAATTCATTACTAAGTAGCCAACCTACCGGTGATGAATCTGTCCTTACTTAGCTAGAATGGTCCTCCAAAAAGAAAGCATATTGCAAAACTATACTGGAAGTAGTTCCAGAGCTCACAGAACATTCCAGAGTATAAGCTGGCATTCATTTACAAATGAGTTTTCACTTATCATATCATATCTCCCCTCCCAAAACTCTATTACTTAGGCTGTTAAGGCTAAATAAAATTCACAGAGTCATCTATAAGACACGCACAAACCAATGAGCACTGTCAAAATACAACAAAAATAAAGCTTTGTGATATGGCCAAAGAAAATCGATTTTAGAGTATAAAGAATATGTACATTTCTCCAGAAGAAATACAATTAAAGTGAGTAGAGACAGTCTTCAGACACGTAGGATTCTATGACACAGCAGTGTAGAGACTCAGGGTTGGTGAGAAGGCTGCAACATATACCAAATAAGGGACCACAACTAAGTAAAGGATGGCACCAAAGAAATATATGATCAAAAAAGACCACAGGTTAGTTATGTGGCAAGAACAAAGGATACACTGCCATTCTTGCAATGAATATCAAGAGGAATGAGGAAGGTCCCCAGCATGTTGACTGGAAACCTTATACTGAACTTATAGAAAGACATGGAAAAGAGGCACAAAGGATGAGCAGTCCTGAATGGGCTACACTCTCTTTAAGTGGAGGAATTACTCCCATCTAGGAAATCACAGATCCATTTGAGTACCAGATTATTCATTAGAAAAACAAAATAATTACATGGAATATTTTTAAAAATATATTACAGAAGAAGTAATCAAAGTGACAGAAGAAGTAATCAAAGTGACAGAATAAAAAGTAATCTTAACAGGCAAAGTGTTTTTTCCATTCTTAAACAGAAGGCAGTAGGTTATCCGATATAGTTTTACTCCTCTCTTCACATAGGACAGGATTTTCTATAGTGGTCATACCAAGAAAACAAAGAATATGCAAGACTATTAGAGAAGAGTGATTAAATGGATAAACTATTGGGAACCAAATGAAACTGATGTTTCTCACTGATCTACATTATACCCAACCTGTAATGGTAGGATTGGGCTATAAAAATTATTTCACATACTATACTTAATAAACATAATACAGGGCAGTGAGGTGGTACAAGAGATAGAGTGCCAGGCCTGGAGTTCAAATTTGGCCTCAAACATTTACTAGTTGTGTAACCCTGGGCAAGACCCTTAATCCTATTTGCCTTTGTTTTCTCATCTGTAAAATGAGCTGGAGAAGGAAATGGAAAACCACTCCAGAACCTTTGCCAAGAAAACACCAAAAAGGAGTCAAAAAGAGTCAGACACAACTGAAAACAACTAAACAACCACATATTTACTCCAATAAAGACAACCTAATGAAGGATCTCGACTGTGTTCTGAAAAATTCTGGCTTTTCCTGAAACATAAAAAGATTCCACAGGCATTTCTGCAAGCAGAATTAGACAATTCTGTGAAATTACTGGATAATTTTTTTATTTTAAGTATCTCTTAGAATATTATATCTAATTATAGTGATTATGATTCTTTTGCCTTCTATTTATAAATGACACTTTCATAATTATCCTGTATCAGTATACTCACTCCCAAATACAATCATAGACATTGCTAGGATACAAAAAAAAGAAAGAAAGAAAAAGAAACAAATAGTACCCCCTATAGGCCAAATACTTATAAAACATATTTGCTATAATCAACATAAGAAACAATATAAAATGAAAAGAATTTCTATTAAAAACATCATAATCAACATTTCCAATATAACTAGTGTAATGTTTTTATTGCCATTATCATTATTTCGGACCCCATTCTTTAAAACAAATTATTAATTATATAAACTGATGTAAAATTTACTTTGTCATCATTATATATTATGACAAAAAGTCACAAACCTTTGATCAAGAGATATCTGACAAGATGAATGGAGAAGAGGGTTTAAACGGTCAAACAATGGCATTCCCACCCACCCTAATTAAAGCAGTTGCATAAAGTTGGTTGGTTTCCTATAAAGAAAAAAGACATGGACAGTGCTAGAATTTTAAAGATTTTGTTGGTTTTTTGTGTTTAGTATAAGGTTAGTAGGTTTATTGAGTCTATTTTGTTATTAAGGCTGGTTAGTAAGTAAATGCAAGAATTGTTCTTTTGGCTAGGTATGGCAGTTTCAGTACTCCAGTTGCATCTGGAAATTGCTCACTAAACTTGGATCTGGTGCAGAGACTCCAAACATGTTAAATCCTTGTGGTACTCTTAGTTTTCCTCTTAGAACTGTCCTTCCCAAAAGAAAGTTGCGTAAGTAATGATTCTGCTTTGCTATGAACCTGTTTTATCACATATATCTGTCCAATTGGGTGTACATTTAAGAAAGAGTTGTCCAGGTGGATTATTTTCACAGATGAATGGTGCTAATGTTCTAAGATGTGGCTTGTGCATTGTATTTGGATGCTCCTCCCAAATAGGACCCCATGGATACCGAGAACCTGCATCATCCAACGCTGTCCAAGGAACATATGTATTTAAGTTAGCAACTGCTCTGTACATTTCTGCTCCTGTTGGCCTAATATCATCTAATCTAGTTTGTCTCCAACTTTCTAACCATTCTAAGTCTTGATTTTGTATCCACTCATGCTGTATTAGCCGTTTTCTGTCATTTTCATTTTGGGTTCTGGCTCCCTGTTGATAATCAAAAATGATTCTTTGTTCACTGTGCCATCTGTCTGGTCTCTGTATGTTGTTTGTGCAGCACCAGATATTAGTGATGGTCCAGATCTTCTTAAAAGTCCATTCAGGGTAAAGCATCCCAACACTGAATGGTCTTTGTCTCACTGATGCAGAGTATTTGGTGACATTCGATATATCAACCCTCCAGGAATTTACTTGATTCACTGCTGCATTTTGATTATTGTCAAAGCTAGGTAAGATTTGTAGAGCTGTACCTAGTTTTCTATGGTCTTGGTAGTTCATTGTCATTTTAGTCGGTTTGGTTTCAAAGAAATATTTGGCAGTAGGCAAGTTAACTCCAATTCTTGGCATTTCAATAAGTACTGTGTTTTCTATGGTCAGGAAAGGATTTGTTGTTGTTGTTGTTGCTGTTGCATAGTGAGGAGCTAGTTGGTTCTGTACTCACTACTGTGTTTTTGCCTTGCTTACAGAAGTTATAAAAGTCTGTGTAGTAGACCCAGGGATATAGTTTTTTGGTTTCCTATGGGACGTATCCCAATGTTGTTAAAGTTCCTCCATCACACAACCATGGTATTATGTTATTTGTGTCTACTGCAACTTGTATGGCTGCTGTGAGGTCATTATTATAAACTTTTACTTTTGTTCCTTCTGGTCCTTGTTCACTAACTGTTTTAATAGCAATGTTGAATAATTCTTATTCTAGTAAGCCTACATTTAACTCACTAACCATCTTTGGATGTGCTGTAAGTCTGCTGGGGAAATCCAAACGCTCCATGCATTTGAGTCTATTATATTCCAAAGTGTTAATATTTGCTTGTATGAGTTATCTTCTTGTCCTGCTCTTGTGCTGACATCTGCAAAGTTTGTTTCTGCTTTTTGCAGAGTATATCTTTCATCTGGTGGCATGCTTAACTGTATGTGTCTTGATACATGGCAAGTTATGGTTACATAGCCCCTGTCATAGGGGCTATGTTGTTACATCTGTGAAGCTACCTGTTGATATTCAACTCCACCAACTCCTCCAGATTCTCCTATCATTCCACCCCCTCTTTGTGATACCTGGTTAGTTAGCTCTCATGACTATTGTTCAGGCTCTGGTCCAGACATGTTGTTTGGTTGGTTAGTTTGTCTGGAGTTCCCTTTCCTTGCTAGGTTTATGAATATATGTCTATGTGGTTGCTTTCTAGATTTGCCAAATTGTGTTATCCTAGGTTGAGATTTTGCTTTTCTTGCTGGAGGTGCCAGCTTTGGTACCATAATTTCTTTGACTCTGAAAATTCTGTTTGCTATCCAGTCTCCCCAGTTTTTTGAGTGTTGTGTGTACTGTATTAGTTCTCTGTTTGCTTGGTTAAAATATATGTAAGAGTTCTGACTTTTTAGTTATAGTTGTTCATAAGCTTCATCACGTAGTTTGCTGCTCTGTCTGAGTCATTTGTAGGTTCTTGCCCATGAAGTGTGCTCTCTGGTTAGGACCAGTTATATCCTGGTAGTGTGTAACCTGCTGGAAGACCGTTTATTAGTTTTGTTTTAAGATAATCGTTAGATGAGAAGCAGCAATAGAGAAACTTACCTTGTCTAGGATGTTTTACTGGGGGTATTACATATTTTCAGCGAAGAATGAGTATCAATCAACTGCTTCTTCCTCAGCAGAGATTTGAATAGCAGTTAGTGTTAGCTAGTGGTTCCATACCAGAGAAGCTAGTTGCTGTAGTATCTTCAAGGCTATATTCTGGTATGATTGTCATTCACGTGGCTCTGGTTCTCTCCAGTCTGGTATGTAGATACTTTGCTGGCTCCTCCCACATTTCAGTACATGTTGGCATCTCCTTCCAGTAATTGACATAACTGCTCATGATTGGCTCTAGGTTTAGCACTGTTAAGGTTCTGAAAATGTTTAGTATTTTATCATCAACAAGTCCAAATGTGCCATCTAAGAGATTGCTTAGTTTAAGATTGGGCATCTGTGTTTGATTGGCTCTGTGTGTTCTGATAATAGTTTACAGCCAACTCTTACTTCAGTTATATTTTCGTTGGTTGTCACGATTACTGAAGTTGGTTCAATTGTTTTTGAGTCTTTTCCTTTCTGATCAATTCTAACAGTTTGTCTTGACATCAGTTGTTTGAACTGGTTTAGTTGCTGTCCAAGATTTCCAGCTTCTTCTATCCAGATTATGTTTTTGTGAGTGTAGTCACTGAATGGGAATGAAATGTTTGCTAGATTGTAGTTGGCATATCTTTTGGGCTATTAAAGATCTCCCTATACTAGCTGGCCCATTTAGTAAGATGGTGTTTCTTTTTCCCATCTGTTCAAACAGCACATTATAGCATGAGTCACTTTATATGGATTAAAGTTATTTAACTCCCATATTTGAAAGAGTTTGGTGTTTTCAAAGCCTCCAGTGGTATGCTTGAATTGGTTGCTTTTTCTAGGATAAGTTCAAAAGCTGCCTTAGTTTTAGATATTTTTAAGAGGATCATGTTTGTAATGGTTTTGATTAGTGTCTTTCCTGCTGGCTGAGCAGTGATGTGCACATAACTATCTGGATTTCCAAGAATCCATTCTTCTGTTGAGATTATTCTTTTTTTCATACAAGTCATTCATGCAATCTTTGATACTTATTTCTCTGGTGCTAGTCACTGTTTTCATCTTTTTGGCTCGTGGCTCTGTTTGCTTTCCCTCAGGTTCTGGACCATCTCTGTTATTGCTTTCATTGCTTTTAAGTGCTTTAGTTGTACATTGAATCTGGTTGAATAGACCACACAGTCAAAGATATACAGTCAATTAATTGTTCTGATATAGCAACTGTCATCCATTATTTCATGGTTTTTTTTAGAAAGTAGTATATAATCAGTCTTTCCATATTAACTATGTTAGCATACTCTTTTTTTTGTTTGCTTATTTTTGTATTGTAAGATACCTAACCCAGTTTCTTTCAGAAACTACATTTTTGAATGTACAACAACATTCACTAATGGTGAGTTGTACTGATAAAATAGTTAGGAGCCATTTGTTCCACAACTCTACTAATTTTTTCCTAATGCATTTTCCATTTCTGTTATTATTACCTTTGAAATTTAAAAGCACATGGATGTGACTTCCATTATATTTATTTTTTCTGCTTGTATAAACCAAGTTATTTCTTCTGGCTCTATTTTTTTCATCGTAAAAAATGTCAAATAAGTATTTCTGTGCACAGGCAAGCATGTTATCATAGTTCTGGTGTCTTCTGAGAGATTTACTGGTTTTTTAGCTATGTTGGTTTCCATGCATTCTAATGTCTGTTGGTTTTTGCTTGGTTTGTTGCAGTGCTTCCATGTAATCATTTTGTTGTTGATCTCTAGGTCTGAATTTGAAGACAAAGGAGAATGCTCCTATGTGTGGCTCCTTGCTCTAGCCAGTTTATGGCTTGACAGATTTGATCAGCATCCTGTCTTGCCATGGCTACAAGTGTTCTCAAGCAAGTAAAACAACTAACCAGTTTCTATATATAGTCCTTAAACAAGGAATTTGTTGTCGTTGATTGCTTATTGAGCATTTTGTTTGAAATTTTGGCACACATGAGTTCTAAAAATTTTCTGTGCACAAGTAATTTCAATTACCAGTGCATACCACTTTCAAAAAACTGTTCATTAAGTAAGCAACCAATCAGCTGAGCTTATGCATAGCACAAGCAGCACAGCTATATGAAGATGATTTTTATTGTTTTAAATAGACGATCTTATGACTTCAAAAAATTTGCTTCACCAAGTATTCTGAGGCTGGAAAAAAAAAGTGAGAGAGAGAGAGAGAGAAGAAAGAGAGAGAAAGAGATAGAGTGCGTGTGTACGTGCGTGCGTGCGTGTGTGTGTGTGTGTGTGTGTGTATGAATGATTTATTTCTTGGAGAAGTTAAAAGCAACATAACAAATATGTGAGAAAGCAGGTAGCAAATGATTGTTGACTTTACTATTACAAAACATGCTATAGAAGTAAAACTGCAAAGGTATATCATAAAGATTCTAGTTATCACTGTTTTCCACTTTACAATATGAGCTCCTAAAAGATTTCTATTTTTGTTGAAGATGAAATAAAGAAAAAAAATTTGTCCACAAAATAGGTAAACCTCCACGTGATTCAGAAATCCAAAGCAATCAAATGCTGTTCCAAAATCTATTCTAAAGACCTATAGCAGCAGAAAAAGGCAACAATAACAGAAAAGTAGAAAAGATGATCCATGTATCCCTTTATAAAGTCTTCTAAAAATTTCCTTACCAATTAAGTCTAAAGTTGAGGTGTGGGGATTCAAATCATGGAAGTTGTATAGTTATAAAAAGGCAGACATTAAAAAAAGAACGGATTCCTTCAAGGCTATATATCCAAAGGCTAAAACTAGGACTGATGAGGCAAAGATTACAGAGGTAAATTTCTATTTAATACAAGAATGACCTGATAATTAGGACTGTCCAACAAAAGAACTTCTGTAAGCAGAATCCCTGTAAACATTCAAAAGCAGGGGTTGAATGACTACATTCAGGAGAAGAGATTTCTGTACTGAGTAGAAGATAAGACTAGATGACCTTTAAGGTCTCTTCCAATACAAATATTAAATGATCCTACAAATATCACTCACACAAAGGCAAAAAAACAAAAGTATTAGTGAACTGAAGGGAAACCATATTACTGCAACTGGGTTCCTAAGAGCCAAAAATGACTATCAGAGTTCCTATAAATAATGTAACTTACAGAAAATACTATGATAAGAAATAACCTTTAAATGTTTATATTAAAATAAAAAACAAAATCTGAGTGAGAAAAGTTATATACACAATAAATCCTAATAAAATATCCTCATATACATGTACAAGAAAGTAAATGTTAAGTGTTTTTAGAACATGTTTAGATTAAACAGATTTTTTTTAACATCTTCTCATTTTTTAGCTAAAAATATTCTTTAGCATACTAAAAGCTTGAAAAAATAATCAAGTTTCAAATCACACAACACTTAGACTATGTCTTATCTAATGTTACCTAGCTTCTTAGTTTTTGTTTCTTCATCTATCAAATGGGGGTGATAATAATACCTACAACACTTACCTCACAGGGTGGTTGCCAAACTGATTTTCTAAAGCACAAATCTGACCAAGCTACTCCTCTAGTCAAAAAACTCCAGTGACTCATGATTACCAGAGCTAGGAAACTAGGTGGCAAAGTGGACTGAGCACTGGGCCTGGGATCAGGAAGATCTGATTTCAGATACAGTCTCAGACACTTAACTAGCTGTGTAAACCTAGAAAAGTCACTCAATCTTGTTTTGTCTCAGTTCCCTAATCTATAAAATGGGTATAGCATCTATAAAAGCACCTGTCTCCCAGGACTGTTGTGTAGCTCAAATGAGAAAATAATTGTAAATAATTTATTAACACAGTTCCTGACACAAAGTAACACTTATACAAACGCTAGTTACTACTACTACTACTACTACTACTACTACTACTACTACTACTACTTATACTACTATTGCTGCTGCTGCTGCTGCTACTACTACTACTGCTACTACTACTACAACAAGGACTACTGCTACTACTGCTGCTGCTGCTGCTATTGCTGCTGCTGCTGCCACCACCACCACCACTATGACCACAACCAGATTCAAATATAAATTCCTGTATTTGACAATCATAGGCCTTCACAATTTGGCCCAACTTTCTTTTCCAGTCTTATTACCCATGTTCCTTCTCTCCATGCCGATTACTACCCAGTCAAACTGGCCTTCCTGTTTGGCTGCTTCTCATTCCCAGCACCCCTCTATTCATTCCTGTGCCTCTATACTGGATGTCCTCTCACACCTGGGATGCATTTTTCCCTCTTGTCTGTTTCTCGGACTCTAAAATTTCCATGAAGTACCACTCTCTACAGTAACCATTTCCTGATTTCTCCAATTCCTGGTGCCTTGTCCCATCCCATCATCCTGCATTTATTTTACATCTATTTTTATATTTTATAAAAGCATACTGTTTCCCCTAGAGCTAAGATATAAGCTATATAGGGGCAAGAACTTTTCACTTTTGTTCTTGTATCCTCACCATCTAGTACTGAGCCTGACAAAAAGTAGTCACCTAATAAATGCTTAATGATTAATTAACTGATCACAGGATATAACAGTGTTTTTAAAACCTTAAATCGTAATATAAATGTCTGTTGTGGTTGTTGTCGGTAATAGTACTGGTATTAGAACTACTGCGTCCCCACCCACCCACCATTTTTCCTTCCCCACTCCCCCAAAAAAGAATGCCAGGATCTTAGATTTAAAGCTACAAGGAGCCCTCAAAGTCATTAGGCCCAACCCATTCATTTTACAGATAAGAAAACTGAGAAACACAGAGGGGAAAATTTTAACTCAGGTTCTCTGACTGTAAACCTAAAACTTTTTCTACTGTACTATACTTCCTCTCAAGACAAACCCCATTCCAACAAAAATTAAAGACTTCTACTTTCTACTTTGCATTTAACACTGTCATTACTGACCATAACCTTTCAGACATACATCAATTAGTAATCTAAAAGTTACCACTCCAGTGAATGAATGAGACAATCACAAATCTCATGCTTTTTATATTTTAGATTTGTATAACATAAATTATACTCTAAATTAAAACAATTATATTTAACAGAATATTTTGTTTCTAAATTTTAAAATCAGTGATGGCTTGTTGATTTGTATTAAGATAATTCATTATGCATTCCATCAATGAATATTCATTACATAAAAATGAAAATTTAAGTAGGGAAAAATTACTTTTAATGTTAGTCAACCCAATCAGAGAAACAAATGAATCAACAATTTTAGGAAAAAAATATCACAATTATTAGCTAAGACTATACAGGAGGAAAAAAATAAAACCCAAATCTAGTACCATACATAATTAACAGTACAGTATGGAGTTATTATTCTGTAACCAAAAAAAAGCTATTTTAATAATTTATGTCAGAAATAAAGTTGAGATTTTCACTGCTAACTCAAAACACACTACCTAAGGGATTCCATAACAGTCCATAAAATGTCTTTGTTTTTAAAAGCTATTGCCTGTGGTATATATTTTCTCTCAAGAAACAGAAGAACATATGTAGCATCAGATGTGTGTACTTTAAGAAACTCTGGAATGTGAAATCTAAAAATCCAAATAAAGCAGGTGGTATAATTTGGGGAAGGAGAGGGAAAAAGGTAGGGCCACAGGACAAGAAGGATTTGAAGTTTAATGACATTACCATGCTACCTTACAGAACTAATTCTCACTCACTGCATGACTTCAATGAAGCCCTTAATCCTCGTGTTGATTTCGATTTACTCTAAGTGCTATTTGATGTGTTTCATCTGGTGTTTTATTCACTTCAAACTACACTTCATTTAACTGAGTTGTTATATCATTGTTTTCTATCTCTTCTTTTCAAAACAAATGCTTTTTGTTTATATACTAAGCTGTTGCAATAATATTGAGAAAAAACAGATTTTAAAAGACATTAAAGAGCAATAGGTTTGTAAAATAGGGCTTAAAAGGTTACTGAAATAAATTTGAGGGGCACTCTCACCTATGGAAATAATAATCAAAACACCTGCCTCTGAGTCAACAGCATTCTGAAAATCTGAAAAACTAATTTTAATTTATTCTATTAATAAGTTTTTAAAGATTTCATGGAAGAATATTCTCAATCACAAGTACCTGAATTATATCCCATTGCTTATTCTTTATGTGGTGCTTAGTTTGCATAGGGAAGTTTGCATAGTACTATGCATTTTCTCATTTTTGTCTCATACAAATAATAAAAGTTTAATTTTGTAAATTCTCAGACACAATGATTACTACATATAAATATTATATTTTAAGTATCAAAAGTCTACAAAGAATATTTCAATTTTTAAAAACTACTAATATGCATACAGAAAATTATATAGCACTGCCTTGAGATAAATATACTATCTGTGATGGACTATATTTACTACTACACCTAATAAGTATATTTACTGAGTAGCTATTTTAGAACATGCTTATTTATTTCTGAATAAATACAGGCCATGTCTTAATAAATTAAGAGATAACATTTGGCTCATATGAAATATAGTATGCACATTCAAAAATGCAATTAAAAAAAAGTAAAACCAGTCTCCACCCTACATAATGAAAGGCATATGAAGAAGAGTGATGAGAAGTGTGTAAAATAAAATACTTGAAGAGAGACTAAACATATGAAAATATAAAAGACCAATATATTTTGGTAAAATAAAAAGTGGGAGAGGGCAACCATTTATCAAAGTATTAAAAACATGAATTTATAACATTAGGACTAACAGCTTACAAAATTTTTATAGAACTAGTATTGGTAAAGAATGGAAATTTTTTAGAAAAGGTAGTGTGCGAGTTCGACTAAATCAGGGTACTTCAAAAATGTTATGCTCAGTTATGCACTATTACATTAAATCATTTTTCCCATCAGTACTTTGTTGGGGGAAAACAACTGATAACTCTTCAAGAATTAGCATTACTTTTTGGAAGACATAATGAAAATATACCATAAAAATTTTAACTACCACTACCTGGATGATGTATTTCTTATTTAAAAAGTTCATTCATTAAGAATATAAAACAAAGACAAATCGTTCTTCAAATAATTTGTGTATCAAATCAAAAATATGCAGCAAATTTGTAATTACATGTTCTTGAAGCATGTCACAATTTGTAACTATATTCATTACATATTCAAAAAAATCTATCACTAGGCAAGAAATACAAAATTTTTATATACATAAAAACATGACAGCTTATTAATATCTCAATTACAAAATTTCAAATTGAGAAAAACTTATTCAAGTAACACATACATCTAAGTACTAAATTAATAAGATATGTCATTCCAGAAATAATTTAAATGATAATGAACTAGATATGTCAGAAATATCATATTTTGTATGCCAGTACCATCAGGGTTATCAAGTCAGTGAACAAATTATTAAAGGAAATGAATAGCTAACTAGTGAATAACTGGGTTTCTAATGTCAACTGGTGGGTTCCTTATCTTAGAAATAAGTTTTGTCTGAAAAATAAATCAAGAACGATGAGCCCACTCTGAAATAGAAGTATTTTTGAAAGTTTCTTTTAAGTATCCTATCAAACTCAGGCACAAAAAGTAGTATCAAATATCAATTCTGATGCTACCAACAGGTATCATTACCCAAAAGTTCATTAAAAATGGATATACTTGAGAGATAATAGCATGTTTTGAGGTTCTCAGAACAAAAGATGTAACTTACACAAATTTCCCCTGTTTTGAAGTGATATTTCTTAAAATAAAATAACATAAAAATACATTTGCCTTTCAAAGTTAGAATAAGTGAAAAGGAAAATAAGCCATATATTTCTCAACATTACACATTTTAATAAATAACACTTACCAACACATGGGGAGTTTCAGGAATTTTCCATAAATAGCAATACTAAAAGAGGGAATAAGTGGAACAGGTAAGCAATATATTCCTTTATTATCCAGAGAGGTCAATCCTGCCTGGAAACCAAATATCTGAAACAAACAGAAAAGATCCAAATATTCATGGAGACAAAGTTTTAATAAGCACATGATGAAGCACACCAGCTTCAACTTTCTGCAAAATAATCTGACATTAAATATTTTCTAGTGCCTTATCCACCTCCCAAATTCTCAAACGTTAACTTTGACTTAACTTCACAATTTACACAAAACAAAAATAATCAAATTTTTTATTTAGGCAATTATATTTCTATCATACCCCTGAAATACTCTTTGTAAATATCTGTTTTGATCTTACGATTTTACTATTA
>CM053587.1:243357807-243373576 GCA_028646515.1 Pseudochirops corinnae | reverse complement strand
CTTGAGATACACAGGCACTGTGGTTGGGAGATCCATCCTGCCCTACCGAAAAGTGACATAGGAGAGAATAGATTGGGGGAGGGGGGACACACTGGGATGGCTGTTTTGGGGTGGTGGGGGGGGAAAGAGGGGGAGAAAATATGTAACTCAAAATCTTGTGGAAATGAATGATGCAAACTATAATAAAATTTTAAAAAAATAAATAAATAAACTGATGCTGAGTGAGGAGAGAAGAAGCAGGAGACCTTTGTACACAGTTACAGACACATCGTATCTGTGATGACTAATGTTAATAGACTGGGCTCCTCTCAGCAATGCAAGGTTAGAAGACAACTCTAACTAACTCAAGATAGAAAGGGATATCCACATCCAGAGAAAGAACTACAGAGTCTGAATGCAGACTGAAGCAAACTACTTGTTCGCTCTTCTGTGTTTTGTTTCATTCCTTTTTTCTCACTGTTCACTCTATTGGTTATAATTCTTCTTTACAACTTGACTAATTTTTAATGTAAAGGTATTGTAGAACCTCTATCTGACTGCATGCCTCCAGAGGAGAAAATTTGGAACTCAAGGGATTATAGAACAAATGAATGTTGTACACTAAAAGTAAATAAATAAAATTTCAAAAAAAAAGTTTAAAAATTCTTAACTTCAGTACTTCAAGATCTGATTTGAACTGGTAATATTAATTTCATTGAGGTATACTGTATCCCCTCCACATTTGAGTAATCTTTGCAATTTGCTGTGACAAAAACAGAACAAAACAAATAAACAAACACATGGTAATCAACCAACTAGCAATAAATAACTAAATTTACTCAAGTTAGTTCACTATTATCTGGTTCTTCATATGATCTTTACTTGAAGTCTTTACAGCTTCATAGGACATGCCATAGCTTAAGCACTGATTTACATTCAGAAACCAAAGTCCTATGTCCATATCATGATGAAGCTTTGGAGGGTATTATCAAATGTAAACCTTACACTAATAACCATGATATAACGCAAGAGAGTGACATTCAAAAACCATTATCATATACTATCACATAATAACCATATATCTTTGGTTAAATATACCTTGAAAAATACCTGGATTTTATAAAGCAATGTTCTCTGCAATAATGAGATGGAAGGCAGTCTTCTAGAGAAAAAGAGGCCAACAGGGTCAAAGTCATTCAATGTCATGCCACTTTCCCCTTTTCTAGCATATATCCCACCAGCTCCAATGTTTGTCTTTAAAGAAATAAATACTTACTTAAATAACTGAAGAGATATGAACTGCTTATGACTGCACTATGCCAACATAATAGAAATGTTGGGATTACCTAAATTTACTTAATTGGTGACAATTTATTTAGTTAGATACCCAACATAACTATTTAAGTATTTACTCTACAGAGGAAGGAAAAAAATAATAAAATTCATCCAGAAGAGCACAATATCAAGAATCATCAGGGAAATAATGAAAACTTATTTTCATATTACTATCTGTACTGGATCTGTACCAGATTTCTATATGTATCACAAAGGAGGAATAACCAAAACTTTCTGGTACTAGTTAAAAATAAATGAATGAGGGGGCGGCTAGGTAGTACGGTGAGCACAGCACTGGCCCTGGAGGAAGACCTGAGTTCAAATGTGACCTCAGACACTTAACACTTACTAGTTGTGTGACCCTGCACAAGTCACTTAACCCCAATTGCCCTGCTTTCTTTCCCCCTGCTCGAAAAAGCAAAATAGTTGATGAGAGGAAGATGTTAGATTTACAATACAGAAAAGCAAAAGAACATACTAGTCTAGTATTTGATAAACCAAAGACCCCAATTACTATAGTAAGGATTCACTCACCAAAAAAATGTCAGAAAAACCAGAAAGCAGTTTAGCAGAAATTACGTTTGAATCAACATCAATCAAGATAAGCTCCAAATGTATCAATGACCCAGATATAAAAAATCATCCATTAAATATCATAAAGAACAAGGAAGGAAATACTTTTCACATTTATGGATAAGGTAAAGGGTACAAGACCAAACAAGGGATAGAGCACATCGGCAAAGATAAAATGTGAGTCAATAAACATTTATTAAGCACCTACTACATGCCACGCACTGTGCTAACCATTGGAAATACAGAAAGGGGCACAAGACAGTCCGTCTTCAGAGTTCACAATCAAATAAGATAACAAGATGTACAAACACGCAATAAATAGAAAAAATAGGAAATAATTAAGTGGGGGAAGGCACCAGAATTAAGAGAGTTTGAGAGGGGATTCTCCTGCAGATGAAATTGCTATAGAAACAGACGATTTTATTTCTAGAAAAATGGACACTTTCAATTGTATAATTCAATTATATAAAACTAAAAGGTTTTTGCACAAACAAAATCACTCACTGTAGATAAAAACTAAAAGGTTAACAATTAAATAGGAAAAATTTCTCACACCAAGCCTCTCTGATAAAGGTCCCATATTCAAATACAAGAAATTTATTGAAACTAAGAATTTCAGAATTCTAATCAAAGCAATGACAATTATAACTCAAGAGAATCAAAATGAAGCAAGTTATTCTCTAGACAGAGAAGTAATGGACTCAAAGTACAAAATGAAACCTTCAGTTTGTTTGATGTGGTAAATACAGTGCCAGACTTGGAGGTGAATTCAAAGGAAGACATGAATTCAAAATCTGTCTCAGATACTTAACAGTTTTTGAGGACCTGAAAAAGTTATGTAACATCTTTATGCCTCAATCTTCATTTGGAAAATGAAGGAATTGGACTTCTTGGTCTCCAAGGTCTCTTTTGGCTCTAAATCTACAATCCTATAATTTCTTAAAATAATTTCCTAAAAACAAAACAAAACAAAGAATTTTAATTGGAAGGAGAAAAGAGGATGGGAAGATGCCGTTAAAGCTTGAATCTGAATTAAGACTTTTGGCACACCCTTTACATGATCTCTTGATAAACTCCTACTACCTCTTCCATCTATACTTTTAAAATGAAGGTCAGGGAAGTAAAATTACTTTAAGAAAGGCCTAGGGCTACTAAATTAGAACTCAGGTTTTCCAGTCTCAAGGTTTTTTCTACACAGAGAAATTATTCTACTTAATGCAACATACACACAGGTAACATTTGTGTGTGTTTGTCTGTGTGTGTGTGTGTGCGCGAATGTCTACATGTATGTATGTGTGTACTTCAACTGTAGGTACTTTTGACAGCAATATTGCAAAACATAACATAGGATGAGGTGGGGTTACTGTTGTTGTTGTCGTTGTTATTGCTGTTGTTGTTCATCCTTTGTTTTCAAAGAGGACTAATGACATTATGAAGTGATGTCTTGACTTAACAAGTGAATTGGATTTAAGTAAGGCAGAGATGTACAAAGTCATCAGCCTCACTCTCTCTTCCAGAGTCATCAAAGTCCATGGCAGAAAGGAAGAATAAAAGCAATTATGATAAGAAACTATTTCTTCCAAATATGTACCAATAAAACTAATATTCTAAATTAAACAGGTTAGCATTTACAAAAAGATAAATTGCCCAGATAAAAAGAACAGGAAATAAAGTATTTAAATATCTCTATCTTGGAGAAAGAAAGTGAACAAGAGATAAAGGAACTCTCTAAGGGAAAAACAAAAACACAAGCCCAGATGGTTTTACCAGTGAATTCTACCAAATATTTAAAAAACCAATTAATTCCAATATAATATCAGCTGTTTGAAAAAATAATAAAGAATGCATTTGAATTCTATCTATGACTCAAATCTAATGTTGATAACTAAACCAGGAAGACTGAAAACAAAGAAAGAAAACCACAGACCAATTTCCCTAATGAATACTGATGTAAAAATTTTAAATAAGATATTAGTAAGGAGAATTCAGAAGTACACCAAAAAAATGATGAGCAGACTGGATTTATACTAGAAATGCAGGACTTGTACAATATTAGAAAAACCATTTACATAAATACCATATCAATAACAAAAGCAACAAAATCATAAGAGTATTTCAACAGATGAAGAAAAAGATTGTTACAAAATATAACACCTATTCCTGTTAAAAGAAAAAAAAACACTAGAAAGCTTAGGAATAAACAAAGATTTCCTTAAAACAATAAGTAGTACCTCTCGGAAACCAAGAGCCAGAATGATCTTATAATGGGGACAAGCTGGAAAAATTTCCAGTAAGATCAAGGATAAAACAAGGATGTTCATTGTTGCCATTATAATTCAATACAATACAAGAAACACTAGCTATAGCAACAAAACAAGAAAAAGAAATAAAAAAATATGTGTAGAGAAAGAGGAAACAAAACTATGACTCTTGGCAGATGATATAATAGTTTACCTGGAGAAATAAGAGAGTCAACTAAGAAAAGAACTGAAACGGTTAACAACTTCAGAAAAGTTGCAGGATATAAAACAAACCCACACACATCATCAATTTTTCTGTATGTTACCAACAAAATCGAGCAGAAGAGATATGAAGAGAAATTCCATTTAAAATACCTATGGAGAGTATAAAATACTTGAGAGTTGACCTGCCAAGACACATACAGGAATGATATGAACACAATTACAAAGTCTTCTTTACACAAATAAAGACAGATTTCCATCTTCTGGAGTCCAAAAGTAACATCATCCACTATGCCACCTAGCTGCTTCTGATGTGAACTATCAATATGTCAACTCTGAAGAAGAATATCATCTTTGTAAAAGCCCAGAAACTATTCAGACATTTAGAGTCCCCATTTCAGTGTTGTGTCTAAAGTGTCTAATATATGATGCTCAGTAGTGTCCTCATACTACAGGGTGGTTAGAAATAGGTAGGAAGATACTTAGAGGGGAACAGGTAGGAAGATATTTAGATGTCCCTATATTTAGAACACAATTTTAAAAAAATACCACAAGATTTCATTTGTTTCATTGCCAATATTTCAAGACCATATAAGATAATGAGATTAGGCACTTCCAATAATGGACAAAGTTAGCTGTCCTTTGTAGACATTACTCTCTTATTGTTATTATGAATACCAGGACTTTAGCAAACAACTACTGTTTAACATATCTGTCAAAAGTCACACATGTCAACGCATTATGTATGTTTTGATTTTAAAGCTAAAACTAAGGATAAAGTGAGGAAAAAATCTCAAGACAAGGTCAGAATCACATTCTCCTTCCCTAGACTTTGTTGTGAAATTTTACATAACTCTTACCAAAAGTAATGCCTTTTATTTTGAAGTAGACTGAAATCAGGAACCAGTTTGAATTTAGTGAAGTGCTGATACAGCCAAAATTTCATCTGCTTTCTCTTTTACCAGTATTGCATAGTTAAACATTACAAGCTCTAAAGCAGCACAATTTTTCTCATCTTCAGTTCCTGGGTAATAGTAACTTTTGGTTTTCAGAAAATTAGACACAGAAATTCAAGTGGGGGGAAATACAAATTAAGCATAATTGAAAAATAATACATAAAGCTTTAATCTATTTAGGTAAACATAGATAATGTAAGACTATATTTCATATGGTGATTCTGAATAATGTCTAGAAACTTTTAGAAAGTACTATTTATTTCATGTTAGAAAGAAAAATAAGACACCAAGAATAGAGAGCTCTATTATATGCTACTCTGGCAACAAGCTGCAAAGGATAGAGCTCGACACCTAGAGTCAAGAAATTAAGTCTGGCCTCAGAATCTTATTAGCTGTGTGACCAGGGCAACTCAAAACTTCTATTTGTCTCAATTTCTTCAACTTTAATAGCAAATACCTCCCAGAGTTCTTATAAAGATCAAATAAGGTAATATCTGAAATATAAATGCTATCATCATTATTATTACTTTATAGGAAAAAAATGCAATACCAAACACTAAGTAACAATAAAGATGTGTAACTACAAAAATCATTCCTTTCAATTCTACACTTAAAGCTAATGTTTTCTGCACATTAAAGGGATAAACAAAAAGTTGTGCCTTTGAAACTTGAAACTACTCAAGTTATCCACCACTATACAAGAATTTGACTTACAAAACAAACTTGTACTTCGGTCAAAATTCCTATTTCTGTCAAAGGCATTACTATTCTTTAAGTCTCCCAAGTTCATTATCCTTATCCCCTCATTCTTGCTTAATGTATATACTTTGCCATTTCTACCTCCACAAAGTCTCTTAGATCTGACCTCTTCTCCCAATGCACAAAGCCACCAGCCTAGTTCAGGCCTCCATCACCTAACCTGTACACCACTGTAATGGCCTTCTAACTGGTCTCTCTGTATCTAGTCCCTCCCAACTCCAATCAATCCTCCATAGACGCCAAAGTGATTTTCCTTTAATACGAATCTGAGCATGTCAGATCCCTATTTAATAAACTCTAATTGCTCTTTATTGCTTCTAGGATCAAAAAAAATCTCCTGTTTGTTTTTAAAGCCTTTCCCAAGACAGCCCCAGGCAATTTTTCCAGCCTCATTATACATTACTCTCCTTAAACTCCACAGTCTAATCAAACCGATCAGCCTTCTTGCTGTTCCTCACACGAGGTACTTGCTCTTTCACCTTTGTGCTTTTTTTATTGGCCTTATTCCAAAAAAGGAACGTACTCCATCCTTACACTTACTTTATAGAATCCTTCATTTCTTTTAAGAAGTAGCACCAACTTCTGCAGGATGAATCCCTCAAATAGCTAGCATTCACCCTCACTATCCACCCTATACAAGGAGCTCCAAAAGTCTTATTAATGCAGTTCTCAGCTTTCATACTCCAATGCCCCACTCTAGTCTTTCAGTCATAGCTACTAAAGCCTAAAACTGCATTAAGACTTTTGAAACACCTGTTAAAATTCTATATTTATTTCATCTTATTCTACACATATTTATTCTAAATATACTATTATCACCATTTCTCCTGACAGAATGTAAACACTTTGAGAGCAAGAATTGTTTCAATCAGTTGATCAATAAGCATTTAATAAGTGCCTACTATGTGACAGGCACTTTAAGGGTTGTAATCCCCAGCACCCAAGATAGCATCAGGCATTTAATAGGTGCTTAATACATGCTAGCTGAATGACTGAATAGTTCTGAAGTGCACGAAGAACAGCCAAAGGGAGCCGAACGACATAGCTATCAGTCACAGATGAGGCATGCGCTAGATCGGGGAATCATAAGCGGGGAGGAGTACAAGTGCATTTTGCAGAGAGAGAAAAAAATAACCCTGAAAATGGCCATGGAAAGCATTTTATGTGTTAACAGTTTAAGAGCTAAATAAAAGTGAGTATTTAACAAATATCCTGATTTGGGAAATCATTTTCCTAGTCACAAGTCAGTCAAATAAATTTTTTTAATCTTCTAAAAGGATAATTTCTACTGTATTATAAATAAGAGGAAAAAGACAGAATTCCAACAATTCTTCCACAAAAGTTAAAACTGTAAGTTCTATTTGGATATCTACACTTGCCTTTCTTTATATTCCCAGAACTTAACACAGTGCCTGGCACATAGTAAGCATTTAACAAATGCTTGTTATTGACTTGAAAATATTTCTGCTCGAATGCTTTCTGAAATACTGAGTAACTATAAAAACAGAAGACTAAGCAAATCACATGAAAATACAATGTTTGTTAGAATATTATCTTGGTTAAGCAAGATTATAGCTTGCAAAAGGTGAAGTATATACTGTTTGCATCCTCAGTTGATGGCAGGAAAATATTGCCCAGAACTAGATATGGAGATATATATAGATATAGATATAGATATATGTTGACATATCAGTAAATAAATCACCCTTGAGGAAGGAGGCAGACACTTCCTATTTCTATTCTGACACTTAAACAGAAACTATTTTCTGTTCCCCAAAAATGCCTGAGGACACAGGGACAACAGGCTTAATAACTTGAAAAGCCTTAAAATACAGGACTTCTGGTCACCACATGCTACATCAAAGTCTAGACTATCAAAATCTAAATTATTACCAGTTTACTATTTTCTAACTGGAATACAGAAAGAAATCTTCCAACTGTGTTGTCTTAACTTCTTTAAAATGCACATCTGATCACAAATAGTATTCATTTTTTATTAATAATAATAAAGCAACTTTCAAAGAAAAAATCTATAATATTACCAATAATCAATGAAAATCTCTCTAAAATATCACAGAATAACAAAAATTAGCTTTAATTATATTTTTATAAATTCCCCATTGGTGAAAGAAATTTGAAGATTTTGAAAAATTTGGTGAAAAATTTGAAAAAAAACATGAATTATCTTATCTTTACTTTTTTTCTGTAATGATTAAGCTTACCTGGAATGCTTCCTAATAAATCTTTAGTATGACAACTGAGATCCTCTGTTTCTCCATCTTTAAAACTTCCTATTTCTCCATAATAAAGAGCAACACTTAGTTGCATTATACGAATAAACATTGGGAGTTGCTGATCTGTGATGGAAAGCTTCAAACTCTCAACTAGAGTATGAATCTGAGTAAAAAGAAGAAAATAATGGAAAACATGTTAAGAAGGAATGCTTTTTAACAGAAAATATGCATAAATTTCATATTGTATTCTCGAATTTAAAAAAAAAACAAAGCATAGACACGCCTTAATCTCACTGAAATCAAACTAAAGTAATTTTTTCTTTTTTTTTTTTCAGGAGCAATGAGTTCTAGATGAAAAACTATGTGCATGCAAATTAAAACTTAAGAAATTACATATATCCTGTAAGCAAAATACTTGATCTACTATGTTATAAGTAATTATGTCAGTATTCAGCAATAAATAGAAACATTCCTCGTAAAATCTGGGACAGAAAATGTCTCATGATGTCATCTTAGCAAAATTTTTATATGACTGCCATTGATAGTTTTGTTCCATACAGAATATGTACATGTCCTAAAGTCATATGTAAGCAAAGAAAATACTAAAACAGCAGCTGTGGAAACACTGAATAATAAAATACATTAGTCTCAAAAGTGGAAAACCAAATGAAGTACACCTTCCAGAATGTTTTCAAAAGTAACTTGAATAATTAATAGTTTTAAATATAAACTAAACATTATTATCTAATATCAATCAATGGCAGGACAGAAACAGAATGAATCGCTGAGAGGGATATAAAATTGCCAAAAAAATAAATCCTTAAGGAAAAAAGAACATCAATGGAAATGTTGGAAATGAAAATAGCTAAACTGTAAAGCTCTGATTCTCCCAAAAAAAAAAAAAGTGGCTTTTTTCTCCCCCTACTTCCTGTTGAAGTATCTATAAAACATGAGAAAGAGAGAATGGAGATTTTAAGACAAAAATCATAAAATTTTAAAATGAATAAATGAGGAAGGAAACTAACTTCAAAAGGGAAGAGAATCAAACATCATGAATTTCAACTTCTTGTAAACGTTTAAAAATCCTGCAACAATTGACCATGCTCCTAAGCTCGTTCAAATTGGAGATTCCTCTGCTAACACATTTCTATCTGAGACTTCAATCATTCAGTCTCTACCTCAACTCCACATCTGAACCACCCAGAAAATGCTCTAGCCTTAATTTACTAAAAAAGTCGACTGGGTATTTGAAGAGCATTTCTTTATTTCACTTTCCACTGCACCTGAAATCCTCTCCCTTTTCCCTTCTCAAAGGCAGATTAGGATGGTCTACAAGTACAGAAAATGTTATGTGAAACAAGGATTAGATTTAACTCAAGGGCAGAGCTAGAAAAGATAGTTAGAGGTCACAGAGACAAACAGGTTCCATACAAGAAAAATTTTCCTAACCAGTGAATTTATCAAAAAGTAGAATTAATTTGAGTTATACATTCCTTCTGGTCACCTAGCTAGGGATTGAAAAACTCTTGCTCGGTGTAACAACAATAACACTCCTTGCTCCCTATTGCCACTTCCAGATTCTACCCCTTCCTCCACTCAGTAACCTCTCCTCCTTTGAGGTTCATGCTATTAAGATATACTACCCAATCAAAATCATGGGAGCTATTGTCTAAGATCCCCAGGTCACTCTCCTTTCTCAATGAGTCCCACATCCGGCTAACAATTTTTCTTTCAATTCCAACTTCTGACCTCATACCAGGGAATTTCAACATACCTGCTGATTTTTTCAAATACTCTAAGCACTCAATTCTTCAACCACCTCACTTCCAAGGACTGACTACTTCACCCCATCTCAATCACAAGGACAGTCATACCTCTGATCTTGCCATCACCCACAAATGTACCACTTCGATATTCAAGAATTCCAAAATCCCCTCAACCAATCATAATCTATTGGCTTTTTACCTCTCCCGCTGTATTCCTTAAAAAAAAAAACAAACCTACTATTCATCTACTCCATAACCTCCAATCCCTTGACATCCTCAATTTTCACCTGGGCCATCTGCCCTGCACAAGCTACTCTCTTTGTGTTCTTCTCCCCATCTTGACCTGTTGGTGAACCAGTTCAACTCTACACTGTCCTCTTCTCAAGTCCCTGGCTCTCTAATATTGCCAGGTGCTCCCTGTCAACCTTCAAGCTTACATCACTCCCACCATCCACCCTTGCTCTTACATACATGCTGCTGAATGAAGGGGGAGAAAATCTCACAACCATTCTGACTTCATCCACAATAAATTTATGTTATACAAGCTCAACTGGGCCCTTGTAATTCCACTATACCTCACCTATCAACTCACTATCACACTCTCCACCGCAACTCTTCCATACCTTTTTATCCCTCCAAAAAAGCCCCACAGCTCCTCATCCGACTCTTTGATGAAAACCTTGCCTCACATTTTACAGGAAAACGTACAGCTATGTGCAAAGAGCTCCCTTTTTTCCCCTCTTCCTTATCTCCTACAACCTGGATGCCTTCTTCTACTATCTCCTCCTTCATCCCTGTTTCACATGGAGAAATGGCCTTCCTCCTTACCAAAGCTAATCCATCTGCAAAAGCAATCCCATTCCATCCAAACTCTTCTAACAGATTGCCTCCTTCTACCCCCTCTCTATCACATACGTTCTTTTTTTTTGCCTTTTTGGAGGGGGGAAGGCAGGGAAATTGGGGTTAAGTGACTTGCCCAAGGTCACATGACTAGTAAGTGTATCAAGTGTCGAGGCTGGATTTGAACTCAGGGCCTCCTGACTCCAAGGCCAGTGCTCTATTCACTGTACCACCTAGCCTCCCCTATCACTTACTTTCAATCTCTCCCTGTCTACTGGCTTATTCCCTGTTGCCTATAAACATTCCCATGTCTCCCCCATCCTCAAAATCCCTCACTTAATCCTTGCATTCTGCTATCTCCCTATATCTTTTCTGCCCCTTGTAACTAAACTTCTTGAAAAGGCTATCCACAATAGGTGCCTTCACCTTACAGTCTCTTCTTACAATCCTGCTTCAGATCTTATCATTCCACTGAAACTGCTCTTTCCAGAGTTACTAATAATCTTTTAGTGGCCAAATCCAAAGACTTTTTCTCAATCCTCACACTCCTTGTCCTCTCTGTAGCCTTTGACATACACTACTTATCTCCCTCTTCTCCAAGATACTCTCTTCTCTAGGTTTTCAGGGCACTACTCTCTCCTGTATCTTCTCTTATATCATCTGTCCTGCCTCCTCTGATGGATCTTCCTCCAAATCATACCTTCTAATCCTACCATCTTTATAATGTATTTATCATGCAATATTTTGCATTATAGTAGTCCAGCCCTACCAAAAGGCACTTAATAAATAAATAAATATCCAGACAATTTGGGGAACAAGATATTGCAGTGGAAATGAGCTACATTCTACTCCCAATAAGAATATCCTTCCAATTTCAAAAATGTAGATACAAAATGTCTGTGTGCTAAAAAGAAGTGACTATTGAAAACAGACCAAAAATGAAGCTATCAATTGAAAAAAAAAAAAAAAAGACAGGCCAACACATACAAATTACAACAAATTTTATAAACAGCTTCAAAGTTAAAGACATTTCACATGAGCACAGTGTGGAAAAAAAAAAGGAACCATTAGTTATACAGTAGGTTTTTTAAATTAAGCTTCCACACAACAAACCGCATCAACAGAATTCAATGCATGAATGGGGAGGGGGGAGGGGGGATATCCAGCAACATATATTACGGAAGCCAAGGAGAAAAGGCCAAATGATGTAGGGGAAAGAATACTGGATTTGGAGTCAGAACATCTGGGTTCACATCCCAGTTCAGATACTTAACTATCTGTATGACCTTGTCACTAAACTTCTTGGTCTTAATTTCTTCTTCTGTAAAGTTAAGCTTCTTCTTCCACAAAGTTAAGCCCAAAAGGCAATCTGCAATCTCTGTGATTCTTTGTAACTCTAAATCTATCACTCTATGATCCCCAAATTAATGATAGCAATTTTCCACCCTTCACATCCTTAATATGCCTATTGCCTGGAATATTCTTCCTGCAAACATGACAATTAATTTCTATACATCATTAAAGGCTTAGTTCAAATACACCTCCACTATGAAAATTTCCTTGATCCCTCTCTTGACAAGCTTAGACATCACTTCTTTAATACCGGGACACTTCTCTAGCACTATTTTTAGAGTAATTACCATGTTCAAACTTGTGGCATTTACCTCATATTTGTGTACACAGATGTCTTATCTCCCATAATGGACTTTATTTCCTTATCTGTGAAATTAAGTATTGTTGTGAGAATCAAATGAAATATTGTTCATATAACACTTTGCAAACTTTAAAGCCCTATAGAAACCTCTATTGTTACTAGGTATTGTAACCACTATCCGATCTATCATCATCATCATCATCTCTATACTTAAGGAACTTAAAGAGCCACAGAGACTAATAATAATAACTGACATATAATATTTAAATATAAGTTACAATGTGGTTTTGATGCATGAATCTGAAATAACCCTCTGAAGTGGTGCTATTATTTATTAGAAATGAGGAAAATAAGGTTCAGAGGTTAAATGACTTATTGCAAGGTTATGCAGCTGCTGACTATCTAAGGCAAGATTCAAACTCAGGTCTTCTGACACCTAATCCTACATTCTACCTACTAACCTGCTAATTATCTCATATTGTTTTATGTTCTAGAAATAATTTTATTTACCATATGATATTTGGTCCTCAAAAACTGGCTAGAACAGGTTTGTTATATGTACTTTATATATAGAATAACTAAGGCACAGATAGGTTAAGTGCTTAGCTAAAATACACACAGCTAGCAGGGAGGTATCAGGACTTGAGCAGTCAAATCCAAGAGCCATTAGAAGCAACTGGTGATGGAGCAGATAGAGTCCTGGGCCTAGAGTCAGGAAAATCCATAGTTCATATCCAGCCTCAAACACTTACTAGCTATGTGACCCTGAGCAAGTCATTGTATCTCTCTTTGCCTCAGTTTCCCCATCAGTAAAACGGACATAACATTAGCCCCTATGTCCCAGGGTTGTTGTGAGATCAAATGAGATCATATTTGTAAAGTATTTAGCACAGTGCCTAGAAGATGCGAAGCGCTATACATACACATATGTATATGTGTGTGTGTATGTGTGTGTGCATGTATGTGTATGTATGCATAATGCATATGCATAATTAGTTGCTTATTATTATTATTATTATTCTCTAAAGAAGTTGACTTGATGTACTTAGAAAACAAAAATTTCATTAAAATGTCACTATCATCAAGAAAGTATTTACTGAAAACAACAGTGAAAACATTATCCTACTATAATAAGAAACCAACATCTCTTAGCAGCTGAACACGGTAATTCAGTTCTTATAAATGAATCTGAGGAGATGTGGTTACCAAATAAAAATGACAAAGGGTGGATAAACAAACTCACATTAGAAAGATTAGGGCTCCTTTGTTTGGAATAATCAAGAATAAGTGAAGCTATGAAGTATGTAAAAATCACAAAAAACTTGAATAGAGTGAATATAGATAATTCATTCAATAACAGTACCCTGGAACTAGAAGCCACTTCTTGAACTTGGAGAAAGTTAAACTTAGGAAAGATAAAAGGAAGTACTATCTCACATAGAGCATCCAAAATCTGGAGAATTCGTTACCAATAAGATGCCATGTTGAAGATAAAAATGCACAAAAGGCTTAGAAAAACATATGCAGAGCTATAGTGACCTATCCAAAGGCTTTAGACTCCTGAACAAGAAAGACAATCATGCCTTCTGATAACCCTAGCCCTAGGAATACAAGAGGTACAACAATGAAATTTAACGCAAGATCTTTCAATGAAAGTCGATTGACTTGACTTAATCTCAAACGTGCCTGAATTCATCTACAAGAAAAGGAGACAAGTGACACTGGTATACAAAGCTGGCTGGTATAAAAAGAACAGAAGTATATGCTCTGACCCTAAGGGTTATGTAAGTACAAATATGAAAATAAAATGTCATGAAAACACAAATGACCTGATTTACACGTCTGCTGCAACAACAGCTAACAATTTTCCTGTTCCATCCATATTCTCAAACAGCCAAAAATGAGCACTAAACATCTAAATCAAAATAAGCTTTATGCTAAGACAGAATTGTTCCAGTATCTAGAGTCACTTTTAAAAGACTTCTTTGATTTGCTTTTAACTACTCCAATTCTGCTTACCAGCTGACAGTTAAACTGAGAATAAATATATATTAGAGGCTAGGGTACACAGGGAATGGTTTTAAGGATAATGTCACTACATTAAGTTTAAATTAACCCACATAGGGGCAGAGCCAAGATGGCGGCATAGGAGCAGCAAGGTACAGCAGCTCCCATATAGCCACCTCAAAATACCCATAAAATACGACTCTAAACAAATCTTAGAGCTCTAAAACACACACAAATACACTTCCCGCTGAAGGCAGCTGGGCTAGGAGGGACCATCTGAGCACTGGGAGCCAAAACCAGCCCAGTCTGAAACGATGACTTGGCCCTGGGGGAGGCCTGATGAGCCAAGCCACAGCTGGAGCTTCAGGAGAGTGGATCAGCAGCAGCTGTGGCAGTTTCCAGAATTATCAAGCCATAAGAAAAAAGGACTAAGTGAAAGGTCAGTGGAACTCGGCTAAAATTGGGGGAGAAAAGCAGGTCCGGCTAAATTGCCTCCAGGGCAAGGAAGGAGCAGAAGCGGAGGCCCTGCAGCCACCTCCACGTTGCTGCTTCAGAGCTCCTGGCCTGCAGACTGCAGGGGGAAGGGGGGGGGGGGCGCCAAGCCATCGTTCAGAGGCCAAGTGCTCTTGCATTGAGCAGTCTGAATCCGGATAGTGGTCCTGGGTGATGGTACTGGGGTGCGTTTTCAGTGAGCCTAAGCTGGTGGGGGCTACAGCAGCCTCCTAAAAGCGCCAACAGCTGGGAAAACCTCAGCGATTTGGGACAGAGCTTTGCCCTCTGGAAGGAGAGTTCCACAGAGCTAAAAAATCATTGACTGGCCAACCATGGGCAGGCATAGGAAGCAAAGTAAGAACAGCAAGCAAACTCTAGATTCCTTCTTTGGGGAAAAGAAGGATCAAAGCAGGAAACTGGAGGAAGACAACACAGTCAGAACTCCCACACCAAAAGCTTCCAAGAAACATGAAGATTGCCTAAAAGCTAGAGATCAGTTGAAGAAGGATTTTGAAAACCAAATGAGAGAAGTAGAGGAAAAATTGGGAAGAGAAATAAGAATGATGCAAGAAAATCATGAAAAGAGAGTCAACAACCTGACTGAAGAAATTAACACCTTAAAAAACAGATTAACTCAAGTGGCAAAAGAGGTCCAAAAAGCCAATGAGGAGAAGAATGCCTTAAAAAGTCAACTCTATCAGATGGAAAAAGA
>CM053587.1:243306817-243357307 GCA_028646515.1 Pseudochirops corinnae | reverse complement strand
TAGGGGGGATGGGGATGAGAGGTGGGATGATGGAGGGGAAAGCAGGGTGGGGGGTAGGGTTGATGGAAGTACACACTTCTGTAAAAGGACAGGGACAGGGTAGAGAATAGAACAAAGGCAGGGGGGGCGGGATAGGAAGGAAGGACATATAATCAGTCTCTCACAATATGCCCACTGTGGAGAAGTTCTGCATAATTACACATGTACAGCCTGTTTTTAATTGCTTGTCCTTCCAGTGGTGGTGGGTGATGAGGGAGGAAGAGAAAGAACCTAGAATTTAAAGTTCTATAATCAAATGTTAAAAATAAGTATGTGTAATATATACACACACAAAATTAACATTATAATTATTATTAACTACATCCAACTGGGACTTAAGATAAACAGGCACTGTGGTAGGGAGATCCACCTTGCCCTACCTGAAAGTCAGAGAGGTGATGGGAGAGGACATAGGAGAGAATAGATTGGGGGAAAGGTTATACAATGACATGGCTGTTTTGGGGTGGTGGGCAGGGGAAAGATGGGGAGAAAATTTGTAACTCAAAATCTCATGGAAATGAATGATGTAAACTAAAATAAATAAAAGTTAAAAAAAAAAGCAAAAAAAAATTTACCCACATAAATTATTTTCAAAAATATTATTAGGAAAAAAATAAGAACTTAAAAAAATGGTCAACATACAAAGCAAAAAAAAAAAATTAAAATATAAATGACTGACCACCAAACATAGAAAAACAAGTGGGTTTCATATATAAATGTAAACTTAGTTATGTTAATGCTACTTCTGTCATACGTTTTGTGGTTATCCCAGATTCATTAAAAGCTTTCTGATATAATAAAAAAAAATTAAAATTCATTGTTATTATAACATCCATGCCCTTCAATATTATGGATCAGTCTCTGTCAGCATTTCCATTATATAACTTTTCTTGTCAGAATCTAATAATTGGGAGTAAAATTTCACTCCATATTAAAACCTGACATATAAAACCTCAGATCTCTACACCTAAATTTTTTTTTGCCAAATTAAAAAATATCAACTTTAAGTTACCAAGAGGAATTTAAGCTTTTAGGTTCAGAACACATGTTGAAAGGATATACTGACATTGCGTAAAGTAAATGTTGTCAAATGTCATTGCCCAAAAAACCACAGGTTTTAGAGACATCATGATGGATAAATGACTAGACTGAGAATCAAAGAGAGCTGGGTTCAAAACCCAACTCAAACATTTACTAGCTATGTGACCCTGAACAAGTCATTTAACTTATCTGCCACAGTTTCCTCATCTATAAAATGGAGATAATTGTGAGGATCAAATAAAGTAATGTAGGATGCTTACAAAGCTTTAAGTGTAACATATATGTCAATAGTCATTTTAACATTAGCGTATTATAAATGCAAAATGGATCAGTGTGATGTGGTAGACAAAAAGGCTAACGGTCTCTGAGGCTGCCTTAAGATAAACAGTGTCTAGGGGCAGCTAGGTGGCTCAGTGAATAGAGTATCAGCCCTGGAGTCAGGAGCACCTGGGCTCAAATCCAGCCTCAGACACTTGACACACTTACTAGGTGTGTGACCTTGGGCAAGTCACTTAACCCCAACTACCCTGCTTTCCCCCTCCAAAAAAAAAAAAAAAAAGAGAGAAACAATGTCCAGAGCTAAGGAAATAATAGTACCACTGTACTGTACTATGCCCAAACAATATCTAACATTATATCTGGTTCTGGCCAACACATTCAATGCAGAAGACTATTAAGCTGGAAAGCATACAGAGACCCTCAAGATCATGCCGTATGAGGATCAAGTGAAGGAACTAGGGATAGGTCTAGAGAGAAGGAGAAAAGGGAAAGGAAAGAGAAGGGAATATGATAGGTTTTGAAGCGGCTGTAAGTCATACTCTACTTGGTGCTAGAGTAGATGCTAGAAACAATGGGTGGAAACTACAAACAGGAAAATTTAGACTTAATATAAGTAAAAACCTCTTTAAAATTGGAATTCTCCAAAAAGTAGAATGAGCTGCCTTAGGAGGTCCAATTCAATTCAATAACCATTTATGAAACACCTACTGCTTTGTCAGACACTGTGAATACAAACATAAAAATGAATTCCTTCCTGTCTTCAAAGAAAGCTACATGGGGGCCGAGGGGAGGAGGGAGAGAGAAAAAGGATGGAAAGAGCACATAAGAAAAGGAAAGAGAAGACACAAGTACATAAAAAACTAAATACAAGGCAGTTTCTGGGAAAAGGGACTAGAAACTGAGACGAACAAGGCAGCATTCCTGCAAGTGACAATTAAGCTAAGCTCTGAAGGAAGCTAGGAAATCCATGAAGTGGGAAATAACAGAATGTCTACCAGAATTTGGGAACAATCTATGCAAAGGCAAAGATACAAGAGATCTAATGCCATGTACAAGAATCACCAAAAAGCATTTAGCCAGGCCATGAAGGAGAACATAAACAAGACTCATCTCATATGTAAAGAAGAGGAATAGCACAGGCATCTTGTATATGTCTTTTTGTACATAATTGTTTACATGCTATCTCTCCCATATAGACTGTGAGCTCCCTGGGAGTAGGAACCGTTTTCTGTCTTCTTTGAGTCCCTAGTGCTTAGCTCCAGTCTGGCCCACACCAGGTACTCAATAAATGCTTGCTGATTTGACTTGAAATGTGAAATTTCTCTAGTCTACTTTAATGTATCTTTATCAAATTTTAAAATGATCAAAATGTTATGAAAAGTGACAAAATATGTCATCATATCTGGCCCTGCACTCAGACTGCCATCTGTCCTGTGGCTGGACCTTCTTTTATGTTGTCTCTCCATCAATCAAAGTGTGTGCAAGGATTTGTTCTTTCTATTTTTCTCTTCAGCACTTAATATGATATTTACCATATAGTAAGCACTTAATAAATGTCTTTGCATTGATTCTTTCAATCAGTAATTAGGCCACTATCTTGAATTGGTGCTACAAAATATGAAGAGCAATTCATGCCACTTTTTTTACAAAAGGTCTTCAAACAGAAACTCCTCAGATGTCATTAGAAAAACCTGTACAAATTTGTTATCTGATAAATATCAACCTGGACCACTGGAATTCTGGAGTGAAAGAAGCCGATGTCAAAACATACTGTATCACCTGTCCAAGAGAAACTTACTATTATCTCAATTTTAAATGGTTGCATAATTATTCAAATTTAAATATTTATATAGACATAGGCCAAGTCAAAATTAACCAAAGTAACTATGCTTTTCAAGAAAAATAAAATGTAAAAAGGTTACCATTGAAATGCATTTCTTAAAAACTACAATGGAAAAAACATAAATGGTTATAAGCTGAAAAAATAAGAAAGCCTACAAAGGCATGCAACTCTCGACTACTTAAGTTAAAAAAAAAAAGCACTATTTGTGGCACCTACTTTAATGACTGATGGCATCTTGGAATTCAGGTTATCATAAGTAAAATGAAGTCGAGTTCTGAAAGAACATTTGTATAGCAATGGATCCTGGTAAAACTCAATTTTACCACTAGCATTTCTTTTGTCGAGACAAACTGTGCAGTCAGAAAAATTTATAACTTTCCGCAGTACCAGGTCAGTAGCTAAAAAGAAGAAAGAAAAATATTTTAAGTTAAAGTTAATTATAGAATAAAGCATTTTTAGAAAGGAAATGATAACTTCAATAAGTCAATCAAAAATCACAAATTAAAGACAAAAATATGGAGAGTATTTTAAATCTAGTTACTCTCACTGGTTTTATTTCAATATTTAAGTATCCTACTCCATTCAGTCAAGGTACAGGGTTTCTATCTCCATAACAGTGTTAAAGAACTCAGGCCATCTTCTAACATTTGAAAATCCAAAAAGAATTAAAGTTAGTTATGAAACCAAAGAGTTACACATATGTATGGGATCATACATTAGTGTGTTTTTTTCACACATTTTCAGAGATAATCTATATCTCACTCAATAGATATATACAACAGATATATTTTTAAAAAGGAACTAATAATGTTCCAAATTTACAAATATTATAAATGTACTCAAAGATAGGGAATATAATAAAAGAATTAGAAGTAGAAGAGAGCTTGAGAGTTTTTCCTGTGTTTTCTCTTGATTGAAAATCACTACTTTTCAATGTTTGAATATTAAATAATCAATAACAGTCCAAATTTCCCCCCCCAAAAATAATAAAAATATAACAAAAGCTTTATTCCCAGACCTTTTTGTGTTTGGACTATCCAACAGCTAGAATTACACCTAAGTCTTTTAGTCCTTCCTCTAGAACCGGATTCCAGAGTTTGCATTTTTAAGTACCTTTTAAATAACAACAGTAGGGGGAAGGAGCCAAGATGGTGGAGTAGAAGCGGGAAATTCCATGACCTCCCCCCACAACCAACTCGAATACCTATAAAATAAGACTCTAAATGAATTTTAGAGCTACAGAAGCCACAAAGTGATAGAGAGAAACAAATTTCCCACTGAAGACAGCCTGGCAAGCCAACACGAAGGGTTCATCGCAGCACGCTGGGAGCCAGAGCACAGTGATGCATGAGCCACATTGCTTTGGCCCGAGGGAGGCAGCAGAGGACAGAGCAGACTTCAGGAGAGTGAATCACCAGCAGCTATGGTGGTTTCCAGACTTTTCAAAACTTAAACACCAAAAAGAAAGTAAAAGGTCAGTCAAGAACTCTGTTGAAAAAGATGGGCATGGTCCAGCCCCTGCCCCATGGCAAGAGGTACTGGAGGTACAGCTGCTGCAGCGGCTGCCACATGGCTGCCTCAGGAGCTCCTGGCCTACAGATCATAGGGGGAACAAGAGATCATTCAGAGGGTAATTGCTCTTCCCTTGACTTGTTTCAATCTGGGTTGCTTTCTTGGGTGGTGATCCTGGGATGAGAAACATCAGTTTGCCAGTGTGGTATCTGTAGAGAGGGCACCCTCCTCAGATGTCTGACAGCATCTACTAAAACCCCAGCGATCTGGGACAAAGCTGTCCTTTCTGGAAGCAGAGTTCTTCTGTGGCAAAGACCTCAAAAGTCTGGCAATATGAGCAAGCAGAGGAAGCACAAACAGACCATAGAATCCTTTTTGGGGGACAAAAAATATCAAAGCATGGAGCGGGAGGAAGACAACAAATTCAAAACTCCTGCATCAAAAGCTTCCAAGAAAAATATGAACTAGTTACAGGCCAATGGGGAACTCAAGAAGGATTTTGAAAATCAAGTAAGAGAAGCAGAGGAAAAACAGGGAAGAGAAATAAGAATGATGCAATAAAATCATGAAAAGAGAGTCAACAACCTGACTGAAGAAAATAACACCTTAAAAAACAGTCTAACTCAAATGGCAAAAGAGGCCCAAAAAGCCAATGAGGAGAAGAATGCCTTAAAAACTGAATTGCCCAGATGGAAAAGGAATTTCAAAAACTCACCAAAGAGAATAATTCCTTCAAAATTAGACTGGAACAAATGGAAGGTAATGACTTTATGAAAAATCAAGATACTATAAAACAGATCCAAACCAAAAAAAAAAAAACATGAAATATCTCATTGGAAAAACCACTGACCTGGAAAATAGATCTAGGAGAGTTAATTTTAAAATTATTGGGCTACTTGAAAGCCATGATCAAAAAAAGAGCCTAGAAATCATCCTTCAAGAAATTCTCAAGGAAAATTGCCCTGACATTTTAGAACCAGACAGCAAAATAGAAATTGAAAGAATTTACCAATCACCTCCTGAAAAAGATCCCAAAAAGAAAACTCCTAGGAATATTATAGCCAAATTCCAGAGTTCCCAGGTCAAGGAGAAAATATTACAAGCAGTGAAAAAGAAACAATTTGACTATTGTGGAAATACAATAAGGATAACACAAGATCTAGCAGCTTCTACATTAAGGGATCGAAGGGCTTGGAATATGATATTCTGGAGGTCAAAGGAGCTAGGATTAGAACCAAGAATCACCTACCCAGCAAAACTGAGTATAATGTTTCAGGGGAAAATATGGTCATTCAATGAGGTGGAGTACTTTCAAGCATTCTTGATGAAAAAACCAGAGCTGAATAGAAAGTTTGACTTTCAAATACAAGAAGCAAGAGAAGCATGAGAAGATAAACAGGGAAAAGAAATCATAAGGAACTTATTAAAATTGAACAATTTACATTCCTACATGGAAAAATGACAACTGTAACTCATGAGACTTTTCTCAGTATGAGGATACTTGAAGGCAATATATATATGTATATATGTATACATACATATATGTTTATAGAGGAGGCTATATGTGTGCACAAATACATATATGAGTGTGTGTATATATGTATACATGTATACATATAGGGCACAGGATCAGTTGAATAGGAAGGGATGATATCTAAAAAATAAAATTAAGAAATGAGAGAGGAATATAATGAGAGGAGATAGGGAGAGACAGAACAGGGCAAATTATCTCACATAAAAGAGGCAAGAGAAAACTGTACTGAGGGGAAGAACAAGAAGGCAAAAGGGAATGGGTCAACCTTACTCTCACTGAATTTGGCTTAAGGAGGGAATAACATACACACTCATTTGGGTATCCTACCCTACAGCAGTGGTTCTCAACCTCCCTAATGCCATGACCCTTTAATATAGTTCCTCATGTTGTGGTGACCCCCAACCATAAAATTATTTTCATTGCTACTTCATAACTATAATTTTGCTATTGTTATGAATCTATCTGATATGCAAGATACATTTTCATTGTTACAAACTGAACATAACCCAAGGTTGAGAACCGCTGCCCTACAGTAAAATAGAGGGGCAGGGGATAAGGGGGGGATAATAGAAGGGAGAGCAGATTAGGGGAGAGGGTCATTAGAAGCAAACATTTTTGAAAAGGGATAAGATCAAAAGAGAAAATAGAATAAGTGGGGGGCAGGATAGGATAGAGGGAAATACAGTCATTCTTTCACAATATATGTACTACGGAATGTTTTGCGTAACTACACGTGTATAACCTATATTGAATTTCATATCTTCCCAGTGGGGATGGGTGAGGAAGGAAGAAGGGAAAGAATCTGGATATCAAAGTTTTAAAATCAAATGTTTTATACACACATACACACACACACACACATATGCACACAACTGGGAAATAAAATATACAGGCATGGGGAATAGAAATCCATCTTGCCCTACTAGAAAGTCAGAACAGAATGGGGGAGGATATAAGAGACAACAGACTGGGGGAAGGGGTATTCACTAGGATTGCTATTTTGGGGTGGAGGGTAGGGTAAAAAGGGGGAGAAAATCTGTAACTCAAAATCTTGTGGAAATGAATACTGAAAACTAAAAAGAAACAAATTAAGAGAAAAGTAAATAAATAAAATAACAACAATAATAATAGTTATATAGCACTTTAAAATCTGCAAATTATCTTACACATATCATCTCCTTGAAGCTTCAGAACAAGCATCTGAGGTAAACACTAGGTATTATTTGTATTTGATAGATAAGGAAACTAAGGATCTGAAAGATCATGTGATTTTCTCACGGTCACACAGTTACGAAATATCAGACTTCAGATTTCAACTCATCTCCCAATTCAATATCCAGTACTTTATTTATTAAAAAACAATGCCTAATTGGTATCAAAATGTTTTATGATCCTGAAAGTACTCTGATACATCATTCTATCTTCAAATTGTGAACTGTATAAGTAATACAATTATCTCCATTTTGTGTATAAAACTGAGACACTAAGCAGTCATGATTAAACTAAACTGACAGAGCTAATTGGTACAGGTGCCAGGAACTTACCCTGCAACTTCTGACTTTTTGAATAATAAATGACTTCTTATTCAATTTCTATTTTACCCAGTTTTGTTTTGTTTTCCTCTATCAACATCTACAGCCTAGTCTATTAGGGCATTTCAATGTCTGTTAGCACCTTTCATAAACAGTGGAAGAAGGAGTTAGAAAGGGAAGAAATTCAAATGGATTCGAAATGGTTTTAGTTTGGAAAATGTAAAAATTTAAAATACAGAAAAGTAACACCTAAGAAGAGTTCAAGATAATTCATTATTTTAATTTTACACACACACACACATACACACACACACACACACACACACACACACACACACACACACCCCTTTGCCACCATTAGGATACAACCATATGAGTCACTCCTATTACTCAGTTATAGAACTCAGAGAACTGAACTAAGTGACAATATATTTTACCTTTAAAAATCACCAATTAACAAATAAACGTAGATTACCTTTGAGATACTCAGAGGACAGACAGGAAAGAACAGAAAATGAGAAAACTATTTCTTATGTAAATTTTACATTTCTCTCAACATCTAGCACAGTGCTCTGCATATAGCAGGTCCTTGACAAATGGTCATTAACTGATCAATTATATTTTTAAAATTAAAAGGCTACAATTTTTACAGAAAAAGGAAAACAATTTTTGACCTTTACTCACCAGAAATGTCCATGAATGCTCGATCCCAAAACTCATCTACCGTATAGCACTCTGCAGATGTAATGTTGACTGAAAGTACAATATCATCCTCCACATACTTTAATATGAGATTATTTATAACAATATTGACATTGTTTACAACTCGTCTAATCAAGCTCTGCACATAGCCTGAAAAATGAAAAATCAAAAGGAAAAAGAAATTCAATTACCCAGATGTCTTTCATTGAATATTCCTGCATTCTTGCACATAACTTACTAGAAGACAAAATTATTCAATTAAGACCCATATAGTCTTCCCAAGGCAAATAGAACAGAGAACCACAGGAAAATAAGGACTACAGGTTTAAAATCCAAGGTAAAAAAAATCTACTACACAAACATTATATAAATAATATATACCAATGCTCTTTTCTCTAACAAATCAGTGCTTCCTTGATTTCATGTAACAGATCTTCTTTGACGAATAATACTTAATCATTAATATTGTATTTTTATTGTCACTGGTTTTCACATATATATCATATGATTACTCAGTATAAAGAAAGAATATGAGTAGGTACTGAGTTATTTATAACCTCCATTAGAATATGAGCTCCTGTAGAATAGAGACTGTCTTTCTTTGTATTTCCAGTACTTAAGAGAATGCCTATCTGGAATTCCCCACCAAGCATCAGCTGTCTTCTCAGCCTAGAACTCCATTCAATGACAGTATCCTTATTCTAGGACATCTTTCTACTCCCCTCCTCTCATTGATGAGTTGCTCCTGAGATTCCATCTTGGGGAGAAGCCCAGGCCAATCAACATTAATTCCTCCCCCAGCTCTGCTTCTCTCTCTCTGGTTTTGCCATCATCCTCCCCCTCCTCTACTTCTCAACTTCCTTTGATATACTGCCTTCCCCTATTAGAGTGCAAATTCCTTTAAAAGGACAAGGAATGTCCTTTTTTTCTACTTATACGTGTAGCCTCAATGCTTGGTTAACACAATGCATGGCACACTGTAAGCCCTTAATAGATGCTTGTTGACTGTGTTTTTATGGTGTAACAGAAAAGAGGTAGCCTATAACAAAACTATTTATATTTCATTCAATTCCTCTCACTTTTTCCCCTCTAAATAATCTAACAACTAAATCAAAATTATTCAGGAGCTTGGAAGAAAAAGAAAGCAGTGAAGAAAGCAGTTTATACTCCCAAATTTACCGAAACAAAAATAGTCATTGAATGTTTCTAGTCTAGGTTCTGCAAAATTATGATCTGTAACATGGCTATTAATTCACAGTAGCAGAATTATACAAAAATAAACCAATCTGGACACGGCCAAATGAAAATTATAAAGGAATTTTAACACTAGGATATGATTATAATAGATATTCATTCACTTATTCAACTACCACTTATTATATGCTAAATACTATACTAAGCATAGAAGAGATACACAATGAAAATGAAAAAAGTGATCTCTCTGCCTTCAGAGTGCTAAGGGAAGGGGGAATCTTGCATTATTAGATAAGCAAGAATTAGTTGCAAGCAAAAAAAAAAAGTAGTAAAATGTTTCATCCAAACCAAGAACCTAAATTTCAAGTACAAGGAAGGACCCCTTGCTTGACAAGAACTGCTGGGAAAACCAGTAAGTAGTATGGAAGAAATTAGGCTTAAGCCAACATGTTATACATGTTCATGTGACCATGTATTAAGGCAGAAGCAAGCAATTCAAACTCTGTAAAGTCATCTCACAGATCACAGAATCACATAATTAGAGGTGAAAGAAATCTGTGAGACTATCTAGCCCAATAACCTAATTTTAAATATGAAGAACCTGGAGCCAGGAAAGATTAAGTGATTTGCTAAAGGTTATAGAGCAGTGGTTCTCAACCTTCCTAATGCCACAATCCTTTAATATTCATATGTGGGCGTATCTGCATGTGGGCAGACCCGTCTGGAGACAGATAGAGGAGCAGGGTCTTGGTTCCAGAGACTATCAGAAATATGTGTTTTCTGATGGTCTTAGGCAACCCCTGTGACCCCTGTGAAAGGGTCATTCAACTCCCAAAGGGGTCGCGACCCACAGGTTGAGAACCGCTGTTATGGAGGTACTAAATGGGAAAGTCATCATTTGAACTCCCGTCCACTAACCCATGCTATTCACTCTACTATCTGCTCACCCTCCAGATGACAGCATCTCTACAATGGCTACTGGCCACCAGAAAATAAACTTACTGATCTCATTACATGATGATTAGCATGATCTGACTCCATCATAATCTTTTCATTACAGTGATGCTGTAAGGGCAGCTACTGTACAAATATCACTCCATATTCCACTCCCCACTACAAGCACTTTCATTTCAAGGTGCCTCCATTGAATCTTCTCCCTTAACTTCACACTCCTATTCTACCTACCACTTCCACGTACTTTCTGGAATGCCTGCTGCATGGTTAACAAACTTGCTTTCACCTTAAAATTTTCTCTTTTTCACTCCTTCCAACTTCTTCCATTTACTGACACCTGGTTCACTCTCAAAGACAAAAGTATCCTGGGCTACTTTTTCGATCACTGGTTGCAATTATATTCCGAATGACCCCAATTTACAGGTCATGGTGGGAACTGGAATATTCCTTGCTCTTCACTACCACTTCTAGGCTCTCCTTCCACTACCAACACTAAGTAATCTCTTGTCTTTAGGGATTCATTCAATCCATATCAATCAGGAAATAAAGATTCTGGTAGCTATTTACTTATTTACCACTGCATACTCCTCTACCCAACTTCAGATATACAGAGGAACAGTCGAGTCAGGAAGTAATTAGTAAGCATCTGTTAGGTACCATGTGCTAAGCACTAAGAAATGGGGATACAAAGAATGGCAAAGAAAAAAATTCATGCCCTCAAGAAGCTTACAGTTTAATATAGGAGAAAACATGCAACCAACAATATACAAAAAAGATATATAGGGAAAAACTAGATAAAATAAGTCCTTAGCATTAGGGAGTATTAGATGCAAGTTCCTGAATTCAGAAAAAGAAGTAAAATGTGTCCATAAACAATAAAAGGAATAGTAATGGGTTGATCTGTATAGAAGCACTTTTCAGGTAAGACCTCCCTGAGAAGTTGTAATATAATGGGATATAAATGCTTCCCCATCCATTAACAGAAATCAGGTGGAGTACATTAAGGGAAGCTTGCTTAGGGGAGGCTTGCTTGTAGGAGGGCTTTCACACCTTTTGCTAATTTCTAATTAGGCACTGAGTCAGTAGGGTTGGGATGCCTTCTGCCTCTGAGAAGTGTATATATACTCTGAGTTGGTATTTTGCTGTGGGGGATCAATTATGAGAAGGTTCTTATGATTCTCTCCTTGAGATTCTGAGTGGCCAAATGTTCAGAGCTCTGCAATTGCTCAGATGTAAAGGTTCTCCTGATCCAGGGATATCTATGTAAAGTGTATAGCTGATTCAGGCAGTCAGAACCCTATCTGTTGGTCTTTATTTCCCTGCTTGTATATTCTGTATATTTTCTTTGTATTTGCTTTTTTTTCCCCTTTGTATTTTCTCTGAAGTTCAGAGAAAGTTAAGTTTTTTCCCTGAACTAGTGAATATAATTAAACACATGAATTTTAATTTTAAAAGGCTTTTGAACCCTTAAACAGTTATCTTTCCTAGTAAAGCAGATCTAAGAACCTGTGCTAGCAGCCATCCAGGGTAGGCCAGTGTGGTTGCCACTACAGATGCACAACTGTTAGAAAACTCCTTGTACCAATCTCTGCATGTGACTGAGTTTCTGGTCAGCATAACGGTTTTCTAATTCCCTTGTTTAAATAATATTTTCTCACAGGACAGAAATTGGAGTAGACCCATAACTAAAGAGAAAGGGAACTGAAAGAGGCAGAGCCAAGATGGCAGAGTAGAGGCAGGAACCTGGCATGAGCTCCTGCTCCAACCACCTCCAATACCTATAAAATATGACTCTAAACAAATTTTAGAGGTACAGAACCGACAAAGTGACAGAAACAAATCTCCCACTGAAGGCAGGCTGGCAGGCCTACAGGAAGTATCTATCACACTGGGTGGGGAGCTAAGCACAGTCCCATGTCAGCCACGCAGTCTGAAACCCAAGGCAGCCCTGACCAATGGCACAAACTGGCCAGAGCAGACTTCAAGAGAGTGAATCAGCTGCAGTTGTGGTAGTTTCCAGACTTCTCAACCCATAAAGGCCAAAGAGAAAGTAAAAGGTCAGTGGAGAACTCTGTTGGAACCAAGAGACGGAAGAGTACGGTCCGGCCCCTGCCCCCGGGGCAAGAGGTGGCAGAGGCTCTGCAGCTGCTTCCGTGGCTACCTCTGGAACTCCTAGCCTGCAGATTATAGGGGGGCCAAGTGACCAATCAGAGGGTAATTGCTCTTGCTTTAACCTGCTTGGATCAAGACCGCAGTCTTGGGTGGTGGTCTTGGGACGTGTGGCCAGTATGTCAGAGCTTGGGGTGTCTGTAGACAGGGGGCCCTCCTCATAGCTCTGACAACATGTGCAAAACCCCCAGGGATTTGGGATATAGCTCTCTTAACTGTGGAAGCAGAGTACTACTGTGGCAAAGAGCTCAAAAAGTAAAGTAATTGGCTGGCAAGATGAGCAAGCAGAAGAAGCATAATCAGACCACAGAATCCTTTTTTGGGGACAGAAGAAAGTCAACAAAGTCAAAACTCCTGCATCAAAAGCTTCCATGAAAAATATGAACTGGTTATGATGAAGTACAGGCTCTGGGAACCCCCTTGAACTCTGACTGAATCTTCCCATTTGATGAGGCATTTGCCTGAGGCCATAAGCCTTTCATTATAGCTTGGCCCAAATCTCTATTTAGTAGCCTAGCCCTCCATTGTCCAGCTAGCCCCCAGGCTTGATCCTCCCAAAATATCTATACACCTTTAAACTAGCCTAGCCCTCCATTGTCTTATCTCCAGGTATCCTCCAGTTACTTCCCACCCTTAATGTCTCATCACTGGAGTCTGACCTCATTTGACTCCTCCTGAAGACCCTCCCCAAACTCCTCCTCTAGAACACCCCTAGATTCCTCCTACACCCTTTCTGTATATAAGACCCCATCCTGCCTCCATGAAAGAGAGGAAGGCCGGAAAATTTTCTAGTGCAGACTCACTCTGTGTCAGATTATTCTGGCTCACTTGTCCAATACAAGCATCACAGATACCAAGGCTCCTTACAAATCTACCATTATGGCAAACTTTTAATAAACTTTACTTTTCTTTGGCTGAGAGAAGACTTGAGTTGAATTCATTCAGCAGGACCCAGCGTATTGGTATTTTGGAGTCTCAAACACCCCTAAATGCTATACTTCGACATTTTATAGTTCCCTGACCTTCATCAGTTACAGGCCATGGAGGAGCTCAAGAAGGATTTTGAAAATCAAGTAAGAGAAATGGAGGAAAAATCAGGAAGAGAAATGAGAATGATACAAGAAAATCATGAAAAGTGAGTCAACAGCCTGCTAAAGGAGACCCAAAAATACACTGAAGAAAATAACACCTTAAAAACAGACTAACTCAAATGCCTAAAGAGGCCCAAAAAGCCAATGAAGAGAAGATGGAAAAGAAATTTCAAAAACTCAGTGAAGAGATTAATTCCTTCAAAATTAGATTGGAGCAAATGGAAGCAAATGACTTTATGAAAAATCAAGATACTACAAAACAGATTCAAACAAATAAAAAAATAGAAGGCAATGTGAAATATCTCACTAGAAAAAGCGCTGACCTAGAAAATAGATCCAGGAGAAATAATTTTTAAATTACTGGGCTACCTGAAAGCCATGACTGAAAAAAGAGCCTAAAAATCATCCTTTGAGAAATTCTCAAGAAAAACTACCCTGATATTTTAGAACCAGAGAGCAAAATAGAAACTGAAAGAATTCACGGATCACCTCTTCAGAAAGATCCCAAAAAGAATATTCCTAGGAATATCATAGCCAGATTCCAGAGTGCCCAGATCAAGGAGAAAATAATACAAGCTGTCCAGAAGAAAGGAATACTGTGAAAACACAATCAGGATGACACAAATCTAGCAGCTTCTACATTAAGGGATCCAGTGGTCAAAGGAGCTAGGATTAAAACCAAGAATCACGTACCCAGAAAAACTAAGTATAATGATTCAGGGGAAAATATGGTCAATCAATGAAATAGAGGACTTTCAACTATTCTTGATGAAAAAACCAGAGCCGAACAGAAAATCTGACTTCCACATACAAGAAGCAAGAGAAGCATGAGAAGGTAAACAAGAAAAAGAAATCATAAGGAACTTATTAAAGCTGAACTATTCATATTCCTACATGGAAAAATGATAATTATAATTCATAAGACTTTTCTCAGTATAAGGACAGCTGAAGGGATTATATATGTACATATATATATCTACACACACACACACATACATAAACATGTATGTGTAGGAAGGTGTATGTGTGTATAAATGCATATGTGAGTGTGTATATATGTGTGTACATGTATACATAGACAGAGGGCACCGGATCAGTTGAATAGGAAGAGATGATATCTAAAAAATAAAATTAAGAGGTAAGAGAGAAATATAATGAGAGAGGGAGAAAAAGAGAGATAGAATAGGGTATATTATCTTATATAAAAGAGGCAAGAGAGGGACGGCTAGATGGCACAGTAAAGAGAGCACCGGCCCTGGAGTCAGGAGGATCTGAGTTCAAATCTGGTCTCGACCTTGGGCAAGTCACTTAACCCCAACTGCCCTGCCCTCCCCCCTCCAAAAATAAAATAAAATAAAATAAAAGAGACAAAAGAAAACTGTTACAATGGAGGGGGAAAGCAGGAAGGTGAAGGGAATGGGCCAACCTTATTCTCACTGAATTTGGCTTAAGGAGGGAATAACATACACGCTCATTTGGGTATCTTACCCTACAAGAAAGTAGGGAGGAAGGGGATAAGAGTGGGGATGATAGAAGGGAGGGCAGATTAGAGGAGAAGGTAGTTAGAAGCACACATTTTGAAAAGGAACAGGGTCAAAGTAGAAAATAGAATAAGTGGGGGGCGGGATAGGTTGGAGGGAAATATAGTTATTCTTTCACAATGGAAACATTTTGAGTAACTATACATGTACAACTTATATTGAAATGCTTATCTTCCCAGCAGAGGTGGGTGAGGAGGGAAGAAGAGAAATAATCTGCAAATCAAAGTTTTAAAAACAAATGTAAAAAAAAAAATTTTAATGAAAAAACTTGATTTTTGCATGCAACTGGGAAATAAGATATACAGGTAATGGGGTATAGAAATCCATCTTGCCCTACTAGAAAATTAAAGGGGGTACGGGGAAGGATATAAGAGAAAGCAGATCGGAGAAAGGGGTATTCAGTATGCTTTCTATCTTGGTGTGGGGGCTAAGGGAAAGACAAGGAGAAAAGCTGTCACTCAAAATCTTGTGCAAATGAATGTTGAAAACCAAAAATAAATTTAAACCCCCCCTCCCCCAAAAAAAGGGAACTGAGCTAGGTCCAGAGTTGAGTCACAAGATGAAAGTCAGCATGGTTTACTCAATTCCTTGCTGTCCTAATACCTTCAATTCCCTCAAGAAGTCAAATAGAGAGAGTTAAGGAAGGATAGGAAGATATAACAATCATAACTGCATTCTTGGGAGGTGATGAGATTACCAAATGAAGTAATATAGAGGGAGAAGAGAACACTGGCCGGGACAGAGGGCTGTGGGACACCTAACATAGAAGGCATGATCTGAATCAAGATCCAGCAAAGAAGAATGAGGAGGAATGGTCAAACAGATGTATAACCAGGAGAGTGTGTCCTGAAAACCTAGAAAAGAGATTATCAAGGAGGAGAATGATCAACAGTTATCAAAGGCTACAGAGAGGTCAAGGAGAATGAGGAATGAGAAGAGGCCATTGGGTTCGGCAATTAAGAGATCACTGGCAACTTTAGGTGAGTCAGAAGTCAGACTGTAAGATAATAAGAGAGTGAGAGGAGAGAAAGTGGAGATACCAATTGTAGACAGCCTGTGCTTAGCCACAAAAGAAAGAAGAGACATAAGACAATAGTTAACAGAGATGGAAGGATCAAGTAAAGGCTTCTGAGGATGGGGGAGACATGAGAATGTTTATAGGTAGATAGGAATGAGCCAGTAGACAGGGAAAGATTAAAAATAAGTGATAGGGAAGAGATGACATGGGGACAATCTGTCAAACACGACAGGATGGAATAGGATTGCTTGTGCAAAGATAGAGGGGTTAGCCTTAGCAAGGAATAAGGCCATTTCTCCATGCGAAACATGGAGTGGAAGACGGCATCTGAGTGACAGAAATTAGCAAGACAGGGGAAGATATAGCTCACAGTAAAAGATCTCAATTAACTGTGTGGGGAGAGGAGTCATGGGAGACTTAAGGAAGGATGAAAAGGAGAGCAGAATAGTGAGTTGATATGGTAGGTATATTGGGACTGTCTAGTAGTTGTGAAGACACATTTGAGCTTATGTAACATAAATTTACAGTGGACCTGTTGAATTTTGGGGTTTAGGGGTACTTGAGACCCCAAAATACCTACATGCCAGGTCCTGCCAAAAGAATTCTACTCAAGCCTTTTCTCAGTGAAAAAAACAAAAAAAAATTAAAGATTCACCATAATAGGTAGATTCTTAAGGAGTCTAAGCATTTGCGATGCTTATGTAGGACAAAGTGGGCCAGAACAATCTGAAAAAGACTGAGTGTGAGCTAGATTGAATCTGAGCACCTTCATGGAGGCCAAGATGGGTCTTACATACAGAAAGACTATGGGAGGGATCTAGGGATGGTCTAGAGGAGGGGTTTGGGGAGAATCTTGAGGAAGAGCCTAAGGATGATCTTGATGGTACTTAGGTAAGACTCCTGGAATGGGATTAAGGGTGGGAAATAGCTGAAGGCTACCAGGAGAAGACAGACTAAGGCAAGTAGGCTAGTTTAAGGGTATAGATATTTTGATAGGATCATAGACGGGAAGTAGCTGGACAAGCAAGGGCTAAACTAGGTTAAGAGTAACAGAGATTTGGGCCTAGTGATAATGAAAGGCTTTATGGCCTCAGGCAAATGCCTCATCAAGTGAAAAGATTCAAGGAAGTTCCTAGAGCTGGTAACCCATCAGACCCAGTCAGAACAGCAGTTTGACTTTTCTCCACCTTCTTTTAGCAGCATATGTGTAGCAACAAAGAGAGCAGTCAATTGTGGGAGTGATATAAGTCTGAGAGTTGGCAGGATGCAATTGGCAATATCAGAGGGCCAGGGACTCAAGAGAAAAGGCCAGTTTGGTGAACCAATTGAACTGGTTCACCAAGAAGTCAAGATGAGGAAAAATGGACAATGACTAGTCTAGCAGGGAAAATGGCCTGGAAAAGAAAAGAGGAGGGGCTGAGAGATTAGAGGTCAAGGTGAAGAAGACAAAAGAGTAGGAAGTTACTAGTGATCTCTAAATTGCCAAATTTAAGGGCCTCTTTCAAATCCTCATCCTTCTTGATCATCCTCTGATAACTTCTTCTACTTGATACCCTCTTCTAAGTTTTCATGACACTGTTCCAACTTGGTTATTCTACTTCTGTTCTGACTGCTCCTTCTCAGATTCCTTTGCTAGACCTTCATCCAAGTAGTATCAACTAACTATGGGTGTCCCACTGGACTATGTTCTGGGCTCTCTTCCCTTTTCTCTCCATACTTTTTGTTTGGTAATCACATTAGTTCCAATAATTCAATTATCTCTATGCTGATGATTCTCAAATCTACTAGTCTACTCTTAACCTCTTTAATGACCTCCAAACTCACATCTCCAACTATCAATTATGTGAAACTGCATGTCTCATAGAAATGTGACTGAAACATATCCAAAAAAGAACTCATTATCATTCCCTAAAAAACATCACCCCTCTGGAACTTCCCTAGTACTATCAAGGGCACCATCATCTTCCCAGTAATTCAGGCTCACGATTCTAGTATCATCCTTGACTCCTCACTCTCTCCTCCATCATATAGCCAAACAGATACTAAGTCCTGTCAATTTTACCTTAGTAACATCTCCTATATATGTCCCCTTCTCTCCTCTGACATTTCTACTATCCTGGTTCAAGAACTTATGACCTCATACTTGGACTATCACAGTAGCCTGCTGGTTGCTCTCTGTGCCGGGTCTCTCAGTACTCCAATTCATCCTCTACTAAAGGTTTCAAGTCTTACTTTCCTAAGTGAAGGTCTGTTCACATCACTCCCACTCAACAAATTCCAATGGCTCCCTCTCACCTCAAAAATCTCATATAAAATGCTCTGTTTAGCTTTTAAAGTCCTTCACAACTTAGCCCCTTCCAACCTAGCAAAAGTAAGAAAAAGAAAATGAATAGTGCATGTGTTCCACTGGTAACCATATAATGTAGTAGAACAAGGCTTCCAGGATACTGAGTAGACTTTCTGTGGCTAATACATAAGAAGACCAAGATAAAGTCAAACAGAAAAACATGGCATGAATGAAGGAAGGAAGAAATAAAAGGGAAGGGGGAAAGAAAAAGGGAAAGCATTTATATATCACCTACGATGTGCCAAGATCTGTGTTAAGCACCTTTTTGTGAACATTAATTCATTTGATTCTCATTGTTATTATCCCCATTTTGCAGTTAAGAAAACAGAGAAACAAGAGCTAAATAACTTGCCCAAGGACATACAGGCAGGGTCATACCCCCAAAGTCACTGATAAGAAAAAACTTCCCATATATAAAAATAATTTAAACAGTACTTTTTGTAGTAAAAGAGAAATGGAAACAAAATGAGTGTCCATCAAATGAGGAAAAAGCAAACTTTGGCAAATGAATGTAATGGAATACACTTTACGAAATGACTAAAAGGATAAATACAGAGAAGCATCAAACTATTTATACAATTTGATGCAGAGTGTAATAAACAGAACCAAGAAAACAATATACAAAATTGGTGCATCAATGTAAATGGAAAGAACAATCAAAGCAGAATTGAAAATAAATGTTACAAAATTATAAAAAAAAAATAAGAATGGTTCCAAAGAAAAGAAATGAGAAGATACCTCCACCCTACTCCTTTGCCAAGGTGTTATTTAGGTCCACAGGTATGGAACACTGGATATATTCTCAGACTTTTTGATGTATAGATAAGTTTTGCTTATTTTATTCTTTTTCTTAATTAAAAAAATATTTATATAGGACAGATTGATTAATAAAAAATTTTTGCTATGAAAAATTGACATTTTTGCTAGAAAATAAATGTATGTGAACCAACTCCCCTATGTCATCACTCATCATCCCAGTGTCTTCCAAAACAAAATACCCATTTGGGGCTATTATTCCTCAACATTTGTTATCTCCCCCATTAGACTATAACTTTTTTAGGGGTGAGGTCTCTGAGTAATCTATCTTATATATAACCCACAAGACTTATCATTAAGTAACGTAGGCTTAATGATTCCTCATAAAATAATTATCAAGCCTATTCTAGAACTCCACGAAAGAGAACATTTAATAACTTGCAATTAGATATCCACAAATACATTATTTAAAAGATGTAGCTTTTGAAAACAAATATCCCTCTTTGGGGGAGGGGATATTTCTAACTTTTTATATATCACAGAATATTTAAGTGTCTCTGGGGCACTAGAAACCTTAATAGAACCACCTCTAAGATAGTCCTTTAGGAGTCATAAAAAGTGAAATTTTCTCAATTTTAGTTTCAATTCAATTCTGCATTTCAACTATAAGTAACTATGAAAAAGTTAGCATTAGTATGTGCCAAAAGAAATAATATCTTTATTATGTTAAAATCACAATAGAAGCTGAAAAGAATATGGCTTACTTTCAAGGAAGAGGATAAACTTTTTTATTCCTAAAATGTCAATAAAGTAATAACAGGCACAACCTTTAAAGAACACTCTCATTCTAAAAAGAAACATTTGGCAAAATTGTACACATTTTTAAAAGTCAGGACAGGTCAAATATACTGCTAACTACAATTAGCTTTTCTACTCATTTATATTACTCATCAAGGCAATTTCTCTTTTTAACTTAATGACTGAAAAAAAAAAACTAAAGGAAGACCTTCCCTAAATGGAGTATATGTTAGAGACAGGCCCAACAAACACAAAGTATTAAGAAGGTAAGGATGTAAAATGAAAAAGAAAAGCAGAATGGATTAAAAACCAGAATGCAACATTATGTTGTTTACAAGAAATACATCACAAAATGAGAGATACAGAGTAAAAGTAAAGGATGGAGTAAAATTTATTATACTTTCGCTGATACAAAAAAAAGGAAGGGTAGCAATCAAGATTTCAGACAAAGATAAAGCTAAAAGAGACAAACAGGGAAAATATATCGTAATGAAAAGGTACCATATTTAATAAAGTAATATCAACACTAAGCCTATATGTAGCAATACTACAGCATCCAAATTTTTAAAGGACCCGCTAAATGAATTAGAGGTGGAAATTGATAGCAAAATTATAACAGTGGGAGATTTCAACTTTCCTCTCTCTGAACCAGATAAATCTCACCAAAAAATAAATAAGAAGTAAAGGAGACAAATAGAGTATTATATAATTTAGATAGGATAGATATATGCAAAGAACTGAATGTGAATAGAAAGGAATATTTCTTTTTCTCAGCAATACATGGTACCTTTACAAAAACTGACAGTATATTAGGGCAAAAACTTTATAGTTAAAAGCAGAAAAGCAAAAAATGATTTCCAGAGCCAAGATGGCAAAGCAAGGAAGGAACCCTCTAAAACCCTCATGAATTCTCCTCAAAACAAGTAGAAAACCACCTCAGAACTGATCTAGGAGCAGGGAAGCAGCTCACCAGGAAGGCAGGAAAGATCTATCTCATTGGAATGAGAGGGGAGCTAGGTCCAAGAGGAGCAGGAGCAGCAGCAGCAAGTCTCACAACAGAGGGCCTACAGCAAGGCTCCAAGCATGGGGCAATCCACCAGCAAGGCCTTGACCCCACTGCTGATAAGTAGCCTGCCCTGGGGCTGGCCAACAGCAAGACCCTTCCTCTGAGGTCCTCCAGAAAACAGACCCTTTCAACAGCAAAACCCCATCCCTGGGGCAGGCCAGCAACTAATCCCCATACCCAGAGGAAGCAAACAGGGAGGCCCTACAACCCAGTACAAGCCAGAAGGGAAGCTTACCCTCCATAGAAAGTAAGCAGTTAAGCTCTGAAGCTGAGTGAAACTTAGCAGTAAGACCCAGAGCTCCACTACAAAAAGTTTGGAACAGTGCAGGCCTAGAACCCAACTCTCACATAAAAACACAAGCAACCCTCCCCTCCCAAAAAAAGGCAGAAAAACGAGCCAAAAAAACAAAAAAGGCTTGATTATATAAAGTTATTAAGGTGATGGGAAGGGTCAAGGCACAAACCTTAGAACAATAATGTCAAAATGGCTACATGTGAAGCCTCAAAGCATAATGTGATTTGGTCTCAGGCCCAAAAATAATTCCTGAAAGATCTTAAAAAGAGAGGAGGCTAGGTGATGCAGTGAATAGAGCACTGATCCTGGAGTCAGGAGGACCTGAGTTCAAATCCGACCTCAGACACTTAACACAAAACTAGCCATGTGACCTTAGGCAAGTCATTTAACCCCAATTGCCCTACCTTCCCCCCTCCAAAAAGAAAAAAAAAAGATCATAAAAAGGATTTTAAAAAGCAAATTAGAGGAGGAAAAAAACATGGGAAAGAAAGAGAGATTAATGCAAGAAAAATATGAAGGAGTCAATATTATGGGAAAAGATATGCAAAAATTTACTGAGGAAAATAACTCACTAAAAAATGGAACTGGTCAAATTGAAAAGGAAATACAAAAGCTCATTGAAAAAAATACTTCCTTAAAAATTAGAATTGAACAAGTGGAAAGTAATGACTCTGAGAACTCAAGATACAATGAAACAAAATCAAAAAAATTAAAAAATTGAAGAAAATGTGAAATTTCTCACCAGAAAAACTACTGACTTGGAAAATAGATCCAGGAGAGATAATATAAGAATTATTGGACTACCTGAAAGCCATGATTTTTTTTTAAAAAAGCCTGGACAGCATCTTTCAAGAAATTAATAAAGAAAACTTCTCTGACATGTTAGAACCAGAGGGAAAAATAGAAAACATCACCTGAAAGTGATCCCAAAATGAAAATTCCTAGGAACATCATAGCCAAATTTCAGAGTTCACAGATCAAGGAAAAAGAACTGCAAGCAGCCAAAAAGAAACTCAAGTATCATGGAGCTACATCAAGATAACACAGAATTTGGCAGCTTCCATGTTAAAGGACGGAGGGCTTGAAATACGATATACCAGAAGGTAAAGGAATGAGGATTACAACCAAGAATCAGCTACCCAGGAAAATGAATGAAATCCTTCAAGGAAAATAATGGACATTTAATGAAATAAAGAACTTTCAAGCATTTCTAATTAAAAGGCCAGAACTGAATAAAAAAATCTGACCTCCAAATACAAGACTCAAGAGAAACATAAAAAGGTAAAAAAGAAACAAGAAAGAGAAAACATAAGAAACTCAATAAGGCTAAACTCTTTATATATCTATATGGCAAGATAATATTTCTAAGTCTTAAACTTTTTTTTTGCTTTTTGAAGGGCAGTTGGGGTTAAGTGACTTGTCCAAGGTCACATGACTAGTAAGTGTTATATGTCTGAGGCCAGATTTGAACTCAGGTCCTCCTGACTTCAGGGCCAGTGCTCTATTCACTTTGCCATCTAGCCACCCTAAACTTATTATTATAAAAGCAACTAGGAGTATATGGAGACAGAGGGTATGGAGGTGACTTTTAATGGGATGATAACCAAAAAAATGACAAAATAAAGGGATAAGAAAACTGCACTGGAAGAAGGAGGAAGACTGAATGGAGGCAAATTATCCCACATAAGATGCATGAAAGAGTTATTAAAATGAGGGGTTTGAAATGGGGGGTGGGGGAGGCAGGCAAAACTTAAACTTTACTCTCATCAAAATTTGCTCAAAGAGACTGGAACAACATACACACTGAGCTGGATAAAGAAATCTATCTTACCCTGTAAGGAAGCAAAAAGGGACAGGTATAACAGAAATGGGAGAGGGGACTGACAAAAGGGAGGGCATATTGGGGAAGGAAGTTATTACAATCTGAAAGGGAAGCAGAAAGAGTAAATGCATCCCTTTCAGATTGTAATACAATAAAAATTACATTCAGTACTGGACAATGGAAAGAGAGAATAAAATTAACTGGACATTAAATAATCTAATCCTAAAAAACAAATGGGTCAAAGAAACAATCAACAATTTCATTTTTTAAAAATGACAACAATGAGACAACATACTCAAACTTATGGGATGCAGCCAAAGCAGTACTTAGGGAAAAATATATACCTCTAATTGCTTACATCAATAAAATAGAGAAAAAGCTGATCAATGAACTGAGCATGCAACTAAAAAAATTAGAAAAAGAACAAACTGAAAAACCTCAATTAAACATCAAATTGGAAATCTTGAAAATCAAAGGAGAGATTAATAAAACTGAAAGAAAACCACTGAACTAATTAATAAAACTAGAAGGTGGTTATGGAAAAAAAAAACCAATAAAATAAACTATTTATCTATTTAATTTTAAAACGGAAAGAATACCAGATTACTAGTATGAAAAATAAAAGAAGTGAATCTATCACTGAAGAGGAAATTAAGACAATTGTTAGGAGCTATTTTACCCAAATATAAATCAATAAATTTGACAATCCAAATGAATATCTACAAAAATATAAACTACCTAGATTAACAGAAAAGGAAATAAAATACTTAAATAACCCAATCTTAGAAAAAAGAAACTGAACAAGCCATCAATGGCTTTCCTCAGAAAAAATCACCAGGACCAGATGAATTCACAAGAGAATTGTATCAAACATTTAAAGAATAAATAATCCCAATATTATATAAAGTATGTTGAAAAATAGGTGAAAACGAGGTCTTTCCAAATTCCTTTTATGACACAAATATGGTGCTGATACCTAAACCAGGAAGAGCCAAAACAAAGAAAGAAAATTAAATTATAGAACAATTTCCCTAATGAATATCGATGCAAAAATTTTAAATAAAATACTAGTAAAGAGATTACAAAGACCATATACTATAACCAGGTGGGATTTATATCAGGAAGGCAGGGTTGGTTCAATATTAGGAAAAATATCAGTAAAATTGACCATATTAATAACAAAACTAACATAAATCATATGATTATCTCAACAGATGCCGAAAAAGTCTTTGACAAAAGGCAGTAACCACTCCTATTAAAAACACCAGATAGCACAGGAATAAATGGAGCTCATCTTAAAATGGTAAGTAATGATTATCCGTAACCATCAGCAAGCATTTTCTGTAATGGGGATAAGCTAGAAGCCTGCCCAATACAATCAGGGGTAAAGCAAGCATGTTCATTATCACCACTATTATTTAATATTGTACTAGAAATGTTAGTTATAGTAAAAAGAGAAGAAAAAGAAAGGAAAGGAATTAGAATGGGCAATGAAGAAATAAAACTATTATTATCTTCGTAGATGAGATGGTGTTATACTTAGAAAATCCTAGAGAATCAACTAAAAAACTACCTGAAATTACTAACTTTAATAAACTTGCAGAATATAAGATAAACCACATAAATCATCAGTATTTATTTATACGACCAACAAAGCCCAGGAGCAAGAAAAAAATGATAAATTTCACTTAAAATAACAGTAGACAATATGAAATTTTTGAGAGTCTACCTGCCAAGACAAACCCAGGAACTATATGAACACAACTATAAAACACTTTCATACAAATAAAGTCATATCTAAACAAGTGGAAAAATATTAAATGCTAATGGGCAGGCCAAGCCAATATAATTAAAATTATAATTCTACCTAAATGTATCTATTTAATCAATGCCATACCAATCAAACTATCAAAAACTTGTTATATATAGCTAGAAAAAATAGTAACAAAATCCGTCTGGACAAGCAAAAGCTCAAGGATATCAAAGGAATGATGAAAAGAATGTGAAAGAAGATGGTCTAGTTGTACCAGATCTCAAACCGTATTGTAAAACAGTAATTATCAAAACTATGTGGTACTGGCTAAGAAATACAATGATAGATCAGTGGATTAGATTAGGTTAAATTACATTATAATAAATGACCATAGTAATCTAGTATATGATAAACCCAAAGATCTAAACTTTTGGAACAAAAATTCATCATCTGACAAAAACTGCTAGGAAAATTGGGAAACAGCAAAAATTAAGCATAGACCAACATCTCACACTATATACCAAGATAAGGTCAAAATGAGTACATAATTTATACATAAAGAGTGATACCTTAAGTAAATTAAGAGAGCATGGAAAAGTTTATCTGTCAGATTTATGGATAAGGGAAGAATTTAGGATCAAAGAAGATACAGAGATCATTACAAAACACAAAGTCATTTTGATTATATAAAATTTAAATGTTTTGCACAAACAAAACCAATGCAACTAAAATTATAAGGAAAGCAGAAAGCTGGGGGGAAAAGGGGATTTTGCAACAAATATCTCTGATAAAGGTCTCATTTCTCAAATATACAGAGATCTGAGTCAAATTTATAAAAATACAAGTCATTAGCCAATTGATAAATGGTCAAAGGATATGAACAGGGAGTTTTCAGATAAAATCAAAGGTACTCATAGGCTCGAGATCACCACAGATCTGAGAAATGCAAATTAAAACAATTCTGAGGTACTACCTCATACCTATCAAACTGGCTAATACGACAAAAAAGGAAAACAGATGTTAGAGAGTATGGTGAAAAACTGAGACACTAACGCACTGTTAGTGGAGTTGTGAACTGATCCAACCATTCCGGAGAACAATGTGGAACTACTCCCAAAGGGCTATAAAACTGTGAATACCCTTTCATTCAGTAATAACACTGGCAGGTCTATATTCCAAAGACATCCAAAAAAAGGGAAAAGGACCTAATTGTACAAAAATGTTTATAGCAGCTCATTTTGTGATAGCTAAGAACTGTAACTTAAAGGGATGCAATCAACTAGGGAAGGCTAAAGAAGCTATTATAGTATATGATTGCAGTGGAATATTATTGTGCTATAAGAAATTACAAGAAGGATGATTTCAGAAAATCTTGGAAAGACTTGCATGAACTGATGCATAGGGAAGTGAAAAGAACCAAGAGAAGGCTGTACAGAGTAAAACCAATATTGTTTGAGGAAGAACTGTGAATGACTTAGTTATTCTCAGCAGTACAATGGTCAAGACAATCCCAAAAGACTAATGAAGAAGCATATTATCCACCTCCAGAGAAAGAATGGATATTGATTGAATATATACTGAAGTATGCTATTTTTCATTCTTTCATTCAAGTCTTCTTGTACAAAATGACTAATATGGAAATGTTCTATACAATTGTACACATATAACTTTACTATATCTGATTGTCTCCCATCTCAGGAAGGGAGAAAGGGAGAGGGAGAGGGAAAGACAGAATTTGGAACTCAAAACTTTAAATAAAAACGTTTTTAAAAATCCTGAACTGGGTTAACTAAAGAGTACTGCCAGCTTTCAGAATCTCTGATTAGAAGAAGGTCTCTGATCTTACTGTCTGCTAATTCTTTCACAGAACACCAAAAAAAAAGGAACGGATCATGTAAATACAGAATAAAAATTAGAGACTATAATTTTAAAGAATGACTAGATTAAAGAACTAGTCATAGAAATAATGATTTTATTAAAGAAAATGATAATAATGAGACAACATAGCAAAACCTATAGGATACAGCAAAAGTGGAAATCAGGGGACAATTTAAATCTCTAAATATTTACATCGATAGAATAGAGAAAGAGTAAACCAATTAATTAGTATACAATTTTTTTAAAAACTTGAAAAGAACAATCCTCAAACACTAAACTGGAAATTCAAAAATTTAAAGGTGAGATTAATAAAACAATGTAAGAAAACTATGGAGTTAATAAATAAAACTAGGAGTTGGTTTTATGAAAAAAAATCAGATAAACCATTAATAAGATTTTTAAAAAGAAAAAAGAAAGCCATATCGCTATTATCAAAAATGAAAAGAGTGAATATACCACTAATGAAGATAAAAATCACAGTAATTATTAGGAATCATTTTTGCCTAATTACATGCCAATAAATTTAATAATTTAAGTAAAATACAACAATTATTTCAGAATAGTAGCAGGATATAAAATAAATACACATAAATCATCAGTATTTCTATACATCACCAATAAAACCCTGCAAAAGAAATAGTAAGAGATACTCCATTTAAAATAACTACAGACAGCATAAAATACATAGTAGTTTACCTGCCAAAACAAACTCAAGAACTACATGAACATAATTATAAAATACTTTTCATACAAATAAAGTCAGATTTAAATAACTGGAAAACTATTAATTGTTCATGGTAGGGGTGGGGGCTAAGAGCTAATATAACTAAAATGACAGTTCAACCTAAAATAACATACTTAATCAATGTCATCCCAATTAAATTACCAAAAAATTATTTTATTGAGCATCAAAAAACAATAAAACTTCATTTGGAAGAACAAAGGGTCAAGAATATCAAAGAAATTAACGAAAAAATGTAAAGGAAGGAGGTTAGCAGCACTAAATTCTAAACTATATTATATGGTAATAATTATCAAAATTATCTGGTACTAAGGAAAAGAAAGGTAAATCAGAGGAAAGGAGTAGATATACAATACACAGTAGTAAAAATTATAATAACCTGTTTGACAAATGTAAAGATTTAAGCTTCTGAGATAAGAATTCACTATTTGGTAAAAATTACTGGGAAAACTGGAAAGCAGTCTAGCAGAAACTGGCCATAGAACAATATCTTACACCATTTATCAAGATAAGGTCAAAATGGATACATGAGCTAGATGCAAAGGGAGATATCATTAAAAAAAAAAAATAGAAGAACATGGAACACATTACCTAATAGACTTATGGATAGGAGAAGAATTTATGAATAAACAAGAGAAAGAGAACATTGTGAGATATAAAAAGGATAATTTTGATTATATTAAATTTTAAAAGATTTGTACAAATAAAACCAACGTAGCCAAGATTAAAACAAAAGTAGAAAATTGGGGGGAAATTATAGACAATTTCTCAGATAAAAGTTTCATATCTCAAATATACAGGGAACTTTGTAAAATTTATAACAATATGACAATTTTGTCATAATTGACAAATTGACAACTGATAAAAGATCAAAGATAGGAAGAGGTACCTTTTGATGAAATCAAAGCTATATATACTCACATAAAAAATGCTCTAAATCATTATTGATTAGAGAAATGCAAATTTAATCAACTTTCAGATATCATCTCACACCTATCAGACTGGCTAAAATGATCACAGGGGAAAACAATAAATGTTGGGGGGATGTGGAAAAAATTAGGACCCTAATACACTGTTGATGGAACTGCGAACGATCCAACCATTTTGAAGAGCAACCTGAAATTATGACCAAAGGGTTACAAAAATGTGTACACTCTTTGACCCAGTGATACTACTATTATATATTTCCCAAGGTGATTAAGGTAAAAAGAAAAAAACCTTTATGTGCTAAAATACTTATAGCATGGATATTTAAATAGCATTTATATAAATTTATAGTAGCTACCTTTGTAGTGGCAGAGAACTGGAAACTCAGGGAATGACAGTCAACTGGGGAATGGCTAAACAAGTTGTGGTATGTGACTGTGATGGAATACTGCTATGGGGTTGTAAGAAATTGCAAGCAGGTTGATATTAGAAGAATATGGAAAGACTTGCACGAAATAATGAAGAATAAAATGAGCAGAACAAAGAGAACTTTGTATATAGTAACCAAGAGAACAAGATTGTTTGAATAACAACTGTCAACAACTTCAGTTCTTCTCAGCGTGTGTGTGTGTGTGTGTGTGTGTGTGTGTGTGTGTGTGTGTGTGTGTGTGTGAAATGGTGGCCTTCTCTAATGTGGGGTGTGGAGAAAGGAAGGAGGGAGAATGTTCAGAACTTAAAATGTGACCAAAAAGGAATTAAATTTTAAAAAAATAAAGGATAGGCTGCAATCTGTATTACTCAAAATACCTGTATTGTTGAAATAATTAATCCAATATAATAATTCAATGTAAGAAAGATTTATGAAGCACCTATTAAGTATAAAGCATGGTGCTTACATCAGAGACATAAAGACTTAAAATTGAACAGTCTCCAACCTCAAGAGTTTACAATCTACTGGAAGTAGTAAAGTACTGACTGATATTAAATTATCTAAGATTTAGTTTCCTAATCTTCTTACTTAAAAAAGAAGAAAAAGCAGATAGAGTTAGAAAAGTTAAGGAAAAGAAAACTGTAGAAATAAGAAAGTTAAGGTGGTCAAATCTTATTTTAAGGAATCAGAGAATGTAAAAAAGAAGAAAGAGCTTTTGACTTGTGGGATGCCAATTCCTAGATACTAAGTGAGTATAAATTCATTTTTTTAAAAAACAGAACTATAGAGCTCATACAAAACTTGGAGGTCATTTAGTAGAACTTTCCCATTTAAAGCTTAGAAGATGAGGTAGAATTATTTTTCAAAGTAACCAAAAAGGTAGGCATTGGGGGGAAGCTAACACTGGTACAAAGTAGACATTTAAATATTTATTGATTGATTAATTGAATAAATAGCTTTCTCATCACAATATTAAGCTGGAGATAGAAACAACATAAATATTGATGATTATGCGTGTCCTGAATGAAACTTCAGTTACATTTTAAAAATTAAACTGAAGAATGTGAATACTATTTCAGGAGATAAGCAAAGTAATCAAGTCTAAGATTGTATATGTTATTATCTGTTCTACCACTGCCACTATTTGTGACTTTAGGAAATTACTATCAACCTGGGCAGACATATATGAACTGATGCAAAGTTAAGTGAGCAGAACTAGAACACTGTACATATTAATAGCAATATCATAATCAACTGTAAAAGTCTTAACTACTGTGATCAAGACAACGTTCAAAAGACTCATGATAAAAAATACCATCCATCTCCAAAGAGAGAGAACTGATGACATCTAAGTGCAGACTGAAGAATATCTTTTCAATTCCTTTATTTTTCTTGCTTTTTCTTTTTTGGCAACATGTGTAAAGTGGAAATACGTTTTCCACGATATGCAGAATGTGTGTATCATGTTTCTTGCTTTCTGTATGGGTAGGGGAGGGGTAGGAAGAGGGAGAAAATTTGGAACTGAATGAAATTTTTAAAAAATTTTAAAAGACATTATTGCCAATTTTAGGTCTTTCTAACTATGAGAAATTATATAAAAACTTATATACCTACTGCAAAACAACAGTAAAAGAATTAATAAAACAATATTTTCTAAATATGGTAGATCATAAGTAGCATTTTAAAAATTTAAATATGAAAATTTAAAAATGTCTTTTAAGTGAAGATTCAAACCAAAACAATTCAATCCAATAAGCATTTAAGTAGCTACTATTTGCAGGACACTATGCTTAAAAAACAGATTTAAAAATAAGATAGTAGGAATCAGGCAGTTAAGTGGTATTGTGGGTAGAACACTGAGACTGAAGCCAGGAATCCCTGATCTCAGACCCTGCCTCAGATACTTACAAGAGGCAGCAAGATGGCTCAGTAGCTCAGTGGCTCACTGAATAAAGCACTGGGCCTGGATAATACTTGAATTTGATCCTGAGAAAAGAGGAAACAACTGAAATTTACTGAGTAGGAGGTGACAAAGTTGGGACTTTGTCTTTAGGAAAATCACTTTAGTGAAGAATAGATCAAGCCTTGGATCACTCCCACCATTCAATACCATCTCCTAGCACTCAGATGCCTTCTACCATTATCTCCTCCTTCACTTGTCTCACATGGAGGAGTGGCCTTACTTCCTTAACAGGCTAACCCCTATCCGCAAGCAATACCATTCCACCCCATCTCTTCCTACTCCTACCCTTATGTCATCCCCTCTCTATCACTTATTTTCAATCTTTCCCCCTCTACTGGCTCATTTCCACTGCCTATAAACATTCCCATGTCTCCTCAATCCTCAAAATACTCTTACTTGATCCTTCCTTCCCTGCTAACTATTGTGCTGTATCCCTTCTGCCCTTTATAGTTAAACTCCTTGCAAAGGCTGTCTACAGAAGGTGCCTCCACTTTCTCTTCTCTCTCTCTTCTTCCATTGAAACTGCTCTCTCCAAAGTTACTAATGATTTCTTAATTTCCAAATCCAATGGTCTTTTCTCATTCCTCATTCTCCTTGACCTCTCTATCGCCTTTGACACTAATGATCACTCTCTCTTCCTTGATACTCTCTTCTCTAGGTCTTCAGTACCCCACTCTCCCCTGGTTCTCCTATCTACTTAACCACTCCTCATCAGTCTCCTTTGCTGGATCTTTTTTTTGGGGGGGAGGGAGGATGTCAGGGCAGTTAAGGTTAAGTGACTTGCCCAAGGTCACAGGGCTAGTTAGTGTCTGAGGCTGAATTTAAACTCAGGTCCTCCTAACTCCAGGGCCAGTGCTCTATTCACTGCAACACCTAGCCACCTCCCTTGCTGGATCTTCATTCAGGTCATGCCTTCTAACCATAGGTGTCCCACAGTCCTCTCTTCTGGGCAATCTTCTCTTTCCCCACTATAATACTTCACTTGGTGATTTCATCAGTTACTATGCTTTTAATTACCATATCCATACTGATGATTTTCAAATCTACCTATTATTATCCTGTCTCAAATTCTTTGCTTACCTCCAATCTTGAATCTCCAACTGCCTTTCACATATCTCAAACTGAATATTCAGTAGACATCTTAAATTCACTATGTTCAAAACAGAACTCATTATCTTTATTCCATTCCCCCACTCCTTCCTTTACCATCCTCCCAGTCCCCGAGACTCTTGACCTAGGAGTCATTCTCAACTCCTCACTATCTCTCAACTCTCTATTGACAAGGCCTGTCAATTTTGCCTCTTCAATAACTCTCAAATATGTCCCCCTTTCTCCTGACACTGCCACCACTGTAATGCAGACCCTCATCACCTCAAACATGGATTATTTCAGTAGCCTCCTAACAGGTCTGCCTGCCTTACCTCTCTCCCCATTCCAATCCATGGCAGCATGGATTCATTCAATCACTAAAGTGATTTTCCTATAGCACAGGTCAATCATGTCACCCTCCTACTCAATAAATTTAGGACCAAATAGAAAATGCTCTGTTTTGCATTCTAAGTCCTTCACAACCTAACCCCATCCCTTTTCAGTCTTCTTATATCTTACTCCCCAACTTGTAATCTTTGATGCAATGCCACTGGCACCTTAGCTATTCCATGAACAAGACTCCTCTCATCTCTGGGCATTTCCTCTGGCTATCCCCTATACCTGAAATGTTCTTCCTCCTCTACTCCAACTATTGACCTCCCTGGCTTCATTTAAGTCCTAACTAAAATTCTACCTTCTATGTGAAGTCTTTACCAAATCCACTGAATTACAGTGCCTTCTCTCTGTCTGTTAAAAATATTTCCTTTTTATCCTATATATAGCTTGTTTTATATATATATTTGTTTGCGTGTTGTCTCCCTTGTGAACTGCCCGAGGTCAGGGACTATCTTTTGATTCTTTTTAAACTCCAACACTTAACACGGTTCCTGACACATGGGAGGTACTTAAAAAATCTTTACTGATTGACTTTTGGATTGGAATAATGAGAGAATTGGGATAGGCAGACCCACCAGCAGACAATACTGCAATAATACAAGCATGAGTGATAAGGACCTACATCAGAGTGGTGGCAGTGTCAAAAGAAGGGACATACTCAAGAGCTCTTACAGAGATGAAATCAAAAGGCTTTGTCAGTAGATTGGACTGGGGAAGCAGGTGAGGTGGATAGAGTCGAATGACAGTGAGGAGTAAAGCCACAAAGAATAGGGAACTGCCCTAACAGAGAGAGTATCTGCATTCACAAGATGACAGATTCATCAAATCCTCCAAATAACTATTTCATTATTAAAAATACTAGAGTATATTCAGTTTTCCTCTACTTTCATAAATTTCATTCTGAGTTACCTGGTGGTAAATCAGGGTCCGTAGGGGTAGCTTGCTGAATTCGTCTAGGTTTCACAGATGACTTTGTGTTCTCAGTAGCACTTCTGTTAGTTGAACTAGAACCACAACTTTCATGGTCATCCTATTTTAATTTAAAAAACAAAAAGGAAACACCAAAAAAAAAACCATTAAACATAATGCCAAGAAAAAGTACTGAGTTGTTGAAAAGAAATGATGTATGGTTTCTAAGTTAGAGGAGCTATCCTCTTCTACTTTTATTCAACATGCACTATACATAATAAGCAAATACTATTTCTATTCTGGTGGGATAAAAATGGATTTCTAGCTAAAAGTGTTTTAGATTCAAATGTAAGTCCTATTTATAAGTATATTAAAAAATTATCAAACAGATTACAATATTGTTATGACATCAATGTGTTATAATTCAGTCAAAATAAATTTAAAGTCCTTTCTCAGAATATATACTACAAGAAGATTTTTAATCTACCTTCATAAAACAGTCAAAAAAATTTACTCATGAAACAAACTCAAACAGTTCCTAAAGTGCTGGTCTAAACACATCATCTCTACACAAACACTCGATAAACTTCAGTGGTTCCCTATCATCTACGAAATTAACTAAGAAAGTCCTATTAAGCACCTGACCCCTTCTTACCCATTTTAGTCTTCTGACACCTATCTCTGCTCCACACACTTCACAACCCAGCTACACTCTTGTTGCTACTCACACATGACCCTCCATCTCCCAATTCCATGCATCTCCACGGGCTTATCTCCCAGGCCTAGAATGTTCTTCTCCCTCCACTCAAACCCCTAGATCTCCTGACTTCTTTCAAGACTCTGCTCAAATTCCACCTTCTATAGGAAATCTGTCCCACTATAATAATAGCCTTCCCTGTCAGATTATCTTCCATTTATATTATCTAGGCTGTATAGACATAGTTATGTGCACACTGTCTCCCCCATTAGAATATGAGCTCCCTGAGAGTAAGGGTTTTATTTCTGCCTTCCTAATCCACTAAATTTCTAGTACTCAGCACAAGATTTGGCACTGAGAAGGAGCTAAATAAATGCTTCTTAACTTACCAGGGTCACATGTTTTAAAGGTTTTGTAAAGAGATGAGAAAGTCTGACTACAAGGGACCACAATACTGAAGACTCCATGAAAGTATCCGAAGAGAATGCCAGCTATGACCTTGGGAAAGAGAGTGCTAGATTTGGAGTAAATAAAGATCTAGGTTCAAATTCTGGCTCTAATCAAGGGCAAATCATGGGCATGGTAGCCTGGTTCTGGACAAGACAAAGTATGAACTTGTCTAATCTGTCAATCAAAGGCACAAGGGGAAGAAGCAATAGTTCTAGTGTGAAGAGGAGGGGATACAGAGTGAAGCCTGCTTACAGGTAAGACAAGGTAAGGGTCTACCTAACAAAACCCAGGGTCCTAGGGACTGTTTCTAGTAGGAGGGGTTGGAATGTTATCACATAATATTGAGGAATTGTTTGACTGAAGGGAGAAATCCATTTACACCTCAAACCCTTAACAGATGAGAACATTTATTTCAATAAATCAAAACAGGAACAACAGACTGGCTAAGAACACAAACTAGCCATACTTCTGGGTTTTTAAATAGAGAAGAACTGTATAATTTCCTGGTCAAGACCCTGAGTAGCCATATGTTCAGACCACCACCTGCTCAGATGTAAAGGCTCTCTTGATCCAGTGATGTATGTAAAGTGTATAGCAATACTGCTTTGATTCAGGCAGGGAGAGCCCTGTCTGTTGGCCTTTATGCTAATTTCTCTGCTTGTATTTTCTCTGAAGTTTAGTATGCTAATCTTTCCCCTGAACTAGTGAATGTAATTAAAAGTAGGTCAGTTAACCTTTTTTTGAGCAGTCTTTCCTAGAAAAGCAGATCAAAGAATCTATGCTAGCAGGCAATCCTGGATATGCTAAGGTGCTTGTTGTGTCACACACACACACACACACACACGGAGACAGAGATGCAGTCATCTAAGGGAGGGAGTAAGTTCCAGGAGCATAACCCATTAAAGCAGAGAAGAGACTCAGACTACAAGGAAGGACAGACACCAAGAGCCCAGTGTGAGGATGATATGAAAAGACTAAGTACTTCTAAGCCTCAAAGTATTAATTGTTGTTAGGCGTCTGACATGTGCATGCTACATGCATTCCTCACCACTATCATATTTTAAGTTTGAGCTCACTCTCCCCATGAAATTGTATATATTTATGGAAGAACACATCTCAGGTCTGGGGCAGGGAGAGATGTTTTGTATTTTTGTCAAGCCTAATGAGTAAATCTCTGACAAAAGCTGATTGAGTCTACTGCCTGACAATGGGAAGCACATCACTGAGCTACAACTAGTAGAAGCATCCATTTACAGAGTTACTCCTAGAACCAAAGATAGCAGCCACCACAGGGACCCAATCCACAAGTTTGGGTAAAAGCCAGGAGAATATGTACTTAGATGTTGAAGGGCAAATCTGAGAGAGCCTCCCCCCCCCCCCCCTGCTATTTCTTACTATGATTTCCCTTGGGTAGGTCTCAGTGAGATCTTTTTTGAGATCTTTGCCAATCCAGTTCTCCCAATCACATCAAAGTACAGCTGAAAGTAGTAACATCACACTGCTCTCCAACAGGCACTGCCATGTCAGTCTTGACTCCACTTAGAGGAAATTTAGCACTTGAAAATCATGGTTTTTGTGATTTGCTATGCAGATATCTTTTTTTTAAAAAAATAAGTATTGATATTTTCTGTTTCTTACATCACCAAAGTATCCCATGTATCCTTACCCCTACCTTTCCCAGACAGCCATCCCATATGACAAATAGTAAAAACTCAGCACAAATGATCAATACATTGAAAAAATCCAAAAACATTTTCAGTATGTAACACCTGTGGACCTCACACCTCCACAAAAGGGTTGGGAATATGTTTTCTTCCAGTCCAGCTTAATCTTTATAACTCTTTAACATTCATTTTGACTTTTTGGTAAGTAACTGTTCTTTCAATTTACATCATTGTAGTTACTGTGTAAGGGCAGCTGGGTGGTGAAGTATATAGAATTCCAGGTCTAGAGTCAGGAAGACACATCTTCCTGAGTTCAAATCTTTCCTCTGAAATCTACTAGCTATGTGGGCCTGAGCAAGTCACTTAACCCTGTTTGCCTCAGTTCCTCATCTATAAAATGAGTTGGAGGACACAGCAAACCACTCCAGCATCTTTGCCAAGAAAACCCCAAATGAAGTCACAAAGAGTCAAGCATGACTGAAACAAATGAGTAACAACAAAATGTTACTGTGTATATGGTTTTCATGGCTCTGCTTATTTCAGTCTGCATCAGTTAATATAGATTTTTCCATGCTTCTCTGTATTCATCACACACATCATTTCTTACCACAATTTGTTTAGGGAGTCCCCAAACTTATAGGTATCTACTTTGTTTACAACTAAGAATCTCAAAAATGATGCTATAAATATTTGAGTATATGGAGACTTTTTCCTTATTAATGACTTCTTTGGGAAATAAGTCCAGAAATGGAGTCTCTGGTTCAAAGGGCATGGACATTTTAATCACCTTATTTGCATAATGCCAAATTGCTTTCCAAAAAGGTTATACCACTTCATAGTTTCACCAACAATACATTAGTACGCTGAACTTCCCATCCCCCCTCCAACGTTTACTGCTTCCCATTTCTCCTAATTTTTGCCATTTTGCAGGTGATATAATTTAAAAGTTGTTTTGATTTGCATTTCTCTTATTATTACTGATCTGAAACATTTTTTTCAAGTGGTTGTGAATACTCTGTAGTTCTTCTTTTTGAGAACTGTTTATTCAGGTCTTTTAAGCATTTATCTATTAGTGAATGATTATTAATAACATGTATGTATGCATATATGTATATATGTGTGTACATAAACACATATAGACACTATATATATTATATGTACACACAGATACACACACATTTGTGCATGTGCATATATGTCTATAACAATATATATTCATATATGTGGGCATGCAAGACATATAAATAATTTATATGTGTGCATTGTTTATATATTTTATATGCCAACCCATTTTCACAGAAATTTGATACAAAGATTTTTTTCCCCATTCAACCACTTCCCTTTTTATTCTAGTTGAATTAACGCTATCTGTGCAGAAGCTCTTCAGTTTCTAGTAATGAAAGCTATTTATTTTATCTTTCATAACTACATTTAACTCAGTTAAAAATACAGCTCTAAACCACAGCCATGAGATACATGATTTGTTTCTCTCCTAACTTTTTTAGGGTATAACCTTTAATGTTAGGGTCATAGATCCACTTACACTGTATTGTGGTATAAGATGCTGGTCTAAGAATAATTTCTGCCAGACTGCTTTATAATTTTCCTGTAGTTTTTATCAAATGGGAATTTTTTTCCTAAGTGATTTATGTTTTCACTTTATAAAACAGTGGATTATTAAGTTCTATTGTTTCTGAATCACCCTATGTTCCACTGACCTATCTCTCTACTCTTTAGTCAACAACAGATGATTGTGCTGACTCCTGCTTTTCTCTTTGCCTGTACTTCTTTTCATCACTTCTCTTGAGATTCTATTTCTCTTGCTTTTTTCAAATTAATTTTGTTATTTTATCCAGCTCTATAAAGTATTACTTTGGTATTCTGTTGGTATAGCATTAAAAATGTAAATTAATTTGGGTGATACTTTCATTTTTATTATATTGGCATGGCCAAGCCATAAGCACTTAATATTCCTTCGGCTATTAAGGTTCTTTATTTCTTCAAGGAGTGCTTCATAAATGAATCTATATAAGTCTTTGCTGTGCTTTGAGAGGCTGATCTCCAGATGCTTTATGAATTTTATAGACATTTGGAATGGGACTTCCTCTTTTATTATTGCTTCTTGTGTTTTGTTATTCTTATATAAAAATGCTGTTGATTTTTAAGGAATTGTTTTGTAGCCTGCCATGTTGCTGTGGCTATTAATTGTCTCAATTAATATCTATGTTGATTCCCTGAGGTTTTCTAAGTAAATCATCATAACTCTTGCTATATATATTTCAAAACAAAAATAAATCTTTTTTGATAATTTGTCTACTCTAAAGCCCCCAATAAAAAAAACACTATATTTTTTTTAAATCTGTGGACATAACTATGATAACATTCATAACTTATCCACAAACTATACTCAGTCAACATTATCAATCTTCTCTGGAACAACATTCTATTCCTGAAATGAGGACTTCTAAATTTTACTGGAGTATGTTTTATCTTTCCTCTTCTTAATTACTAAACCTGACTGCCTCATGCCTAGCCAATTACAGCACTACTAAATATCTCCTTTATTTGTCACTTTGTCTCTCTGGGCCTCAGTATCTTCATCTGTAAAATAAGACATTTGACTAAATGGCTTTTAAAGTCCCTTCCAGCTCTAAATCAATGGTCCTGTGATAATGCCATGCTACCTTTACCCTTGCTGTTTCTTGATTCACACAGCCTTGATAAACTTTAGGACTATTCCTTTTTAGATCTTTTGGTTTAATACTATATTTTACTCATAGACAGCTGGGTTTCATATTTTGCTTCAATAAACATATTCAACAAACACTAATCAACTGTCTTCTATGTGCTAAGTATTAAGAAACACACTAAAAGAATGGAAAATCATGCCTGTCTTCAAATAGTTTATATTATACTGAACTTAGCATTTGGAACAATTTTACATTTAACTGACAGAGGGGAAGCAGAATTGAACAAGAGTCCAAAAACCTGGATTCTAGTCTCAACAATGCCATGAGTTAGCTGTGAGAACATGGGCAAAATCATTTTACTGATGCTGCATTATTCCATCTGTAACATCAGAAGGGTATGCAATATGATTATGTACTAAGGGATAAAGTGTCTCAAATCGAAGTCACAATCTAACCAGTCGATTTGCTCCCAAAGAAAAAGAAGAAAAATGATTAAGTAGTAACCAAAAAAAAAAAAAAAAGAACTACGGAAACCAGAGTTTGTTTTTTTTAGTTATTCAGACCATGTAGGTGCAAGATGGGAAACACAGGTGCAACATGACAAGATGAGATAATCAGACCAGGTGCATTTTAGTAAACAATTTTACACACACATGAAGAATAATTGTCAACTAATACTGACACTTTACACTTCTAACATTCTATGATTCTCTTAAGTCTGAAATGCTTAAGCAGAAGTCATTTTTATTCTTGAATCTTTAAATGTTAATAAGACTTTAGATGTTAATGTGAATAAGATTTAGAATTTACAAATGAAAAAAATTCAGGCCTATAGAAATAAAGCAATTTACTCAAGGTTACATAAGCAGCAAATGTAAGAGTCAATATTTGAACTCAGGTCCTCGTACTCTAAATTCAACGCTTTTCACTATACACGTGCTGATCCTTTTTTCCTACCTTCTTGACAATTACATATATATATATATATGTATATGTATATGTATATTCCTGGCTTTTTCTTCTAAATGTGAAAACTTTACAAGTAGGTACCTAGATGTCTTTCTCTGAGAACTGTTCCTGATTCTAAAAAGTATTCTTTGTACTCGCTCCACTGCCTATCATCATCTTTCAATCTAATTCAAGAAGCATGTTAAGTGTCTTCTACACAATACCCAACAATAAAGATTTGAAAGCAAAAATCAAACAGCCTTTGCCCTCGAAAAGTTTACATTCTTCAATTAAAATGTTGTTTGCTTAATTATACTTTATTCCTCCCCTACTTCTACTATTCTCCAGTTGAATCTCTTTAACCTACTCTAGAATTCTTCGTGTTTCTTTGGAATTATCACCAGATGTTTCTTTAATTTAGCTGTAATTTTAATATCTTGTACTAATGTTATCCTTATCTCTGCTAACTCCTATCTGCTCTTTACAGTCTCTACATTTTTAGTACTTCTATACCTTCCACTGGTTTAAAGCTATCTTTCAGTAATGCATTTCCTTTATTGAAATCATTATTTTTTCCCTTATTTCTTTTTTAAAAATCACAAGTTTGTATGGGAGAAAGAATCTTTCTTAGAGTAATTAAGATTCAATCCCTTTACAATTCTTTCAGAATCTTCATACAGTCTTAAGAGATTATGTCATTATCATTTTCATGATTTATATTAACTTACTTAATTTTATGATTTATATTAATATGGGTTCTTGTCAACTTTCTTACACTTTCATTTTGAAATACCTCTTAAACAGAGTTGAGTGGAAGTGGTTTTTTTAGTTTATTTTTCAAAGTCTGTCTTGGATAGTTTGTTGTTTGCCTTTGTGTGTGTGTGTGTGTGTGTGTGTTACTGGTGCCATTTTTTGTTAGAAGAGGGGTAGTGATTACAAAAGGAAGCATCCTGAGTTATCTATCCGTCCATGGTTTTCCACAAGTCTCTAAAACCTGATCATAACCCACCCTTTCTCTGATGTCTCATCATTGCATGCCTGGAATACCATAAAAGCTTGCTGGTAGGTAAGTCTTCTTCAAACTCTCCCTGCTCCAATCCATTCTCCACCAAAATGGTTTACCTAAAACATAGACACACACACATACACACCCACCCCCACCCCCACCCCCACTCTCTCTCTCTCTCTCTCTCTCTCTCTCTCTCTCTCTCAATAAATTCCAGTGGTTCCCTATTAGCTCAGGGGGAAAGTACAATATACTCTATTTGGTATTCAAAGTCCTTCATAACCTGGTCCCATCTTACCTTTCCAGTTTTCTTACATTTTACTCCCCAACATGTATCTTTGATCCAGTGACACTGACCCCCTCGTAGTTCCAAGAACAATATACATCATCTCTTCACTCTGGGCATTTTCTCTGGCTATCCCCCATGCCTCAAATGCTTTCCCTCCTCCTTTCCAACTACACTGACCTCTCAGTCTTCCTTTAAGTCCCAACTAAAATCTCATTTTCCATAGGAAAAGCCTTCCCTAATTGCTCTTAAATTCCAGTGCTTTATGTCTTTTATTTCCTACTTATCCTGTACTTATCTGCCCATTTCACCATGGTGGGGACACATTGTCACATGCCTGGGGTAGACATCCCCCTAATGCACTGGTGGGTTTGAGGCCTGTCAGTAACCCTCAACCTGGTTTAGCCTACCTGCCAAGACAGTTTTATTAGGGTGTGGCCACTGTACATGCTACAGCTTCTGGGAGCCACAGGTGAGACCTGGGTGAGAGGTGGACCGAAAAGTGGACGAGCAACCTAAAAAATCTCTTGGCAAGCCCATACACCAGATGTACTAGACCTCTCTGAACACTCCATACACCCTGTTCAAATGGCCATGAAGGTGGCTAAAGCAGGCACTATGGAGCACTCAGAGCTTGATCAGAACATCAAAGATTCAAAGTCATCCACAGTATTCCAGACCGTCACCAGTTGTCCTGACTTTTGTCTTGCCACTGGGCTGATGACTCTAGAATATGAGGCTAACAACTTTGCGCAACTTGGCCACACTTAAAATTCAATTCATGAGCAAGTCAAGACATCACTTGTAATGTCATTGGTCCTCTTCAAAAAAAACAACGGACGACCAATATCTACCCTACATTATAGCTTGCTTTGTATATATCCATTTCCATGTTGTTCCCAGTGCCCACCCCCCCTCAAATATTGTAAACTCCTTCAAGTCAGGGACTATCTTTTTTTTGTAATCCCATTGCTTAGCTGTGTGCAGGTGTTTAATAAATGTTTATTTAATTGGATTTAATTTAACTGAATGTCCAAAAATAATAAAAAACATACTTCATAACTTACATTTTTCAGTAACTTAAAAATCATAAATTATTGCTTTTCTTAGCATCAAGTTTAGAATTTTTTTTTCAAAAATAGAAGTGAATGTATTAGACATATTTATAGAATTCTTAACTATATTATGGATTACTTAAATGAAGGATGTTGGATATATTTGTTCTCCATCTCCAATGCAGAAAGACACACAAGGAATGGTCTTGAAATATTTAGAGTAGGCATTTATAGGTTTACACCAAGGGGAGTTAAGGAAACTCGGTCTGCATTTTTTTAAGTGTTAGATTCAGATCAAGATAGGTTATGATACTGTCCTAACCTCCACATTCCCACAAACTAATCAATTTTCATAAACATTTAGAACAGATCTACACAACCTAACAGTAGGTAGGGGCCAAGATTAAAATAGGTTAGATTTCTTACGGCCACAAATAGTTTTTTGGCAGCTCACTTTCCAAGTAAAGGTATAATTAATGATTAAACTATTTAGCAAATCAACCATATTTTAAAAGGGAAAATTCAGTTAACATCAATTAATTACACTTATTACTTAAGATTTTTATTTATCATGAAATCACATTAATGTTAAAAAAATTGCTTTGCTAAGCAGTACCAATTTTAGTACATTTTCAGGTTTTCTTACTGTTTACATTTAATTAATGGGACATATAACACTTCTTGTCAGCAGTTTATCATACTCCAGAATCATGTCTGAAATCAATTTCTTTAGAAATCTGAAAACTAACCTTAGTAGCCACCTCATTTTCTGAATTTACTTTCTTGAAAAACCATTGTTCCCCAAAGAGATTTTTCAACAATTTGGACACTTTAATTTGTTTTTCATTGGTGTCCAATTTGCGTAAGTCAGGATGTTTTGATTTGAAATGGCAACAAAGATTGTATTCCTTTGGAACAACTATTATTACTTCTCAATAAACAAGGCACAATATTTTGTCTCTTGTGTAAATAAATATCTATCTGTCCACTCCGGATTAAACACTCTATGTTCTAATTCAATCTTCCATTTCTTTTTATCACTCATTTTACAAAGTCACCCCAAAAACTTTAATGTTAGAACCAAAAGATCTCCATAGCAACTGCTCACATACAAAGAAATACCGAACTGAGTGACCTTGGAGAAGGTACAAGACACTCACGTAACTTGGAGGGAGGCAGGCAGGGAGGGAAGTGAAGAAGCCCTCAAGTTGTTCCCACTCACTGCAGCTTAGCAAGCGTTAAACAGCAGGCATGTGCACTCACTTGGTCCCTGTTCAATGCCAGTAACAATGGAAAACAAGGAGAAAAGATACACCTCTCCCTCCTCTCAGACTAGAGATGGACTGACAATGAATGGTTGGCTGCCATGGGCCACATGGCAAACAAGAAAGAGTGCACAGTGGCAACCTACTCACCAAGTTACATGACAGACACAATAGCGACTAGTGGAAAGTGGGTTAAGCAGGGGCATGGACAAAGCACTTGTTACATCTTTACTTTCTTTTACATCCTCCACATTTTTTGCGGACTACCCAAATCCTTTGGCAGGCCACAAGTGGCCCACAGGCCATATATTGTACAGGCCTGATTTAGAACATATTATTATAAAGATCACTAAGCTGGAATAATGGGAAGATATGAACATCAATCAATAAATCTATCAACAAGCACTTATTAACAAGTCAACAAGGATTTAGCACCTATATGTGCCAGGTACTGTGCTAAGCCCTGGGAGACAAAGAAAAAAAATAGTCCCTGACCTCATGGAGGACCTTACGTTATAACAGGGGAGACAACATATACTTGAACTAAAAAAAAAAAAGACAATATGAAGATTAGTTAAGACATCTTTTTCCCTTATGGAGCACATAGCCTAGTGGGGGGGGGGGGGAGAAGGTACACTAAATACACCCACAATTAAATATAATACAAGATAACTCAATGTATAAACTTGGTCAATTCACTTGAGTTTTCTAAACCTATTTTCCCATATGTAAAATTAAAACTAATAGCTATTTTATCATCCTATTTTTAAAAATTAAGGAATTCTCAGATATTCAAAGAATGACAATATATTTAAATTCTCAATTAAATGATCTAATAAAGTTAACTATTGCTCAGCACTACATACCCAACAATATTCAATTAAAAAGTAAATGTGATATTGAGATATATACATATATATATGCACATTAATTGGTGCATGTACATATGTACTAGAATACAAAAATACTGGATTTGGAATTCAGAGGATCTGTGTTCAAATCCTGGCTCTACCACTGAGTTAACCTGAGTAAGTCACTTTAAAGCCTCAGCCTCAGTTTTGTCATCCATAAAACGTGAGAGATGGACTAGCTGATTTTCATTCTAGCTCTAAAATCTGTATCCTAGGAGATGTCTTAGTATTTGTATACAACTAACTTTAAGCTTAAAAAAAAAAAACCAAGAATACTTAACATTATAGCTCATAATTAAGAGAACACTGTTAAGCCCACTAAAAGATAATAAATGCTCTGTTAAGCTATTAATATTAGCAGAGTGAGAATAATGTATTTAAAATCACAAGTTGAAAAGATGAAAACAAATGCACATCCAAGATCATTAAAATTTCATCATGATATAGTATCTTCATAGTATGATTCATTCTGTAAAAAAAAAGGTTTTTTTGAGGGTTTTAAATAACATCTTCTAATATTGTATGAAATGATATAGTCTTTAATTAATAAAAAGCTACTACTGTAGGTATAGCCTTACTGAAACCACTTTTAGTTCAACTAGCATCCTTAAAAATGTCTGCAGTCATACATTTCTGCACAATGTTAATGTTAAAGGCACACTATTAATTTTTCAAATGGCTGTCTCACAAGCCCAGAAGTAAAACATGTTCATTAAAAGAGATGTAAAAAGATTCCAAGTGAACTGCCAAAACCAGCATAATTATGAAAATATTTAACACTGGAATCAAATGAAATCACATACTGTATATAGATTTCAGTGATGTCATAACAAACATCCTAGCCAAAATGTCCTAAAACTACTGCAATCCAATAAATCTGTCTTATACCATATAACAAACATCTTAAAGTAAAAAGAACACATTTTTATTTTATTTTTAAGGTGATCAACTACAACTGCTAAGAAAAATTTAAGTGAACTAAATATGAGTCTTCAAATAGGAATGGTTAAAAAAAAGTTTTAACAGTAGCTAGCTTTTATAAACAACATGATTTATTTGAAGTTTTTAAATGAAACTAAGTTGTTTTATTTGCTTAAACAAAACTTACAAAAATAAACCTGCAACTTCAATGAATTTAGAAAAAGAATAATTCTACCAATTTATGTAATTCACAAATGGGTATATTTGCTAAGAAATAAATATTACCAATCAATTGTATAAATTTCAAAATAAACTCAGATTCATGTTGCTTGGATGTGTTAAAAATTACAAATTATTCTAGTAAATAGGTAATGATTACATTCTAATAAGATTTTATTTGTATCAATTAAAATAGTATTTTGTCCTTCAAATCATTAATGGGATATACAAAAAGGGAAGCAGATTTTTTTAAAAGGTGACTTTCTATATATCAACAGAGTAAAATTCAAATAGAAAAGAATCCCTGACAAATACTGACTTGGAAAACTAAAAATTAACATCTATTTTGCATTTGTTTTGTTAAACATTGCCCAACTGGATTCTAATCTAGTTCTCCATAATTTTGCAGGCCACTTTTAGCTCCAATCTGATGATAACTCTGCTTTTAGACCAACCACTAACCAAAGTGAAATCCCATTATCACCATTTAAAAAAAAAATAAACCATAGCACTGAACTTTATCCAAAAAAGATAATGATTAATAAATTTCCTTATTAAAAAACCCATAAAATACTTTGAGATAAATTTTTAATCCCAAACACACATTACAGTCATCTCTCTTTTGTTTAGGTTGCAATATTTCCAAAATGTCTGCTAAATATACTTCATAGCAAAAGAATGTTTTCCCTTAGAGACCACATGGCTATTTCTGAAAATATTGCCCTTTGCTCTCATGAAGCCATGAAAGAATGTCATTTCTTTACAAAAATTCTTAACAGAACAAAAATATAGCAAAAGCTGCATTTAAGTATGTTCCTTAAGCATTTTGCCACAAACCCATTTCATATGTACAGAACATGCTCCAATAATAGTTTCATCTCAAAAAGCATTACACATGTTCCCCACTACTACCAAGTTACTTGCAGGAAGATACATTCAGCTCCTATATAATAATTTGAGAATTATCAAGTCCCATAAATAATTAAGTCACCCATTATATGAGTACTACCTACCTCTTCTCTCATGAGTAAACAAAAGAGAAGAGTGGCAGGGCAAAGAGAAGAATAAATCTCAAAAAAGGGGCAATTGTCATCTGAAAGTTACAGATGTTTTTCCTCCTTCCTTGTTTTAAAGTGAAACATGGAATGAAAGAAAGAACAAATATGGGCTCCAGAAATTTTGGTTATTGTATACTGCATGACTTACATACATAGTAAGATAACCTAGAATGCATTAGGGCAAGATAACTACCGTTTTTCTCTTTTTTCACCTTCTGCACCATTAGTAGCAAAAGGCAGTGGGTATCAGCAACAATGCTGGGTCTCAAAAAGAAAAATACCTTTTAACACAATCAGACATCCAACTAAAATTACAAATGAAGAACATGCAAGAGAAAAGAACATCACAACAAAGGAAATACGATTTTAAGGTTTATTTCTTCAACCCCAGCCCCAGGCCCCTATGATCTAATGACATACGTAAGGCCATTTCTTTCATTAAACAAAAAACTTCTATTCATTAAATTCAATAAACATTTATTAAGTCCCTATTATGTTCCAGTTACAGATTTAGGTTCTGTGGACGCAAAAACAAAAACATAACAATCTCTGCCCTCAAGAAGTTTACATTCTAATGGTAGAAGGGGGTTAAGGTTGGGGGAGGGAGAACTCAGACATTGGGACTTGCACAGAACAATACAGCTGTGTGCAAATCAATATAAAGCCTGTACAAAGTAAAGACAAATTAATAGCTAGAGGAGAGGGAGGTAATGGGAAAAAGGCTTCAGTAGTACCTGCGCTGTGCTTTGAAAGAAGCTCGGGATTTGATTATGCAGAAGAGAGGAAGGAACATACATATGCAAAAGCAAAGCAGAAAAAGATGGGATTTCATGCATAAACAACAGTTACCAGACCTGATCTGAAAACTGGAAAGGCAGGTGGATGCCACATTATGAACAGTTTTAAATGCCAGCCTGATGATTTTGTATTTTATTCTAGAATCAATAGGGCACCACTGAAGTGGTGTCCGAAGTGCCAAATTTGTGTGGAGAAAATGGAGCAGAAAAAAGAAGAGACAGGGAAGCTACTGCAACAGACCTCGCATAAGGTGATAGAGCCTACACTATAGTTATTTGTCGTTCAGTTGTTCAGTCCCATCCAATCCTTCATGACCCCATGGACCACAGCAAAATCAATACTGTTCATGGGGTTTTCTTGGCAAAAATTTTAAAAGTGGGTTGCCATTTCCTTCTCCAGTAGATGAAGGCAAATAGAGGTTAAATGATTTGCCCAGGGACACAGTTAGTAAGTGTCTGAGGCCACATTTGAACTCAGGTCTTCTGCATCCAGACCCAAAGCACTATCTACTGAGTCATCTAGCTGCCTCACTACTAGAGTTAAGGTTTTGGGATCAGAGAGAAAGGAATAAGTGAAAATGTTGCAGAGATGGAACTGACATGACCTGACAACTCAGAGGAATTGGATGACTGAAACTAGATGACAGGAGAGATGTCTGGAGGAGAGCTGTTTTAGAAAAAATATAATGAGTCGTAAGGTTACGCTGAATTTGAGGTGCTTATGGGCATAAAGGGGAGATAACAAACAGAGCTCCTTAGAGAAGACTAGGATGGATACATAAATGTGAGTCTTCTGCATAAAGATGACAAATAAGGAGAGAATATTACTAATAGATACACAATGAAGGACACTATACCTTCATTCTTATGGAGTTTATAATCAGGAAGGTAAAATTTTTTTAGTGAAAAAGAAATATAAGACAATTAAAAACCCTAATGAAATTCTAAAAGATTCTTAAGTGCATAGTTTGGTACTCAGAAAGGGAAGTAATGGAAAAGTGCTCAAAAATCACTAATAATTTAGAGAAAAATGAGTTGAAGTAACTTTGAGATTCTATTTTATAACAACACTGGCAAAGATGATTAAAAAAATGAAAATGACAGTTTTCAGAGGGGCTACAGAAAAACAATCACACTAATGCATTGTTGGTGGAGTTACAGATTAATCCAGCAATTCTGGAAAGAAATCTGGAAATATTTCCCCCAAAATAACTATATATTCCCTTTAACCCAATGATATCCCTACTAAGCCTATACTAAACTCCAAAAAGATGAAGATAAAGTACCAATATGTATAAAAATATTTCTAGAAGCTCTTTTTGTCACAAGAAAAAATTAGAAATTAAAGAAAATGGCTTGGGAATTATGGTATATAAATGTAATAGAATATTACTGTACCATAAGAAAAGGGAAATTTCCAAGAAACATAGAAAAACTTGTATGAACTAATGCACGATGAGAATAAAATATGTATACAATAACAATTTTGTAAAGAAACAATTTTTAAAGACTTAAAAATTCTTATCAAAGCACTGACAATTCCAGAAGATAAATTATGAAGCATGCTACCCACCTCCTGAAAAAAGAAATGATACACTCAAGATCTAGAACAGTGGTCCTCAACCTGTGGGTCACTACCCCTTTGGGCATCAAGCTACCCTTTCACAGGGGTCACAGGGGTCTCCTGAGACCATCGGAAAACACATTTCCGATGGTCTTGGGAACAGAGATACTGTTCCTCTATCCGTCTCCAGGCGGGTCCGCCCACATGCAGATACGCCCACATACAAGTATTAAAGGGTGGAAGCATTAGGAAGGTTGAAAACCACTGATCTAGAATAAGACATAAATTTTTGAACATGGCCAATGTGTGGATGTTTCATTTGACTGTGCCTATTTGTTGCAAGGATTTAGGTTCCCCCTCTTTCAATGAAAGAAGAATGTAAGAAGGAAGAGGAGAGCTATCAAAAAGGGCTGCCAAGGAGAAAAAAAGAAAGAAAAGAATCAACAAAAAACTTTTTTTAATTCAAAGAAGAAAACAAAGGGAAGACAAAAAGGAAACAGGGAAGTAGACCAAATCTGAATATTACATGCTGGATTTATTATATACTTAAAAAGAAAAGCAAGCTGTATATAACCAAAGTTCACAGCTTTATGTAGTCCTTTTTTTCTATTTTACTATGTATTGGTGGCTAGGTGACAGAGTAGATATAGAACGCTGGGCCTGGAGTCAGAAAAATGAATTCACATTCAACCTCAAACACTTATTAGCTGTGTAATCCTAAGCAAAGTCACTTAACCTCTGTTTGCCTCAGCTTCCTTATCTATAAAATGGGATAATAATAGCATTTGCCTCTCCAGGTTACTGCAAGAATCAAATGAGATATTTTGTAAAGTGTTTAGTACAGCAGTGCCTGGCACACAGTAACCACCACTATTATTTTTTTTTCTTTTTTTTTTCTTTTTTTTTTTTTTAATTTTATTATAGTTTACATCATTCATTTCCACAAGATTTTGAGTTACATATTTTCTCCCCCTCTTTCCCCCACCCACCACCCCAAAACAGCCATCCCAGTGTGTCGCCCCTCTCCCAGTCTATTCTCTCCTATGTCACTTTTCAGTAGGGCAGGATGGATCTCCCAACCACAGTGCCTGTGTATCTCAAGTTCCAGTTGGATGTAGTCAATAATAATAATAATAATAATTGCATATATATATATACACATAGATACATATTCATAACATTTGATTATGGAACTCCAGATTCCAGATTCTTTCTCCTCCTCCTTCACCTCCCATCCCCACTGGAAGGACAAGCAATCAAATACAGGCTGAACATGTGAAATTACGCAGAACCTCTCCATAGTGAGCACACTGTGAGAGTCTGATTAAATGTCCCCTCT
>CM053587.1:243279751-243306317 GCA_028646515.1 Pseudochirops corinnae | reverse complement strand
ATGGGTATTTTGGGGTGGCTATGTGAGAGCTGCGATATGTTGCTGCTGCCATCTTGGCTCCACCCCCCCAACCACCACTATTATTACTAATGAAAATGCTCATTGTATTTGATATCTGTTAAATTCAAAATTTAAAAAATCCAAATACTAGGGAAAAAAGAAAAAGAAATTATCATCACTAGGGACTAGAAGAAAAATTATTGATTAATTTTATTCTTTTCTGACACTGTTAGTAGACCTAGAGATCTAGGAAATGCTACAGATATAGTAAATGCAAATTTCTGGAAGATACTTGACCAAGTCTCTCAACTTGAGCTCAAAGAAATCCCTGAGATTGGGAGGACAGACCACTCAAAAAGATGAGAAGGGGGAATAGAATAACATACTTTGAAGGAACATTCATTTCAGGAAATCAAGAAGTTAGACGGGTGGAAATAATTTTGAAGATCAATACAAAAAGAACTGATATCATGGTCTCAATATATTATGGACAACTTAGACAGACAAAGGAAATAGACAAGGAATTCAGAAAGCAAAACACTAATAATAATGATGTATGGGGCGGCTAGGTGGGGCAGTGAATAGAGCACCAGCCCTGGAGTGGGGGAGACCTGAGTTCAATTCTGGCCTCAGACACTTAACAACTGCTAGCCATGTGACCTTGGGCAAGTCATTTAACCCCAATTGCCCTCTCCTTCCCCCACCGAAAAACAAAACAAAAAACAATAACAATGATGCAGAATTTCAATCAAGAAAATACTTGAATTCTATAGCTTACTACACTAATAAATTCTTGATGTACCTTTTAATAACAACTTAACTCTTCAAAAAGTTGATAGAGGTACTATTACTTTAGACTTGACTCTGAAACAAGAAGGACGGATAGGGAGAAAGATCAAAATCTGTGTATATGTATATGGAGAAACAGATATATATATATTTATATATGCCAATAAAATGTATTATATGTCTTTGTCTATAATATATGTACAAACACACACAGGCAAAAATATGCATATATGTGCCTCTACTTGAACAAAAAATATCATAAGATTACAAGATTTAGAGGTGGAAGGGACCTTAGAAATCACCAAGTCCAAACTCTTTTGACAGATGAGGAAAATGAGGTCCAGAGAAGTCAAGTGACTTGCCAAAAGTCATACAGTCAATAATGATGAGAACCATGGGAAAAGGTGCCCATTCCATTTCAGAATTCATATCTGAGGGCAGGAAAGCTAAGTATGATCTAACATGAAGTACAGATGTCAGGGAGTTGAAGCTCCTTGATAATGTACCCTTATCCCACAGAATGAGCGAGCAAATGAATGACTAAGCACTCACTGTATTCCTGGATACATAAATCTGTATCACAGTCCTTGTCATATCCCTTGTTCTCTTGACATCTGCTGCCAGTTCCATCTTCAGTGATACTGACACTGTTAATAGGGGCTAATTCTAACTATGAGAGTTCTTATTCATTATCATGAAAGTTGTATGCAATAAGAATAACAGAGGTTATCAGTAGTTAATCAAAGTACTAGGCAAATCAGGGGCAACAGAAGTGAGAACAAATAAGAGAAAACTGCAGGGCAAGGGCCAAAATTAACAAGTACAGTTGGGAAAAGGGGTAAATAGATCAAGAAAACAGACTACTGCCAATTCCATCAGTGAGGTAAATAAACAGCATTCTATTGAATGACAAAAGCAAGACATATAATAATGGAAACTTATTTTTTATATTGCTTTTTCAGTCTAAAATCAAAAGCTTTAAACATTAATCCCTTCATAAGACAATTCTTGCCTACAAAGAGGTTACAATCAAATGGGGGAAGGAAAGGGGAAGAGGGAAGAATGAAAGGCAAATCCAAAAGAGTGCATGCAGTCTGTGGGAAACAACGACCTGGGTGCCTTCCAGATATGGAGGTTTGGAGATGAGCTCTCTGCTCCACCCTCTAATGAGTGGAGTCCCAGGGTCAAAGGGCATACTGACAACTTATAAGTCCTAAGGTTGAGGTAGTCTTGCAAGATGATGAAGTTCCTGGGGGCAATGATGGAGAAGTCCAAAGGAATGCATCCAGGCAGGAAATTAAAACAATGTGTCTCAAGACACTGCAAACTATCCACAGAAGAAAATTAAAATAAAATTTAACTCTTATAAGTTGTCAAAAACAATAGATTTTCCAGAAATAAATAAAGTACTGAGCTGCATTAACTTTTCAGAGATCAGAAATTTCTATCAAGGGCACAGAAGCATTATTTTAAAGCTGTGCCATGTTTACAATCCCACACAGGTCAAAACTAATCTTAGTTTTCAAGATTACATCTAGAATAGTAAAATAAATGGCCTTCACATTATTAACATGTCCAAAACAGAACTCAATATTTCCCCAAAAATACTTCACTTTTTTATATTTCCCTATTTCTGGTGAGAACACCTCCATTTTCCCAGTTTCCCAGGTTTACAACCTCAGCAATAACCTCAACTCCTCATACTTTCTTGCCCCATATCTCTGACCAGTTGCCAAGTTCAGCCATTTCTACCTCAACATTTCTCACATCCATCTTCTTTTCATTATTCACACAGCCACCACTTTAATTCAGGCCCTCATCACCTCCTGCCTGGATTATTGATTGCAAAAACCTCCTAATTGGTCTCCCTGCTTCAAGTCTCTGCCACTTCAATCCATAGCTGCCTGAGTAATTTATCTCAAGCAAGAATCTGGCTACATCACTCCCCTACTCAATCAACTCCAGGGGCTCTCTATTGCCTTTATGATTAAATATGTATTCCTTCGTGTGGCTTTTAAAGACTCACAATCTAGCCCTAATCTATTTTTCCAGGATCATTATACATTACCTTTATTCCCACTACAGTATATAACCAAACTGGAATTCTCTCTATTCCTGACACAAAGCATTCCACCTCCTGTCTCAATGCACTGGCCCATGAAGGATGAGGCCATCCCTCTCAATTTTTGCCTCATAAAATGCAGCTCAAGCACCACTTCCCTCATGATGCCTTTCCATAAGCAGTCAACTGCTAATACTCTCCTGTACTGGTTGTTGTCCTTCATTCTCAAAGAGGACCAAAAGAACACCACTGTGTTGGAGTCAAGTTACAGTGTATCCAGCTGTGCAAATCAGACCAATACAAGCTCAAAAGGCTCTACAACAGTTCAGATACAAACAGTCTACATTAACATTTGGAGAGAAGATGTCTCTAAATTTGCACATTTCACGTTTCTTTCGAGTTACTGCAATTCTGCTCTGCTCATAGAGCACAATGCCTTCTTTGATGCAGGCAAGCCAAGATGGACAGTCCCGTGACAGCGTCTCCAACACCACACAATCAATTCCAAAATTCTTCAGAAAGACTTTCAGAGTATCCCTTGTAACACTTTTTCTGACCTCCACGTTAGCATTTGCCTTGTGTGAGTTCTCCTTAAAATACTCTTTTAGGCAAATGTACCTTTGAATTTAGTATTCAAACAATGTGACCATTCCATTAGAGCTGCAGTCTCTACAGTCATGTTTGAAGGCTAGGCATTTTAGCTTAAGAAAGTACCTCAGTATCTGTTGCCTTATCTTGCAGGTCTTGTAGGTGATCTTCAGAATCTTGCTAAGACAATTCAAATAGAAGTGATTCAATTTCCTGGCATGGTGCTGGTAAACTGTCCAGGTTTCCCAGGCATATAACGATGAGGACAGCACAACCACTCTGAAGACATTCAACATGGTAGGCAGCCTAATACCTCTTCACTCCCAACTTTCCTCTGGAGTCTCCCAAACACTGAGATAATTCTGGCAATATGTACATCAACTTCATCATCTATGATCTATATCATCTATATCAAGGTGCCCATCTATGTGTGTACCTCCCTGGAAAGTATACTGCCAAGGTAAGTGAACTTATCCACAGTATTCAAAATTTCTCTATGTGCTGTAACTGATGGTTCCATGTATGGATAGTGTAGTACAGGCTAGTAGAAAACTTGTGTTTTCTTGATGTTAACCAGTATCAACAAGGATGAAAACAGCATCAAGGTCAGCTACCATACTGATGGTAAATGATTTAACTTGAAAAGGCTACAAGCCAGTTTTAAAGTGGAGGAAGAGATGGTATGCAACTTTGCGTTCACAGATGATTGTGCACTCAATGCAGCCTCTGACACTAAGATATAACAGAGTCTCTGCCATTTGTGTTAATTAACACCAAGAAAACACAGGTTCACCCCCAGTCAGCGCCATGCCATCCATACATGGGATCATCAACTGTCTTTTACTATCTTTTATTTAACTACCTTTTACTTTGTACTTATTCCACATATACTTTTTTCGCATGTACTTATGTACATAGTGTCTCTTCGAGAACAGAAAAATTCCTCAAGCACAAGGATTATTTCATTTTTCTGTCTTGGTATCTCCATTACTTATCACAATGCTTAGTAAATGCTAGTTGAGTAACTGAAATAATAATTTAACTTAATAATTTAACTTTCAAATTTTAAATTTGTTTCCCAGATTGTGAAAACACACATTTAATAAACTGTGCCACTGCTGTTACTTATTAAAGGAATAGGCAAAATTCATTTTATACTCAAAGCTGATGATAATGCGAATATTTTTGATAAGTAGTTTAACAATTACACTAAATAATTATGCATATCAAATGAGAATTAATAAGGATTTCAACTTTTCTAGGCGAACATCTGCATAGTTCAGACTATCAATAACCTTACAGAGCAAAGAAACACAAAGCTGCTTCTTGCTGTAACAAGAAAATAAACTGGAAAAGTATTCATGTTTCATTTTAAACCAAGTAGGTGACACTTTAAGGGGAAAAATCAATTTCACAAACACAATATGGGTGAAGTGTGGCTTTTAAGTGGAAAGCACAATAATTAAACAATGTAATATGGCAACCAAAAGACTCAATGCAATCTTAAACTCTATTATGAAAAACATAATATTCAGGAATAAGGAAAGGATCCTCTCACTGCCCTCTGGCTGACTGGTCCACATTTAGAATAATTTTTCAATTATACAATATAGTTTTTAAGGCTTTAGCTATCCACACAAATATTATTATGCTGATCAGTTTTAAAGCACTGTAGTCTTTCAAACAATTAATTTTTTTTAATAAATGACACACAGCTCACACTTATCTATCTTTTCAAAATGACCACAGAACCATTTTTTTTTCTCCCATTCAGACTGGCAGGAAAAGCAATTATTCAGTTTGTATTACTTTCTTTGTTATCCAGTGATTGGGGTACTTTAGACCCAATCAGAACCACAAACCCTTAGCTCTGGTAAAAGTATAGCCTGGAAGAGAAGTTGACTACTTCTATCATCCATGGTCTAATTTATAAGGAAAGAAAAGGCAAAGATTTAATAAGAGAAAAAAAAAATGAGTATCAGCAAGAAACAAGGAAGAAGTGGATTCCAGGTGCCCAAGGAAAAAGGAAAATATAAACATTTCTGGAAAGGGGGAAAAAAGGTTGCTGCTGCTTCATATTAAAATGTGTTGGAACATATGCAAAAGTGAAGGTTAAAAATTGGCCAACAGGAGGGGGTGAAAATACGATTTAAAAGTAACTTGGGAAAAAGATATGAGTGTGGGAAAAAGAAAAATTTGGAAACATCTTCTAATTTTCTTATATGATGCCAAAAGGAGAAGCCTGGGGAGTATTCTGTGTGTAAGGAGAAAAGAATGCATCTCCTTTTAAAATGCAGTGAAGCAAAGAGCAAACCCAACAACACCAAGGAAGCCACACTGAAATTTTAATAGAAGATCTGGATTCAAGATGGTGAAAGAAGTTTAAATACACACCATAAAACTATTAACAAGTACATCATTTACAACTTCTTAATTATACTGGTTATTATACTTATTGACATTTAAATTGTGAATAGACCTTTGGGTTCTCAAGAAGAAAATTTGGAATAAACTGTATTACTTAAATGAATCTGCACCTCTGGTTCATTTTATGATTGTTTAACCTAACAAAGGTTTGATTAGGTTAAAGCTTAAAGGAGTCCTGACCTCTACCTTTACAAACACTGAGGATCACAAGAGAATTGGATCAGAAAAGGAAGAAACACAGATTCCAGTGCATTAACTATTTTTATTTGATTATCTTCACTAACTTTTTTTAACACTTGTTCAACTTACTGATAGGAATTCCTTCAAGATTCTGACCACATGTAAACTATCACTACACCATGCAGCTTTTACAGCTTCAGAGAGAAAACTTTTCAATCATTTTCTAATAAAGTTTAGTGCTTGAATTTATTACATGGAATAAACCTTGGACAAGATAATTTTTTGTATCATGAAATCATATTTTAATATAATAAGCTTTCTAAAGATAGACATCTTCATGCTTCTCTACCTATCTGCTTAATCTGACAGAACCAACTTCTCCTCCTGGGTTTCAAAGAAATTCCTCTTTCTAGGTTCTCCCACATGTCAAACTAATCCTCCTCAGTCTCCCTGGCTAGCTCATCAACAAGAAGATCAAACCCCAAGGTTTCTGTTTTCCAAGGTTCTGTCCTAAGACCTCATCTTCTTCTATACCCCTCTTATTTGGTAATTGCATTGCTCCTATGGGTTTAACTATCACCTCTATGAAGATGATTCACAAGTACCATGAAGAGTACAAAATGTTAAACAAACACACAATTTTTTACACAGAGTTGGAAAAAACAAAACAAGGGTATGAAATAGTTAAATAATATGAGGAACTACTAATGATGGCTTACATTTATAAACTGCTTTAAAGTCTACAAAGCATTTTCCTTCAAATTCCATGTAGTAGGTATTATCTTCATCTTACATATAAGAAAATTGATAGTCTGGTGTTTTAGGGGTCTCATTCAAAGACATAAGGATAGGAAGATAAGTGTTAAAGCTGTGATTCCATTGGAAAAAGGGCCTCCCTCTATCTACAGGAACTCCCTCTCAGGAATCCCCCTACAGGAATCTCATTCAACAACTTCTCTGCAACATAGTCTTAAAGAACTGCCTAGTGTACCAAGAGGTTAAGTGGTTGGCCCAAGGTAATAAAGCCAGTATGTGGCAGAGACAGTACTTGACCTGAGGTCTTTTCTGGCTCCAAGGCCAGCTCTCCATCTACTACACCATGCGTATGACACTTCACCATCTTAAATATCATAACCAAAAATGTTTATCCTAATCATACACAAAATTAAATGTATGGAGAATTCCTATTTTTCACATTATTATAAAAAGTTAACGAATGGGACTTCTCACAGTAACAGAATGCATCTACATTGGAAAGATACTGCAAATGAACAACGAACCAAAAAGGACAAGAAAAACACACTGAACTGCCTTTGGGAAACTGCAGTTTGTAATGACTACAATAATTTCCCTGAAACAAACGCCCAGCTTTTTAGTAATAATATTCTTCTGGTAATACAGTATAGTTGAGAGTCAAGGAATACTAACAGTTGCCAAAGACTTAAGGTTGAAGGTTACTCCAAGGTCAATGGAAAGGTTCACAATCTCAGAGAAGAAGTGGTATAAAAAGTATCACAGAGATACATAACCAGAAGGAAAACAGGTCAGTTATGTAGAAGGAATAAAGTTATGACAAAAACACAATCCTTTTGCTCTACTGGAATCCACACAATGTCAACATCACTAGAAAGAATGTTTTAAGTGTGTTAAATTAATCTATCATGGAGGAATTAGGGGAATATATGGAAAAGAGCCTCACAAAATGAACAGAAACAGGAGGGTTAAAATCCACATCATTTGAGGGAGAACCAAAACTGACAGAATAAGAAATTCAAAGTTCTAAAGAAATTGTGCTTATTAGAAAATTAACAAAAAATAGTGCTATGGCTGATCTTTTGAAAAGGAAGATTTCTACAGGCCACAGAGAATAGTAAGGACTTATCAAAGGAGGTGGCATAAAATTGGTTGGGGTTTAAAGAATGGACAGGAATTCAACAGAAAATGACATTAGAAATAAAAGGGAAAGAAGTTAAAGGCAGAAAGACTCAAGAGTTAAGAAATGGAGAAAGAAGAGATAGGGAGAATGAGATCAGGAGCACATGTAAAGGAAATCAGAAACCAGAGGAAGGGAGACAAAAAGGTTTAACTTCTGACAGTCTTTACTGAAGGGAAGAGGAAAGCTGAGGGAGCTCATGCCTAGATGGACTTTATTTTCTTGGTAAAGTAGAAGGCAAAGTCAGATTAGTGATGAAAGGGGTTATCTGCTAATAATGAAAAAGAGAAAGTTATAGCTGTGGAATTGATAAGCATGGAAAAAAATGGAATAATCACCTATGGGGAAAACAATAAGGCATTAACAAAAGATGAGTAAAAAGACTTCCAAAAAAGCAGCAAGGACACGCCTGAAATTGTATGGCATGGATTTGTTTGCATAAATGAAAAAAGTATTTATTAAGCACTTACATTATGTGCAAAGCACTAGGGATACAAATCAAGCTGGGAAGGGAAGACCCTCAGGGTTGCTGTTCCAAAGAGAAACATTTACTATTGACATTCACTCTAAGCCAGGAGAGCCCCAAATACAGCCATGAAGTAGAGCTCAGGCAAGGACCTATTCTGGTCCAATTTATGAGTTCAGAATGAACTGGGTTTAAAGAGAGAGGGAGGGAAGGAGGAAGGGACGGAAGAAGGAAGGGAGGGAAGAAGGGAAGGAAGAAAGAAGGGAGGGAGGGAGGAAGGAAAGCCGTCAAAATTTACCTTCCTTTGAAGAGAAGGAGAAAGAGAGGGAGAGGGAGAGTGAGAGGGAGAAGGAGAGGAAGAGGGAGAGGGAGAGGGAGAAAGAGAAGGAGAGAGAGATGGAGAGGGACAGGGAGAGGGAGAGGGAGAGGACAAGTTAAGTTACCCAACTAGCTGGAACCCCATTCAAGTAGCTCCATCTATTCATAGGTTGTGTTTGTCCTTTGTTTTCGAAGAGGACCATGGTATCAGGGAAATGATGACATGACTTGCAATTGACTTTGAGTAAGGAAGGGCTGTGCCAGGTCACCAGCCTCACTTTCTCCTCCACAGCCATCTGGATCCAGTGACCAAATATTCATCACTTCTTAAAGAGGCCTATTGACTGAAAGGGTGTTACCTCACTTAAGTGAGTATGTGAAAAGCCCTTAGTGTAAAAGGGCCAGAGTCACCCACTGCATCCTAGGTCATCTCCAGGCATCCCTATGAATATCTATCTGGTCACTGGATCCACATAGCTCTGGAGGAGAAAGTGAGGCTGGTGACCTTGCACAGCCCTCCCTCACTCAAACTGCAAGTCATGTCATCATTTTCCTGATGCCACGGTCCTCTTCAAAAACAAAGGACAAACACAACAGCAACAACAAGGAATACAAATAGAAAAAGAAGACAGTACTGGCTCTCAAGGAGCTTGTTTTTAATGGAGGAGACAACACATATGGAAGGTTTCAGCTGCAAGTCAAATGGAAAGATCCCATAGCCATTAGGATGCAGCAGTCAAAGCAGATAATATCTCTTCTTTAATGTCATTTCTGCTGATAAATGACTTTCTGATATTGAGCTATATTGGTATAAAGTGCCAAGGACTTTGGTGGTGAGAACTTTCTTTTCTGGTTTTTCAGTAGCTGTGGCTGCAGCCCCTGAAGTAGTAAAGATGATGATGATGATTTTACTTGCCCTGGTATAACAGGAAGAGTGCTAGCACAGGTTCTTTGATCTACTATTCTAAAGGAAAGCAACTCAAAAAAGGGGTTAAACCATCTCACTTTAATCAAGCATATATTATTTACCTAGTTCAGGGAAAAAGTCAGCACCCTGAACTTCAGAGAAAATACAAATAGAAGTTATAAGCAGACAAAAAAATACAGACAGAGAAACAGACCAACAGGCAGGGCTTCCAGCTGTCTGACCATTACATCCATACCTAGTTAGTCACCAGAGAGAGAAGCACTAACATCTGGGTTTTCAAAGCTCAATGGCTGCCCAGGGTCTCATCTGGCCAAATCACACAACTCTTCCCAAAAGTGAGCCCCAAAGCAAAACCTCACATCAGGATATATATAGCCTTCTCCAGGGTCAGAGAACATCACAACCCTCATGACTCACTGCCCAGTCACAAAGCAACAAGGTATGGGCATTCCTGAAAAACAAGCCTCCCACCACAGGCTCCATGTAACCACATTCAGCATATTGGGGACAGAGTATATTTTCACATCAGGGAAGGTCCTCAAATTCACTTACCATTATACTTGGCTGCCTCCTGTTTCTCTACCAAGATGCCTTGTCTACCTTGTGTGCAACAGTCAGCTGGACAGCTGATAGGGATAGCTGGACCCTTCTCCACAGGTGTAGCTTCCTCAGATTGACTGGGTTGTAGAGTATGTAAAGAAGTATATAATAAGAGTGGAAAGGTAGGTTGAGACTTTTCTTTAAATGCATTAGTTTTCATTTGCTCCCAGAATTAACAAAGAGTGATCAAGTTTACTGGGTAGGTGAGTGACGTGATCATTTTAGAAAAACAATTGTAGACTGCTCTGTGGAGGATGGTTTAAAGTACAGCAATATCTGAAGCAGGGAGATCAATTAGAAGGCTATTACAGCAGACCAGGTAAGAGGTAATGAGGATCTAAACTATGGTGGCTGTGCAGGTAGAGAAAAGGGGACGAATGCTAAAGATTTATGGGTGTTGAGATGGATTTGACTACTAACTAAATATGTGGAGTGCAGGAGATTGAGGAGTCAAAGATGAAACCCAAAGTTGTGAACTGGTGTAGAAGAAGGATAGGAGTACCTTTGAGAGCAACAAGACTGTTTGAAGAAGCATGGATTTGGGAGTAACGGTAATGAATTCTGTCTTGGACATGTTGAATTGCCTAAAGGACGTTAGGTCCAAAATGCCCAAAGAGCAATTGGAGAGGTCAAGAGACAGATGAGGATTGAATACAAAAATATAAGTCATCTGCAGAGAGCTAATTCAACTCATGGGAGCAGATGAGTGTCTGATAAGACAGTGCTGGAAAGAAAAAAGATCTAGGACAGATCTTTAGTTTACTCACAGTGAAAGTATGTAATATAAACAATTATCCAGCAAAAATGTCTCAAAAGGAGCAGTCAGAAAGATGGAAGAGAAAGAGAACAGATTCAGATAAGTGATAACGCCAGATGGGTTAAGAACTGAAAATCAAGTAAGAGAAAATAAGAGGAAGTGAATAGCAATCAGAGTGAATGCTTTCCAGGACTCTGAGAAAGAAAGGAGGCATTTAGGATGATAGCATGAGTGAATGGAAGGGTCTAGAGGAGGTTTTTTCAGTATATAGGAGATTTGAATGTGTTTGTAAGCAGAAGAGAAGGAACCAATAGATAAGAAAACGATAAAAACTAGAGAGATAAAGGAGAATCAAAGTGAAGGCAGGGCAATCTGCTGGCAAAGAGTGGAGAAGAACAAGACACATGTAGAGATACTAGCCTTGGCAGGTAAAGGGACACCTCTTCATTGGGAACTGGAATAAAGGAGAGAATAAGGATAAAGGCATTGTAAGATGTAAAGAAAAGAGAGCTTATGGCAAATGGACTCAATTTTTTTTCAGTAAAATATGAGGCACTGTCCTCAGTTGAAAGAATGGAGGAGGATGTGAAAAGACTTGAGAAAAGATTTGCAACAGTCAATCTGATAATGGGATAGAGAATTAGGGAGGAATCAAAGGATTGCTTTGCAGCCAGGAATTCCCAGATGAGACTAGATAAAATAAATGACTAAAATTTATGGTAAACAGAAACAAAACTTGGCTTAAGGTAAGTATTTTATATTAGTTTTCTTGGTTCCTGTCTTTTTATTTACTGGAGTTATTCTCATTCTTTTTTAAGTCCAAATGCTTCTTAGGTTAGAAGTATCTGAGTTCAGCAGGTCTTTTTTTTTTTTCATTTTTTTCCTATACTGGGAAAGGTAAATTTGTTTTAGATTTTCACAACTCAAGAAAAATGAACGTAGGTTAAGTCAGTTAGGGAATGAGGGGAAGAAAGGCGAAGGTTCTGAAGTCCAACTTGAATTAAAAAGAATGAGAAGATTTTAGTTCCAAAAGAAACTGTTTAAGAATGTTATGAGTGAATGAAAATACTGGGTCATAATGGAAGTGCCAGTAGAACCTTAATTATAGTGTTCATTGCTGCAGAACCTATCATTTCTATGTATAAACTATGCAAATAGAAAAATAATGGTCTGCTACTCTGCAGCATGGGCAGCCACAGTGGATGGAGCACCAGGCCTAGTGTCAGGAAGATGTGAGTTCAGATATGGCCTCAGACATTTACTAGCTGGGTGACCTTGGACAAGTCACTTAACTCAGTTTATCTCAGTTTCCTCATCTGTAAAATGAGCTAGAAAAGGAAATGGCAAACTACTCCAGTATCTTTGACAAGAAAATCCCAAAAGGGATCACAAAGAGTCAAAAATAACTGAAAAACATCTTCTCCCATTAGAACATAACTTTCTTAAGGGCAAGGAATGTCTTTCTTTTTATTTAAATTTATATGCCCAATGCTTAACATAGTGTCTAGCACTTAAGTAATGGATGTTTCCTTCCATCTGCAACTTCAATATCTAATTCTTCCTCTCTACTCCCTTCCACTGTCCTTGCTGATTTTAACATATTATTAACTCTACCAGTACCCTTGACCTCATAGTTTTAGACCCATTTTTCAGTTGGTACTACCGTACCACTGAGTTCTACTACTTTGAGCTTCCTCTTCCTAACCAAAATTGTCCTTCCACCTCTCTCACAGCCTCATTCTTCTTGAGCCTGAATTTTGTGTTTATCATGACCTTTAGCTTCTTGATTCTTCAGTATTTCAAGTTCATCGCCCAAATCCTGTTTATAATTACATCTCTAACCAACTTAGAACTTCCACAATCAAGTCATGCTACAAATCCATTTCCCCCTCTGAACCATGCTTTTGCTAATCTTCATCTTGGAGTATCTACTTTCCCTGCCATTGTTGAGTCTGTCACAGATGACCAAGAAAAATCATACTTATTAGATCCACTACAAATCCAGGAGGCAGCATATGCCAGGCAAGTCAATCTACCACCATTTTCCCTCAGACCTTGATGGAGACTGTGCAGAGCCCTAAATGCAAGAGCCTTAGAAATAGTAGTGTCCCCCTCCCCAAACCACTAAATATGTTTCCAGCCCAGTTCCTGAAGTCGTCATTGAGAGAAAGAGATCACTGCAGAGAATGGGCCCATCTTCCCCAAAGGCTAGACGTTCTTATGACTGTGTCAATACAGTTCCACACTAGTATTCCATTTGCTAATCTGAAAATCAATTAAGTGGTGCAGTGAATAGAGCACCCACCACGGAGTCAGGAGGACCTGAGTCCAAATCCAGCCTCAGACACTTAACACTCACTAGCCGTATGACCTTGGGCAAGTCACTTAACCCCAACTGCCCTGCCCTGACCCCTCCAAAAAGAAAAAAAAAATTGAAAATCAATTACTTATGCAAAGTCAAAAGTCAAATTAATAGAAAAAAGTTATAACAATAATCTTTTAAATTTTCTAAAATAATCAGAAGGGTGAAGAAGGAACAAAAGCAAAAGGTAAAAGTAAGGCATCAAAAGGAAAAGAAAGTAATAAATGTCCAATTAAAATAAATACTTTATAGTGACCATTCCAATGAGACTTGTATCTCCAGAGGGTTTTCACAAATTAGAGAACAGATAAGCCAATTATAGCATCAATGTAATGGAATATTATTGTGTCATTTTTTTAAAGATGTTGAAATGGTTTCAGAAAAACCTGGAAAGTTTTGTATGAGCAGTGAAATAATCAGTCAGAAGAACTGATAAAATAACGGCACTGTAAAATAATAATAATAATAACCATGAAAGACTTAAGAACTCTGATCAACATAATGACTACAATTCCGGAGACAGACTCAAAATTCAGGATGAGATAAACTTTTTTGAACAAAGACAATGTAGAAATTTCTTTCTCTATGCATATTTGTTATGATGCTTTCCCAGTCTCACAATCTGGGCATGGAAGGAAGGTAAGAGAGCAAGAACAGGGTAGCAAAAAAAAGAAAAATTTAAAAGGATGGTCATTCAGGCAGCCTAAACAAAATGATAGCCAAGACAGCAGAAGGAGGCCCTGAAAGAAGCACAGACAAGAAAGACGGCTTTGAAAGCTACAGGTTTAATAATGTAAAAGAAGATGCCTCAAATTATTGCACCAAATTATTGGTTTATTTGTTGTGAGATTTTTGGGGGGAGAGGGCTGGAATAGTAGGTTTAACAGAACTGTGATTTCTTTTTTAAATTATGAACTTAAATATCAAATAAAATAGTTATGTCCATATTAGTAGTAGAACAGAAGGAGGATTATATATGAAATTGCACATCTCCATTATGTACAACTTACATTTCTTCTTAAATATATAATAAAAGTTCAAGAAGGAAGGCATTAAAGTTAGAGAGTACTAGAAAAGGTTTCTTATAGAAGGCAGAAAACTGCAAAAGTGGTGAATTTTAACCCAGAGGTTTTCTGATTTCAAATCCAAAGCTGTTGCCATTATATCACATTTATGTAGCTCATTTGAACATCTCCTCAAAACCAAGATGTAGGCAGGGCTCAGAGAGCCTAAATGACTTGGCTCACTTAGTAAGGCGCAGAGCCAGAATTTAAACACTTACTTTCTAATCATAAGGCTGGGCAGGTAGGAAGCACAGTGGATAGAGCACCAGGCCTGATTCAACCTCAGATACTTTCTAGCTATGTGAACCTTGGCAAGTCACTTAACCCTGTTTGCCTCAGTTTCTTCTTCAGTAAAATGAGCTGGAGAAGGAAATGGCAAACCACTCCAGTACCATTGTCAACAAAAATCAAAACAGGGTCATGAAGAGTCAGACATGACTGAAAAAGACTGAACAACAGAAAATTCCAAGTCCTATTCCACTTCAACACCCAGAATTCTTGCTTTTTTGTTTTTTGAAACAACCTACAATTTCATTAGTAGAGAATTTCTGATGTCAAAATTACCTGTACTAATACAACGTGCATATACTCCTCAACTTAAAGCCCTAGAAAGCTGCCTGGGGCACAGTGAAAGTTTAACTATTTGCCTGAAGTTACAAAGTCAATATGTAACAGAATTCAAACTTGAATCCAGACCTTCCTAATTTAAAATAGTGACCACCTTTCAATCTACCACACCAAGTCTTCAAGAATTTTAACATTAATAGACTCCCTCTTCAACATTTTTGTGTTGTTCTCATCACAAGTACTTCCTCTGCATAAACTTCATAAAGTTGATGGAGAAATTCATCATGACCCAAAAAACTACTGACATTAAGATATTACTTCAACTATGATTTAAGTTCAGAGAATCTAGACATTTGAAGAGACTTTAGAAGCCATTTAATCCAATTTATTACTGCTCCCCCAAATACATTACAAGCTCCAGAAAGGCAGAAATGCCTTCATTCATTTTTGTATACCCCACAATGAGTGGCACAATGCCTTACCCAAAAATATTTAATTGAATCCAAGGTAGTTTAGCAATATTACATCTTAATGGTGGTATTCTTGTTTGAAATATGACATTCAACTTCAGGCTTTTCAAAATATTTTCAGAACATTTTGGCTAAAATATTTTCCTATCTTTTCATAACTCCATCTCCACAGATGCCCTTCACTTTTCCCACAATTCTACTTCAATTCAATAAACAAGTTTTTTGTCTTTTTTTTTTAAAGGGTCTTTTATTGAGTTTGCATGAATTCAAATTTAGTGATACAGTAAAATTTAAAAAATTGCTGGATCAACAAAGTCTATTTGACCAGTAAACTCAAAATTAGTGCCAAATCAAGCCATTCTTTTTTGTCAAGAATAGCAAAGGAAATGCTTAAAAAGCATTCTCATCAACATTGTTATTACTCAAAGATAGAGACTATCACTGGCAAAAACACAAGTGTTAATCTCTAAGGGTGTACGTACCACCAAAAAATTTGTCCAAATGTCAATTGTAATTTTCAAAAAATCCTTTCTACTCCAGAATTTTAAACATCTGTAACAAATACTTGTTTGGAGAGTGCTTTACATTCATGACACTTGACCTTTTGCTGTACACACCAGAAAATTCAAGTTTCAAATACCACGCAAGCAGGAAATCTGATCATTCCAGCAGTAGCCATCTGTATGGTTCAATATCAAATATTAGTTCTGGGTTGCACAAAGTCATGTGTTACGAATCTTTTTCTGCAGCCTCTATAATTAGTTGTAATTTGCTTTTTCCAAAATGTGTTTCTTATGGGACATCTGGCCTTGAAACTTCCACCTTCTCACTGAAAAAATACTTAGTGTCTGGATTTTTTTTTTCACTATGAAGCACTGCATGGGTGGCATAACCAAGTCCAGATTTTTCCAAAAAATAAATCTCTAAATTCCAAGAATAGATTGATTCTCATTAAAAATGATTTAAATACTACAGAATATAAATTTAATGTAAAATTTCAATGTAATTATTTACAGATTCCTAAATCATGTTGCCAAAAATTTAAAGCCCAGTGAGTAAATTATAAAATTTTCACAGTAACATATCATTTGCCTATGTATTTCTAGAAATTATAAAACCTAAGTTAAATTATAAAATGCAGATTTGAAAAAAAGGATTTGCATAAAAGATCTGAACTGAATTTAAAACTCTGAAATACAACCTATTTTAATGTAACAACTAGAATAGTTCAACAATAACCCTAAACAATTCACAATACTTAAAGCTATATTTAGATTACACCAAAATTATCCTACTAATGAAAATGAGCACTCTAGAAAAGCTTCCTCTGAAAAACTAAAATTAAATTAAAGTTATACTCCCCACCAAAAAAACTCAAAGGCAATAAAATAATTAAGGTATTTGTTGTAGAAAAAACACTAATACTAGAACACTAGAAACTAGAAATAATATCAAATTGCTTTTAGATTTATTTGCTTTGCTTCCTAAAAGAAAAGTTTTGGTAGATCAGTACTCGTGCCCCTGGGAAAAAGAGTGTAGCTCAATAAATGTGAGTGAGAATGAAGAAAAAATAAACTATTTTAAAAAATCAATTTCCAAGTCATGAACTAGAAAATTTATTTTTCTCCATATAACCTATTTTATCTTGATTTAGAAATGCCTTCAAATGAAAATTCAGAAGCTATGTACCAAAAATTAAATAACATTAACCATACTCTGATCCAGCTACAGGCACCACGCCTACAACTTAATACATATTATTAGTCACCAAAAACTGTGGGATGTTTTAGAAGAAACCCGTACTAAAAATGTCCCTAAGTCTCAAAATCCTACTACTCCCAAATATTTTCTCTACAACTGAACATGAGAAAGATTTTGAGTGGTCAATTCTCAGGTTTTAAATGAAGACAAAAGAAAACTAAATTGAAAAAATAATTATACCTCTTTTTTCAGTCCACAATCATGTTAATATAAGTATATACTGTGGAAACCAGTTTATTGCCTTCCCACAAAAGAACAACCATGGGATCACAAGAATTCAAGATTTAGAAGGGAATATGGAGTAACCTACTCCAACCCAAAAAATGTATAACAACAAATGGTCATCCCTACTCTGCTGATTAATTATTTTTATCTCCCTCCACCCCCTCCTCCACAGCCTATCCAACAGCCTTGCTACCACTTTTTCATCTTCCTCTCTCCCACATCAATTCCGGAACCAAGAATTGTGATTAAATCAACTAAACTATTGTTCTGAGGTGTGTCAAATCTACTCCCCTAGGGCACCAGTCAACATCCCACAATTTCAGGACCAAAGTTTCCCTCCCTGGATACTCCTTTTTTATGAGTACTCTCTCCCTCAATTAGAATATAAGCTTCTTGAGGGCAAGGTCATTCTTCATTTTTGTATTTTTATTCTCTACATGAAGACCTCCAGATATCTGATGGGCAGGCCCGACAAAGGATAATACCAATTCATGCTAAGAACTTTAAAAAAGATAAGAGGGTATTAACAATAGTAAGTAAACTACAGCCTTCCCAAAACGGGGCTTAAAATATCCAGAGTGGTGACAAATACAGAAGGAAACAAGTATGTAACAGCAATTTAAAAGTTAGGGTGGGAAGGGAGCCAAGATGGCTAAGTAGAAGGAAGAAGTCCCCTACCTCCTCCTAAAACTCCTCTAAACATACTGTAATGGCAATGGGATTTGAAGATCTTCCATGTCCCTTGAACTTGTTGATGTAGCAGGAAGGGGTAGGGCAGGAAGGAGCCGGAGCCATAGGGAAGCTGGGCTGGAGCCAGCAGGGTAACTGGAAGCAGGTGCGCTAACTTCTTTTTTTTGAGCCAGCCAGAACTTCTGCTAAGGACTTCTGCTGAAGACTGCCAGGGATAGGAACTGCAGGGGGCCAGAGCTGCTGGGAACAATCTGCATGGAGGCTAAGCAATTACTGTGAGTGAGGAGAAGAGGACCTTTGCCTGAGGTAGCCTATTTTGTTCTGAAGGCTTGAGAATGTGGGTGTTTACTGCATTAACTATGTGTGCCAACTCCATGGGTACTGTAATGGCTTTGACTTTCTGGTTTTAGGACTCAGCTTTCTGGTGTTTGAATAAATGTTCTAGCTATGTCCCCATGTAGACAGCCTGTTACATTTTGTGATTAATAACCATATCAGCATATTTATAGTCACCATAGGCATTGTGAATACTGCATTTTTGTTGCACATACCTGACGCAATCCCGAAGAGGAAATCCAAGAAAAGTCATAGTGAGTAAATCTGCTGGCTGAGGTCAGTATAACAAGAGGGAAGGAGAAGTATGTAGGCAGTGAGGACAGGGTCTAGCCAGGGGCTATTTGGAACATTCCTGTACCCAGGGACTTAAAGAGGACCAAAGATATGCACCAGAACAAGATACGGTAATTACACCAGGACCTCATGCATGTCCTAACTAGCAACTTTATCACTTTCTACCCAAGTTCCAGGTCACAGATGCAGGATGGACTGACAAGGGGACCTGAACACAGGTGTTCCAGGATAAAGAGCCATCTAAGGCCTTGGTATGTGTCCTGAGGAGGAACAGTCAGAACAAGAAGCAGTTGAGAGACTGACTCCTGAAGCAGAGCAGCTTCTCAATAGCCCAGTCTAAAACCTGTAGAGAAATAATCAGAGTGTGGTTCTGTCACTCTGAAACATCAGAGCTTTCTAGTTGGCATTTTATCAACAATCTAATGAAACTCCAAAGGAGAAAAGCCCACAAGTACATTGCTCAGACCTAAACTCAAGTGAGGAACCTACAGAACTTAGATCAGAGTGGGGAGGGACTGTAGTTCTGTCACTCTGACATATCAGAGCTTTCTAGTTGGCAGTCTATCAATGATCTAATGAAACTCCAAAGGAGAAGATCCCACAAGTATGTTGCTCAGACCTAAACCCAGGTCCAGAACCTACAGAACATTATCAGAGTGGCAGCAATCTGATTTGTACCTGGAGAACACCACTTTGGAAACAATGAAAGCTTGCAGGTCCTCAGCTTGACCTCTCCCTGAGATCCTGGAATAACATAATACTTAATAACCTAGGAAAGAAAGCTGCCTGACCAACCTAGATATTCCCTCCAGAAGAATAAGGAAAAGGATATTTCAAGAAAACTGCCCAGACCTCTTACAACCAAAGAGAAAAATAAAAATAACGAATCCATGGGTCACCTCCTGAAAGAAACACCAAAATGAAAACTCCCAGGAACTAATATTACAGTCAAAAGTCCAGAGCTTCTCTACATGAAGACCTCCAAATATCTGATGGGCAGGCCCGACAAAGGATAATACCAATTCATGCTAAGAACTTTAAAAAAGATAAGAGGGTATTAACAATAGTAAGTAAACTACAGCCTTCCCAAAACGGGGCTTAAAACATCCAGAGTGGTGACAAATACAGAAGGAAACAAGTATGTAACAGCAAAAAGAAAAAAATATTGCAAGTATTCAGAAAGAATTCAAATACTGGGGAGCCACAGTAAGAATTACACATGATTTAGCACCCACTACTATAAAGGAGCAGAGAGCTTGAGGTACAATATTCCAGAAAGCAAAATGAAGTGGGCTTACAGTGAAGAATAATTTATCCAGCAAAACCAAGTAAAATCCTACAGGGAAAGAGATGCATTTTAATGAAAGAGAGGATTTCCCAAGCATTCCTGATGAAAAGACCAAAACTATGTGAAAATTCTCAAGGACAAACACTGGAGTCAAAAGAAACATAAAAAGGTAAACATAAATGAACAGTCATAAGGGACAAAACAAGGATAAAATGCTTATATTCTAATATAAGAAGAAGATATGTGTCTTCTCTGAAACTTATTATCCTTAGAGAACATAGGAGTCAAATTAGAAAGAAAGCCAGGGAGTGGTTTGGCTATGTCTTAATGATCCTAAAAGAAAAATGGAAAGGAAGAGGAACAGGAATACACTAGGGAAAGAAAGGAAAGAAAAGTTAGGGGAAATTATTTCATATAATTGAGATATGTGAGTCTATAAAAAAATCATAGGGAAGGGATGAGGTGAAGAGCTGACACCTAACCTTGAACACACACACACACACACACACACACACACACACACACACAGAGTCTGGTATAGAAATACATTATACTCAACAAGGAAACGAGGGAAAGGGCTGAAAAGGATCCATTAAGTGAGGGATTAGTTCTAAATAAAAGTAACTATGAATAAGGTGGTACAAATACTTATAGTATTTTTTGTTGTGGCAAAGAATTAGAGATTGTCAATCAATTGAGAATAGCTAAAAAAGTTGTGGAATATAAATGTATGGAATATTATTGTGCTGCAAGAAAAAATGAAAATAATCATTTCTGAAAAATCTGGGAAGACCTTTATGAACTAATAGTGAATAACGTGAACAGAACAAGGACAATTTATACAAAGATAACTATTATTATAAAGTTGAAACAATTTTGAAACACTTAAGAACTCTGATCATCATAATGACCAAACATAATTACAAAGGACTAATGATGAAACATGCTACCCATCTCCTAAAAGAGTTGTGAAGGATCCAGAATACAAAATGAGGGATCTTTTGTTAAATATGGCCAATGTGAAATTTTATTTTGATTGACTAAACAGGTTTGTAATGGGATTTTTTTTCCCCTTTGTTTCTCAAATAGATGGGGAATGGAGTAGAAGGTAGATTTTTGCTAAATGAAAAAATAAATTCAAAGAAAAACAATTTTTTAAGCTAAAGTTGTCAGCTTGAAACTTGTTTAGGCAAAAACACTTACAAATAGGGGAGAATAAACTGTCATCAGTAGTGGTATACTAGTCATAGTCCCTCTCTACTCCTGGGCAGCTGGGACTGAATAGCAGTGACAGGAGACTTACTAATATCCAAGGCAGTACATGACATTTTTATTTCATAAGTTATAATGGTTAAAAGTTTTCTTTATAATGAGCCAAAATCAGTTTTTCTAAAATTTCCACCTATTCCTCTTAGTCCTAACTTCCAGGGGAAACTGGGATAAATCTAACCTGTTTTTCACGTGACTCATTCCTGTCCCATTAAAAACCAACTAAAATGTCAACACACTTTAAAAGAGGTCTACTAGCAATATAAAGGTTAAGCAGTTTGTCAGTTACATTAAATAATAAATGAACATCACTATCTATGAGACATTCAAGCTCTGGGAAAGTGACTTTGACAAATAAGAAAAACAGAAAAAAATCTAGAGTAGTAGTTCGTTTACTCAAGAAAAATTTACAAAAAAAAAAATGCATACTATGTACCTGGATAAAAGTTTATGCTTGAATCAGAGTAAGTATTTTTGGAAGATTATTTAAGATTTATCTGAAATCTGGTTTCCCCTATTTGAAATGAGGTCAGTTACTGCATAATGAGGAACTTAAATGGTACAGGGCATAGAATTCTGGGTATAAGGTCAAGAAGGTTTGAGTTCAGATCCAGCCTCAGATACTTACTAGATGTATAACCCTGGCCAAGTCACTTAATCTTTGCTTCAATTTCAATAACTATAAAATGAGGGTAATAACAGCACCTACCCAAAAGGGCTGTTAAGAGGATCAAATGAGATAATATTTGTAAAGTGCTTAACATGGGTGTGACACATAGTAGGTACAATATAATGCTTATTCCTTTCCCTTTCTTCCTTCCCTATACGGACCAGAATACACATACAAGTTTTTAAAAATTAGATCTATTTAGATAAAGGTTTTATTTTATACAAATGTGATTCTATGGAATTTAAGAAAAGTATAAATACTCCGGTCACAGATTTAGAGCTGGAAGAGGCAGAGGTCACTTGATCCAACTCCCACATTTACAAAATGAAAACACTAATTTCCAAAGAAGTTAAGTGTTTTGCTCAAGGTCACAAACATAGTAAGTGGCAGAGCTATAATTCAAACAGGTCCACTGATTCCACAGCCAGAGCTCCTTCCACTATACTATACTACTAATAGCTATTAAAAAAAAACAAATGTAACATCTTTTACCTGTAATCCATCCTTGAGTTTCAAGATGCACTCCATGGTATTAATAGTGATTACCACTGGCTCTGAACCTAATTTTGTCCATGGCACATGGATTCGTAATTCATGAATATGTCCACTTAAAAACGTGAATGGCAATTTCAGTTCCTAAAACACACAATATCACAGGAACGTTAATTAAGAAATTAAGTTACTTAATTTTAAAATCAAAATGGTAAAAAATACAAATTTATTTCTTAAAAGAAGATTAATTTCCTAATGTGAACATAACTACTTCACAGAATTTGGATCTCAAAGTTTTAAAAGCAAATGTTGAGAATTGTTTTTGCATGTAACTAGAGAAAATAAAATACTAAATTTTAAAAAAATACTTCATAAAGCATAACTCCTTTAACTACAGTACAAAAAAAGTCACACAAATTTATTATGTCTTTCCCACATAAAAAGAGCATCTGGATACTGTTTTGTCAACAATTTTAAGTGTTTACTATCTGGTCGATGCTGATTCTCATTAGGCACAGTAGTAGCAACTAAATCATCATGAATAATTCCATAGTTACTTTTCCCAAAATTTCCAGTTCACCCTCAGCAAATCTCTCTCCTATAAATCAGCAAAAGAGCACAGAGACTACACAATTTGTACAATAAAAACAGAGAGCTAGGGAAAACACTAGAGAGATAGCTAGATTACGTATAAGACTTTCTGCATGTATTCACCTTTCTAGGTCTGTTTCCACATCTATAAAATGAGGGAATTAAACTAAAATACCTCTTTACTGACAACTCTTAAGATCTCTTTCCAACTCTAGAAATCTATTATCTTTTTAATACACAGTAATAAAAGTAAACAGGATTTAAAAGTAAAAAAAAAACAGATTTTACAGAAAAAGGTTAGGCATGCAAATGACTCTCAAGGCAAAGGTCCACTTAATTATTTTCTGGGATCTATAAACCAATTAGAAACTATAGAGAAGCAATATTTCTCCCTATCTATCCTTTATTCTTGCCTAGTAACTGCCCCAATTCAGCACAACACTTCAACTTTTAATTTGAAGACATAAGTACCAATGGCTTAAAAACATATACAAACAAAGCCTCAAAAGAAAAACACAGATTAGAATTCAAGAATTCCTAGAAGAGTTAAAGATAGATACACACACACACACACACACACACACACACACACACACACACACACAAACACGTATTTTTAAAGAGCAACTAGCCAGGTAAATTTTTCTCTACTTGAATTTCTATTTGCATTACTATTATAAGAGGTCATGGTCTTGGTACTGAACATGTGCCTAAGTTAAGCTTGCTACTGCTCTCTCACATTTATCATTCTGAAGGACAATCATTATAGGGCAGAGTCAAGATGGAGCACCTCATATCAAATTCTGAGCAGGATAACCAACAAAAAGCCATAGTGAATCATTTTTCCAGCCCAGAGAAGCTTAGGAGGACAGAAAGAGAGGTCTGTGGACATGGGGGTGGGAGTTGGCCCAAAGCACAATAATACACAGCAGAGATACTACTAGCTGTGAGTGTTAAAGTCCATGGGGGCAGTAGCAACTGTGGTGGTGGCAGTGGGAGCAGCACCAGTGGCACCCTACACCCGGAGTCAGTAAAGAGATGAAACATTTTAGTCAGAAAGATATTCCAGACTGACCTCTCACTTAAGACTGCCATATAGCAGCTCCATCACCCAGTACCCAGGTCCAAATCATAATTCGAGCATGAGGAGGAGCAGTTGCAGTTGCAATTGGGAAGAGACCAAGTGCCCTCCTAAGTAAGGACTAGAAGAGGAATAACCAGAACACACCCAAGATCATATATTCTAGGCCCCCAGATGTAGCTATGAAAACAGCAGGACATAAAAGGCTGAAGCTCAGACCAATCACACCTGCCAGAGGTGAGCATCATCCAACTCTAACATAACATCCAAAGTTAAGAAATAGGCTGGAAGGATAAACAAAGAACAAAAAAAGAACTTGACCGTAAAAAGACACTATTGTGATAGAAGCACTCAAAGACATAAACTCAGAAGACAATGGCTTAAAAACAGACAAAGCCTAAAAAGAAAAACAAAGACTGGATACAAGCCCATGAAGAATTCCTAAAGGACAGAAAGACAGATAAACACACAGACAGATATATATATTTTTAAAGAGCAAAAAAATATTTTAAATATCAAATGAGAAGAGTAGAGGAAAAACAGAAAAAGTGAGAGCTATGCAAGAAAATTATGAAAAGATAATAAATAGCTTTGGCAAAAGACAGAACAAATTATTGAAGAAATATTGAAGATGACTGAAAATATTGAAGAAAATACCTCCTTAAAAATCAGAATTGGTAAAATGGTAAGAATGGTACAAAAAATACTGAGGAAAATAATCTTCAAAATCAGAATTGGCCAAATGGAAGCTAATGACTCCATGAGACATCAATAAACAATAAAACAAAGTCAAAAGTCTAACAAAAATAGAAGAAAATGTGAAATATCTCAAAGGAAAAACTAACCTGGAAAAGAGATTGAAAAGAGGTAATTTAAGAATCACTGGACGACGCCAAGATGGCAGCATAGGAGCACCAAGATATGGCAGCTCCCACACAGCCACCTCAAAATACCCATAAAATATGACTCTAAACAAATTCTGGAGCTCTAAAATGCACACAAATATACTTCCCGCTGAAGGCAGCTCGGCTAGGAAGGACCATCTCAGCACTGGGACCCGAAACCAGCCCAGCCTGAACCGGTGACTTGACCCTGGGGTCAGCCTGACGAGCCGAGCCGAGCCAAGCCAAGCCGCAGCTGGAGCTAAAGGAGAGAGGATTTGCAGCAGCTGTGGAAGTTTCCAGAATTATCAAGCCATAAGAAAAAAAGGACTAAGTGAAAGGTCAGTGGAACACGTCTAAAATTGGGGGAGAAAAGCGGATCCGGCCAATCTGCCTCCAAGGCAAGGAAGCAGCAGAAGCGGAGGCCCTGCAGCCACCTCCACATTGCTGCTTCAGAGCTCTCAGCCTGGAGACCACAGGGGGGCCAAGCGATAGTTCAGAGGCCAAGCACTCTTGTGTTGAGAGGCCTGGATCCAGATAGTGGTCTTGGGTGGTAGTACTGGGGTGCGTTTTTAGTGAGCCTAAGCTGGTGGAGGCTGCAGCAGCCTCCTAAAAGCTCCGGCACCTGGGAAAACCCCAGCGATTTGGGACAGAGCCTTCCCCTCTGGAAGCAGAGTTCCACAGAGATAAAAAATCATAGACTGGCCAACCATGAGCAAACAAAGGAAGCAAAGTAAGAACAGCAACCAAACTCTAGATTACTTCTTTGGGGAAAAGAAGGATCAAAGCAGGAAACAGGAAGAAGACCACACAGTCAGAACTCGCGCACCAAAAGCTTCCAAGAAACATGAAAATTGCCTAAAAGCTAGAGATCAACTGAAGAAGGATTTTGAAAACCAAATGAGAGAAGTGGAGGAAAAATTGGGAAGAGAAATAAGAATGATGCAAGAAAATCATGAAAAGAGAGTCAACAACCTGACTGAAGAAATTAACACCTTAAAAAATAGATTAACTCAAGTGGCAAAAGAGGCCCAAAAAGCCAATGAGGAGAAGAATGCCTTAAAAAGTCGACTCTGCCAGATGGAAAAAGAATCTCAAAAGCTTTGTGAAGAAAATAATTCCGTCAAAATTAGAATGGAGCAAATGGAAGCAAATGACTTTATGAGAAATCAAGACACTATCAAACAGATCCAAACAAATGAAAAAATAGAAGGCAATGGGAAATATCTCCTTAAAAAAACCACTGACCTGGAAAACAGATCCAGGAGAGACAATTTAAAAATTATTGGACTACCTGAAAGGCATGATCAAAAAAAGAACTTAGAAAGCATCCTTCAAGAAATTTTCAAGGAAAATTGCCCAGATATTTTAGAACCACAGGGCAAAATAGAACTTGAAAGAATTCACTGATCACCTCTTGAAAAAGATCCCAAAAGAAAACTCCTAGAAATATTATAGCCAGGTTCTGGAGTCCCCA
>CM053587.1:243242346-243279251 GCA_028646515.1 Pseudochirops corinnae | reverse complement strand
AAGCCTGGCGAGGTAAGCAAGGTGGTCCAGTTGCTGTGGGGAGACGGCCGGCTCCCCGACGGAGACAGCAACAAGGGTTGCTGCAGGGAGGTAGCAATCAAGTAGTCTCGGGGTGCTGCAAGTAGGCAGCGTGCTGCAAGTAGGCAGCAACAGACATTGACACCCCATTAGTGAGTCCACACACCAAGGACATAAAGACAGAAAGAAATTTCACCGAAATATTCATAGCAGCACTTTCTGTGATAGTAAATGATTATAAACAAAGTGAATATATATATGTATATATATATATATATATATATACATATATATATATACATACACACACACACACACATATACATATATCAACTGGAGAATAGCTGAATAAATTCTGGTGTATTAATGTACTGAAATATTTCTGCATCATAGGAAATGATAAATATGAGGAATAGAGAGAAATATGGGACTGGGAAGACATCAACTGATGTAGTTACTTAAGCAGAAGCAGGAAATCAACACAACTAATATTATAATTTAAATGAAAAGAATGCAAGAACAACGTGAAATTGTAATGACCAATCCAGAGACCAGAGAAAAGATGAGGAAGTGGGAGGGGGAGGAGGAAGAGGAGTTAAGAGAGGAGTAAGAAAAGTTACTTAGAAATTGCAGAGATTTAAAAAAACAACAAAAACCATAAATAAATGAGAAGAGGAAAAAAAGATAAAAGAATAACAGAAATAGAAGAAGAGAGAAAGCAAAACAAGATCACAGCTAGAAGGAAACTTCAGGGCCTCTTACCTAATCTCCTCATTTTGCATAGGATAAAACTGAGGACCAGAGACTGAAGTAACTAGCCTATAGTTACTGAGGTAAGAGGAGGCAGGACTGGAGTCTAAACCTAAGGCTTCTAATTCCACCAACACTCAGAGTGCCAAGTTAGACTTTTCTATGATAGCCAATGATTTTATTAGCTGAGGACTCACTGTCTCCACTTTCCTCTACCACAAAGTCATGCCCTTCATGTACTGTATGAATTTTTCCAATATTTTCCTAAAAATCCTCCATAGATGATCTACCTAACATGCTGAAAACTATCTTCTTGTTCCTTTACTATCTCAAGAGGCTGAGGACATGATAAAGGCCTTGTACCATTTGAGTTGCTGATTTGTTCTCATTCTTACTTTATGACTATCTTCTACTCATATCAAAGATTTTACAGATGAGAAAACTGAGGCCCAGGTAGGTAAAGTGGCTTACTCCAAATCCTAGAGAAATTCTGGGATATGAACCCAGGTCTTCTGACTCCATAGCCAGTGTTCCTTCTAACTGTATCGGTTTCAATGCTAACTCAGACAAAGAAGTCTCTAAAAGTATTAAGCTGTCAGTCAATCACAATAAATACATTTATTAAGCACTTACTACATGCCAGAAAACATGATAAGTGCTTTTAATACAAATAAAGGAAAAATACTCCTTGCCTTCAGAGAACTTACAACCTTATGTGGGGGGGGGGGGAGGAGAGGGAGTGTAAATATTTAATTAATAAGGTACATACAAGATACATATGGAGCACATAAAAGGCAATCTGAGAGTTGGAAGGCATTGGCAGTTGGGAAGACCAGGAAAAGACTTCTGCAAAAAGTAGAATTTGAACTAAAGTCTTAAAGGAAGCCAGAGAACTAAGAGGCAGAGGTGAGGGAGTCGGAGTTTTTCAGACACAAGGGACAAAGTACAAAGGCACAGAGAGGAGATGGAATGTCATGATGGAGGAACTGAAAGTAAGCCAGCTTTACTGGATCATAAAGTATACAGAGATCTGTAAAGCATAAGACTGGAAAGGTAGGATGGGAAGGTTATAAACAGCTTTAAATGCCTAAGAGAAAAATTTTTTATATTTGATCCCAGAGGTAATAAGAAGCCACTGGAACTCACTGAGCAAAAACAGCACATAGTAGCTAATTAAAGGACAGACTGAAGTGGGAAGAGATTTGAGTCAGGGAAACAAAAGACTATGTGTAAGTTGCATGACTGTCTTTGATATTATCATTTATTCCATTTCTCAAGTAAAAATCATCATGGGCAGTATACTTGAGAATGCTAAAATCCACCATATCTTTTCATTTCCCTCTGGGTTATAAGTAACCCAATTTAAAATGTAATTCTTCCAAGGATTTAGCATTAAATGATTTGCAGAATGACAAGGAAATAGTTTTGGTATTGGACCAGACCTGTAATTTCAACAGTAAAGGAACGCTCTATAAGTAAATGCCCTCTTCCAATGAAGAGGAACACAGGCTCTATAAAGTCTTAGAGCAACGATTCTTAACCTTTCTTATAGACCCCCTTCTCAAAAAATGCTTTTGAAAGCATAAAATAAAAAAGAAAACCAAAGATCAGTGAAAATATATAATTTTTTTACATCCAAATTCATGGACCCTACAGTGCTCTCTGAGGTCTTTGGACCAAGTTAAGAATCCCAGTCTTAAGAGTTTTCCTGGGGCACTAAGATGTTAAGTAACTTTCCCACAGTGACATTAGTATGTGTCAGAGCCAGTATTTGTACCTAGGTTATCTTGACTTCAAGGCCAGTTCTTCATCCGCTATGCCACATTGCCTTTCATTAGGATATTACTGATGTAAAAAGAGACAGGACTTGGGCAATAAATAACTCAGTATCACTGAAAGGAAGACACAATTTCTCAGATGCAATTAAGTCTGATCTCTTCCATCTACTTCATTAGAGGCTCAAGTCAATGTTCATGACCTGTCCAAGAGACAGACTAATTTGACAGGACGTCCATCTGGTTGCAGCAGCCAGGAGGCACAATGGACAGAGCACCAGGCCTGAAGTTAGAAAGACATCTTACTGAGTTCAAATCTGGCCTCAGACTCTAGCTAGCTGTGTGACCCTGGGCAAGTCACTTAACCCTGTGTGCCTCAGCTCCACATTTGTAAAATGAGAAGGAAATGGCAAGTCACTCCAGTATCTTTTCCAAGAAAATCCTAAATGGGGTCATGAAGAGTCAGACATGACTAACACAACTGAGAAACAACCATCTAGTTGTAAGGCATAACCTGCACAATGTGCATTTTTCCACCTACTTTATTTCTCAAATGTGGATGGTTAAACTAATCTCTTGGGTGTGGCTGCGGATTTCACTGAGTACATTTCATGTTGCTACTGGGGCTTACTGTAAATACGTAAGAGATTTAGAGCTGGAAACATCCTTAGAGATTATCCAGCATAATTACCTCACAATATAGATGAGGAAACCAAGGCCCAGAGAAGTCAAATAACTTGCCCAAGACCACACAGAGAACAGATGGTGGAGCATGACTTAAACTTAAGTCCTGATTGAAAATGCAGTGCTCTTTCTATTGAACCAAGAAGAAATATTTGTGAAAATGGAGGGACAGATCAAAGAATATGAACAAATGAATGAAGATGACAGATGAGACTTCTAAAATCCTTTAAAGTTTACAAAATGTTTTACATATATTATTTCTTTTGATACTCATAAGTAAATTAGGTACCGTAAATGTGATTCTCTCCACTTTACAGATAAGAAAATTGCAATTCAGAAAAATATGACTTGCCTATGGTCACATGGCATGTAAGTGACATAACCAGTATGGAACCCAGATCTTCTGATTCTAAGACCAAGACTATTAGCACAATATAACCAGTAAATAAGAGATGATGAAATCCTACATTGGCAAATAATAATAGTAAGTATAAGTGCAGTGGATAGCATGCTGAATTTGGAATCAGGAAGACCTGGACCTAAACCTCACATCAGACTCTATCAGTTTCCTCATCTGTAAAAAGTAAAAATAATAATACTTACGGTATTTATCACTCAAGGATCAAATAAGATAATTCAAGCAAAGCATTCTGCGAACCTTACAGAATTATGTAAATGTCAGTTTTTTATCATATCCGATTATTCAAGACTCCATTTGGGGTTTTCTGGCAAAGATACTGGAGTGCTTTGCTATTTCCTTCTCCAGCTCATTTTACAGATAAGCAAATAGAAGCAAACCTGGTTAAGTGACCTGTCTGGGATCACATAGATAGTAAGTGTGTGAGGCCAGATTTGAATTCAGGAAAAGGAGTCTTCCTGACTCTAGGCCCAGTGTCCTAAACACTGCACCACTTAGCTCCTGCCTTAGAAAATACAGTTCAGGATAAAAAACTGAAAGGAACCAAATGGTAAACTACTCTCTTTCAAACACATATAAATATACATAGATAGATAAAATTCAATTCATCACAAACATTTAAGTGTCTGCTCTAAGGCAAGGCTCTAGGGATATAAAGACAAAATCTTTTCCCTCAAAGACCTTATGCTTTACTGGGTGATAAGAACAGAATGATCAAGGAAATAAAAAGGGAAAGGGAGGAAATTAACAAAGCATTACTGGAAATTTTGAGGGGAAAAGCAGGACAAATAATTGGGAGGATTAGGAAAAGCTTCTGAGACATTATGATCAACAAGATGGAGAAACAAACATTTTGTCTGATCCCATCAATTGCTCATACTTCTCCAAAATAAGAATTATTTGCAAAAGATAAATCAATCTCAATTGTCTCCAAAATCTAAGACATTCTAACAAAAATTAAGAACTCTAACAATTCAATGAACTAACAACAGAGAATGCTAATTTCTAACACACACACACACACACACACACACACACACACACACCAATAAACTCACTCAGAATCCACTCTGAACCACTATCCAGGGATACACAAGCTGATCAAGTGGATAAACCACTTAAAAGAGAACTCAACCCCACTTCTACCTTCCTCAAAGTTGTGGGAAACAAAAAGACAGTGGCTTACTCAGGCTGGGACAGCAGTGTTCTGTGCTCAGCCAAAAGAACTGAGCTAGAGAACTGAGGAACTGAGAAAACTAGGGATAGCATGTGAGGCACTCCACCACGTTGGAAGGAAAGAATCCAGCACCCACTCGAGGCCCATTCTATAACATCTCCCAGACCCCATAAATCATTTGGGGTAAAGACTAGAGCCAATGAAATCTGAAGTGCCCAGCAAAGGAGGGGGATGATATGACTAATTCCTATTAGATTGTCAGCTCCTTGTCTTTTTTTTATATCCCCAGAACTTAACACAGCACCTTGGGTATAGTGGGTGCTTGATAAATGCATACTGATGGCTAACTGTTTTGAATTTCAGGTTCCAAAGAAACTATCACCAAATGGAAAGAAGTCAGAAAGTAAGTAATAGGGGAATATAAGAGGGTGGAGGGGAGAAGGCTGAAATTAGCAAAGATTTCAGGAAGAAGAAAAGTCGATTAAAGACCTTGAACATAAACAGATAAACAAACAGGGAAGATATTAGAAACAAAAGGGAATATGAACTCCAGATTGGGTAAAAAGAGTCTAGGAATCTATGAATAAATTTGCAAGACAAAAGAAAATCAATCAATACCTGATGAGGCAAATGTGGATTCTAAAGAGAGCATGGAACCACAGCAGGATATTCCTGAATGGTTTAAAAATAAAATAAGATTTGTGAAATCAGAAGTTAAAGAGAAGTAATAGAGGAGAGAAAGGCCTGACAGATTTTGGAATAGAACTCACAACACTCTGCCTGCAGGTGAATCAACGTTTTTGGTGAGACAATAAGTTACCAAATGAAGGTCACAAAAAATAAGGGAAGGAAGAAAAAGAGGGGAATATGTGATGTATGCTAATCAAGTCAAAAGCTAATAACAGATGGGAAAAACTGCTTTAGTCTCTCAGGAAGAGAGGCTATAGGAGAATGGACAAGAAAGCCAAAGTAGGGACTGAAACAAAGAAAGGAAAGAGGACTTAACTGTTTCAGTGTTGGGAGAGGGTACTGCCAATGAACACTCCCATGGAAGAAGAGAGATATTCTATAAAGTGAGATGCTGACCTGTATAATCTGTAGTAACATGGTACTTAAAGAGATCACTCATCCTGTCTCAGTAAAAGGGAAATCAAAGATTCTGAAAAGAAATGACAATCAGTAGAATGGGACAGGGAATCATAGAAGAGATTTTATGGCAAATGTGGGGAAAAAAAGTAACCATGGGAGAGGCAAAGCTTAATAATCAGGAACATGGGAAAATTCTGACTAAAAGGCAATATCCTCTTTATCACCTGTAGGAATTGATATTTCTACTAATTAAGCAGAAAGGACAGGAATCAAAGAAGAGGCTTCACAGAGGGTACCTGAGATGAGTCTTGGTAGAAGATAACGTGCCTGAGAGGCAGAGATGAGGTGCAGTACATTCCATACTTTGGAGACAATTTGCATGAAAGCACAGAAAACAGGAAATGAAATAGGAAGTTCAAGGGAACTCCAGTTTAACTAGAACATAAAGGATGTGAAGAGGAATAATATGAAATAAGGCTAGAAAGGCAGGTCAGAGACAGGTTATGGGTGAATGGGGGGGAAGGGTTTCCCAGATAGACACTGAATTATATCATAGAGACATATGGAGCTATTAAATTATTTTACATAATACAGAATACAATAATTGATCTGTAAGTCTGTCAATCCATAAGTATTTTCCAACAATGCAGACTACAATCTATCCATGCTTACCTATCCTAGGCAACCCTTGTTTCTGTCCTCCACAAGGTCACAAGGACCCAACACAATGAAAGACTTTTAAGCTTTAATAATTTTTAAAAGTACTGATACAAATTTACAAAAAACATTTGAAAGATTACTTAAATTCTTTAAAGTTTTGATATTTCTCATTAAAATTCAACATAGCCACTGTCTTGTAGCTATTCATCATTCTAGTCTATTTTCAAACTTTGTAAAAACTTTCATCAGCTGCTACTCAGTGACAGGTTTGACTTTGTAATACTAGCCTTAAAAAATTAATAAAACTAAAAACATTAGATAGCATAGGAATAAATGAAGTTTTCCTTTAAAATGATAGATAGTATCTTTCTAAAACCATCAGCAAGCATTATATGTAATGGGATAAGCTAGAAGCATTTCCAGTAACATCAGGGGTGAAGCAAAGATGCCCATTATCAATCACTGTTATTCAAAACAGTCCTAGAAATGCTAGCCAGTAGCAATAAGAGAAGAAAAGGAAATTAAAAGAATTAGAATATGGCTATAAAGAAATTAGAATATGGCTAGGCAATGAAGAAACAAAACAATCATTCTTTGTGAATGATATAATGGAATACTTGGACACTCCTAAAGACTCAACTAAAAACCTAGTTCAAATAATTAACAACTTCAGCAAAGTCACAGAATATAATATAAATTCATCTAAATCATCTTTCTATAAATTACCAAACAAGTCCAGTAGCAAGAGACAAAAAGATAAATTCCACTTAAAATAACTGTAAACAATATAAAATACTTGGAAGTCTACCTGCCAAGACAAACCGAGAAACTATACGAACACAATCACAAAACACTTTTGCACAAATAAAGTCAAATCTAAACAACTGGAAAAATATTAATTGTTCAAGGGTAAGCCAAGTCAACATAATAAAAGTGACAATTCTACCTAAATTAATTTACTCATTCAATGCCACACCAAACTACTAAAAAAATATTTTACAGAGCTAGAAAAAAATTTTTTTAAAATTCATCTGGAAGAAAAAAAGGTCAAGAATATTAAGGGATCAATGAAAAATAACATAAAGGAAGGTGACTCAGTCATACCAGATCTCAAATTGTATTATGAAGTGGTAATTATCAAAACAATCTGGTAGTGGTCAAGAAATAAGAGTGGTGGGGGCAGCTAGGTGGCGCAGTGAATAGAGCACCAGCCCTGGAGTCAGGAAGACCTGAGCTCAAATCCCACCTCAGACACTTAACAGAAAAAACTAGCCATGTGACCCTGGGCAAGTCACTTAACTCCAACTGTCCTTCAAAAAGAAACAGTGTGGTGATTCACTGGAATATATTAGGTAAGATTAGGTACAACTTACATTATAGTAAATGACCATTAGTAATCTAGTATATGAGAGACCCAAAGATTCAAGCTCTTAGAACAAAAACTCATTATTTGATAAAAATTTCTGGGAAAACTAGAAAACAGTACAGCAGAAGGTAGGTACAGATCAACATCTCACACTGTATACCCAGATACAGTCAAAATGAGCACATAACTGAGACATAAAGGGTGATATCATAAGCAAATTAGGGGAGTATGGAATAGTTTACCTATAAGATCTATGGATAAGAGAAAGAATTTATGACCAAACAAGAGATACTGAGCATTACAGGATGTAAAATGGATCATTTTCATTTTGATTACATTAAATTAAAAAAGGTTTTACACAAATAAAACTACAGCAGTCAAGATTAGAAGGAAAGCAGAAAATTGAGGGGAGGTGGGGAATTACAGCAAATTTCTCTGAAAAAGGCCTCATTTCACAAATATATAGAGAACTGAGTCTAATTTATAAGAATACAAGTTATTCTCCAACTGAGAAACAGACAAAGGATATGAACAGGAAGTTTGAGATGAAGAAATCAAAACTATCTATAGTCATAAGAAAAATGTTCTAAATTACTATTACTTAGAGAAATGCAAATTAAAATAACTCTGAGAAACCACCTCACATCCATCAGATTAGCTAATATGACAGAAGAGGAAAATGACAAATGCTAGAGGGGGATGTGGGAAAATTGGGACACTAATGCACTGTGACTGATGGAGCTGTGAACTGATCCAATCATTCTGGAAAGCAATCTGGAACTATGCCCAAAGAACTATAAAACTGTGCATACTCTCACCCAGCCATATCACTACTAGGTCTGCATCACAAAGAGAGAGAAAGAGAGAAAGAGAAAGAGAGAGAGAGAAAGAGAAAGAAGGAAAGGCAGCTATATTTACAAAAATATTTACAGCAGTTCTTTTTGCAATGGCTAAGAATTGGAGATTGAGGGAATGCCCATCAATTGGTGAATGGCTAAACAAACTGTGGCATATGATTGTGATGGAACCCTATTGTGCTATAAGAAATGATGAGAAAAAAAAATGATGAGCAGGATGCTTCCACAAAAACCTGAGAAGACTTATATGAACTGATACAAAGTGAAAAGTGAAGTAAGCAGAACTAGGAGAACACTATACACAGTACCAGCAATATTGTAAGGATAATCAACTGTGAATGACTAAGTTATCTCAGTAATACAATGATCCAAAACAATTCCAAAGGACTCATAATGAAAAATTCTATCCACTTCCAGAGAAAGAACTAATGGAGTCTAAATGGAGATCAAAGCATATTTTTTGTCTGTGTTTTCTTTCACAACATGACTATTATAGAAGTATATTTTGTATGACTGCTCATATATAGCCTATATTAAAATGCTTGCCTTCTCAATACGGGAATGTGAGGGGACACAAAGGGGGATAGAATTTAGAACTCAAAATTTTTTAAAACACATATGAAAAATTTTTGCATGTATTTGGAAAAAATAAAATATTTAAAATGTTAAAAATTCATAAAATTAAACATAAAAGAAGTATAATTATACTTGTATATTTGTAGTACTTGTATTTCAAGTTATTAAAATTTCACTAAGACTTGTATAACCCTGCATCTCTCCATTGCTCGGTTCTTCTGACTATTGTGTTCCATGTACTCAAAGCCATACAATATTGAGAGAATATTTTTATTTTTTTTAATGAGCATTTATTTCCTGGAAAACCTATGGTGATTAAAAGAGCTTTCCAATTTCCTGAAAGCAATACAGTCTACTATCTTGTATTTCATTCTGAACAGCAACTCATTGTTCATTCATACTGTTTATTCCAGACAGACATAATGATGAACAAGCTCTAAAGGTTGTCCACCCAACTTATATCATAATTTCAGCAACAGGCAGCCCCATTTTAACTTGGACTCTGCACTACATTTCTTCCATCATAGCAACAAACACCTTGGGCAGGTATCCATCTCCCTATTTTAAGCTTCACATAATGTTTATGATCAGAGGGGTCAATGAAGAGTGTTATTTCTGTTTTTCTTATCTTTCAAGGAATCCTGAATGATTCTGACATGTGGTTGGGAGGAACCATATTATATCACCTTAATCAACTGTTGCTTTTTGGAAGAGAGTCTATAAGGTGGTATTTCACTCAAATGAGTCAAAAGCTTACTTTAACAGTCAAATATACTATAATTCAATCCAACAGAATTTAATCCCTTATTAACAAAAACAGAAGAAAGGCTTTCTACATCTAAATCTGCTTTATCCTTGAATATCCTTCATAAAATACAAATGACGAGAGGGCAATTCCATCTCTGTGCATGGATTTACAATCTCAAAATTTTCTTCATCCCATCAAATTATTCCAAAGTTATTAACAATAAAGAACAGACACAAAATAAACCTCATTTCCTAAACCCATACTATTGCTACTCTAAATAATCATACTAATACACACTGTTGTGTATTATGTTGTCTTATGTGATAATGAGCCCTCAGATTCATTTCCTTAGTTTCCTTGTCTGTAAAAAAGACAAATGAAGTCCTTGAACCGGTTTCTATTATCTTAGTTCCTTGGAGCAAGTGGATTACAAACCCAGAATTTTAAAATTTGAATGAACTTTAAAGATCACAGTAAAATCTCTTTAGTTTTATAATGGGAATGGGAATTTGAAGACCTTCTCTGCTTTGAAAGTAAACTCTGCCCCCTAATAGGCTGAATGTAGTCACATGGTACCTGCAAGCAGGAGAAGTTTGCTAAGGGGTAGAGCAGAGCTACAGGAAGCCCAGGGTCAGAGACAGATAGAAGTGGAAGAGAGAGGAGCTCGGACAAATAAATAGAGAGGTTTGTGAGTAAATGTTGATCTTGCATTGGTTTGTGGGAAGACTAAAGGATAGCATGGCTCTCTGCTACATTGTGGTGCATTAACTTTTATGTTTCTTTGATGGATTCTGTTTCCTGATGTTGGGATTTGGTTTTCTGATGTCTGAATAAATGCTTCGATTCTATCCTCTGTATGGAGAGTTTGTTATATTTTACAATCGAGCACTATATGGGACTATTTACAGTCATGGTCAGTGCTGTAAATACTGCACTGGCACTACAGGTTTACAATTAGAAAACTGAGGGTTAAAGAGGTTGTGATTTCCCCCAACATCACACAGTGGCAGAGCAAGGACCTTGACTTCCAAACCAATGTTCTACCTACTATACCATATCCTGTCTTCTCCATTCCTAGGTAAATTACACTAGTGCAAACTCTTAACACTTCTTATCTGGGTTACTGAAACTATCTCCTAACTAGTCTCCCTGTCTTTAGTCTGGTCCCATTCCAATCCATCCTATACTCAACCACCAAAAGAAATTTTACATCACCAAGTCATTCTTCAGGTCAAAAATTTAAATAGCATTATACTTGTTAAGTTAGCCTCAAGATACCTGATCCAGCAGTGGGAACATAATAATATTCATTTATACTTATTGAATTATACTGGAGAAGAATGAATAATTCACAATTTGAGATTACACACACACACACACACACACACACACACACACACACACTTACAGTGAGAAAAATTAGAGGAGGAATCATCTATTCCTATATCAGCCCCTAGCTACTTCTAAGAGAAACATCTTAATATACTCCACAGTCAGGTTTTCTCTGCCTTTCCAAGCAGCAAACAGGTGTTAAGAGCAGTCTGAACATACTTCAAGTTCAGAGCCATGACTGCAGCTGACATACTGGCAAGTATGCTACAGCAGTCCAAAATAAATAACAATGTTTTTAAGTTCAAATAAAAGTTGCTACTAATTATTTTAAATACTGAAGAAGACATGATTCAGAGAGTGAGAATTTCATTTCACCTTTAATAATTACTTTTAAAAATAGAACAGAGAGAAAACCATTATTCTTCAAGGGAAAAGGAGACTTGATAGTGCAATGGCAAGAACATGGAATATGGAGTCACAGGATCTGGATTCAAATCCTGGCTGTGCTTTTTATCAGGTTACCTTGGACAAAACATTTAACTTTTTTAAGCCTCAGTTTCATCATCTGTAAAATGTAGCAGATTGGACCATATGACTTTTGAGGTTCCTTTCAGTCTGAAATCTAAGATCCTATTAGACTTTGAGAGTATAAGTTACCAACTAGTATGGACTGGGTTCCTTATTTGTATTCTGTAAAGAACAAAGTACAGAACAGGTATTCAAATGCTAAACAATAAAGGAGCCAGAACAAAAGTTCTAAAAAAACAGGTTCTCTTACTCGCAAGTAAGTACTGACAAAAGCCCAGCCCCATCCAGTTTCACAAACCCTGTGAAATAAATTTGAAAATGTACTCTAGCTACCTGTGTGATTCTGGGTGAGTCACTTAAAAAGAATCCAAAAAACCATACACTGGAAAGTTCAAAGAAAGCACTCACAGCTCACACAGAAAGTATCTAAGCGGTCATTTTAGTCCAGCCTATGCAATTTCCCAAATATATAGCGTTCCCAAAAGTCCAGCACCCCACATCCACATGAAGACCTCCAGTGCTGATCTCACAAGGCCTTCCCTTCCACTTTCAGAGAGCTCTCAGGAAGTTTTCTTTATATTTAGCCATATCTGCCTCTCTGCAGTTTCTATACGCTGCTTCTCTAGATCGGTCATCTGAGTCCAACCAAAACAAATTTTAATTCTTATTCCACATACGAACAGAAATGGTTAAAAGAAAGCTATTTTATGGGGCGGCTCGGTGGTGCAGCGAACACAGCCCCGGCCCTGGAGTCAGGGGGACCTCAGTTCAAATCCAGCCTCAGACATTTGACACACTTACTAGCCCTGTGACTTTGGGCAAGTCATTTAGCCCCAACTGCCCTCCAAAAAACAAAAACAAAGAAAGCTATTTTCTCTCCCCTGGAGAAAACTCTCCCAACTAAATGTTCTTAATCTAATTAATCCTCAAGCAACATTGCTGGTCTACAGGCACCTCATCATCTTGATCACCCTCCTCCAGCTTGTTAATATGCTCCCTAAAATATAACAATTAGAATAAAATGCCATAATCCAAATTGATTCTGACCAGCATAAAATACAATGGAACTGTTACTTTCTATGCTTCTATATGCTATGCCTCTTTCTTTCTCTCTAAATGTGCCTCTTTGCAACTTCTAACCACTTTTCCTAGTTCTCTCTGAAGCCAAAAAGAACAAGTCTGTACCATTTTCCACATGACTGATTTTCAAATACTTAGACAGCTATCATGTTCCCCAAGTTTTCTTTCTGCAAGCTAAACACCCTCAATTCTTTCAGGTGATCATCACATGGCATCAACTCAAGACCCTTCACAATCCTCTGGACACCATCCAGCATAACAATATCCTTCCTAAACCGTGCTGCTCAGAACTGCTTACTTATGTCTGTGCAAGTGAGATCAGAAAATGCTTCATGAAGGTGATGCCTAAAATGAAACTATAAAAAAACGAAGATTCATCTCAAATGACACAGAAAAATCCCATGTGAGCCAAGAAAACCAGGAAGATAAAACCTGAGTCACCTAGAGAGAAAGAAATGCTTTTATGAGGTAAGGCAGAAAAGGAAACCACATCCTAGGAATTAGCCCCATGTCACCTACACTATTTCTAACTCTGGTAATCAAATTTTTGATAACAAAATATTTGGTGATAACACAGACTCCTAGTTAGCAGATGTCTTAGTGTACATTCATTACAAAGATAATGAGCACTGGATTCATAGCCAAATTCTGACACTTGCTAGCTATAAGCTAAGCAAATCATTTTACCTTGATAATCTTCAATCAGTAAAATGGGAATAATATATTACCTACATCACAGAAATTTGAGGAAAAAACCTTGTAAGCCTTAAAAAGCTATATAAATATGAATTATCATACTCTTTTATTCTTTCAATATGATTATTGATTCCTTTAGTGAAGACACGCAAAGAATAAGTAAAATGTCAGTAATAGCTTTTAAAATCAGCACACTTACCTAACTCTTATTCTACAAAGTTAACATTTATTCATCCAAAATCAGGAAAGCAATGACAGGGATAATCTAAAAATTACTGGTTTATGAACTAGAGTGTACTTGTACACTTCATTTACCTATATGTTTCATATTCTTGGAATATGAAATATTCCATATCTTATATAACATATAATTATAACATAAATAAAATCATGAACAGTGGCTAGAAAGGTATCCAGCTTCTCTTTTACTCTAGACACTTCCTTCATGCCCTCTCCTTGCAAAAGGAATGAAGCACACCCTATCTCATACTGATGAAAAGTACAACTTTCTTCTCTCTCTAGACTTACTGCTTTCATGGTTTGAAGAGAAGAAAAGGTGCAACTCTAAATGATTATTTTAGGTAAAAGACCTTCTCTTTCAACTCTTTCTGGGCTGCAGACTGAATCTTGGCAATGTAAGTAAACATAGGTGTTGGTCCTTATCACTTTTTTATTAAAGTACTATATTAAAGTATTCAAATTAAATTCTATTAAAGTATGAGTTATTTGATGTTTTACATGATGTTTTACATGTATTCTAACTTCTCAAACTGGAGTGAGGGAGAGAATTTGGAACCCAAATGTTTTTAAATGGATGTTAAAATAAAGTATAATTATATTAAAATGTACCTTAAAATTAAATATTAAATTAAATTTTCAAAGGATTAAATTGTTAGATTTTTTAAAACTATGCTCTAATAAATTATCACTGATAACAGTTCATAAAAATGTCCTGTTAAAATTAAGGTGCCTGGAGGATGTTAAAAGGGAAGGTGGGTGAGAAGTTAGCAGAACTCATTACAAAACAGTAGGAAACTATCAGGAATGATTGATAGAAAGACTGAAAACAGGTTCCCAGTTCATTATTTACCTGTTCCAGTACATCCAGCTTTAATTCGAGTTTACTGAGAACCACATCTCCTCCCCAGAGTGAGAGCTGTAGATCTGACGGCTTCAGATTCTTGATGTAACGATTCACATAACTCATTAAAATAGGAGTCACATAGGACTCCAGCATGGTGCTGCTGTCAGAAGCTACGGGGACAGAAGCAGAGGTAACGTGAGAGGGGATCAATCCAGAAGGGCCGCCAGGGGCATCTTTAGAAGGGCGCGGCCGAGCAGCTGCCAGCCACAAGCTCTGACACGCGTCCGGTCGCAAGAGTGGCGGCGGCCGGAGACCCTGTCCGGGGAGGGGGCAGTCGAGGCTCTCGAGGCTCGCTCGGCTCGGAAAGCGCGCTCCCCTCGCGAGCCGCCGCAAGGAAGCTGTGCCTCCAAACCCGCTGGACGCCTCGTCCCTGGACCCGCCTCTCTCCGCTCCCTGCCCGGCCTGAGGCACTGGTCACCTGAGCGGCCGGACCTGTAGCTTGCCCGAGCCGGACCTCAGAGCCGGAACCAGGCCCGCTCCCTGCTACCGCTCCCTCCCACCCATCCCCTGAGGCTCCGCCCCCGGCTGACACTCACGCACTCGAGGGCAACGCGGCATGAACTTGAACTCCGCCGCCTGGCACCTCACACTGGCCCCCAGTGGCAGTGGCGGTGGCGGCGGCGGCGACAGCAACGATGGAAGCGGCAGTTTCCACCTTTTCCCCTCCTTCAACCCCCCCCCCCACTTCCGGGTGTGCTGCAAGAGGTGCCTCACCATAAACCTTCCGCCTCCGCACCGGCCCACATCCTTCCACCCTCCTACGCCCGGCCTCACAGCTCCCTCTCGGCTTCCGTCCGCGGCGCGTGAAAGCTCGAGCGCCGATAATAAGACTCACACTTCTAAGAAGTTTCCCGGTTCCATCACCTCTGAGGAGGTGGAGGAGAACCGAAGAAGACTCCCAGGCGGAGAGACGGACGGGCGTCTTGGAAACACCATGGAGCCGGAAGTGGGACCACGAAGCCACGCTGCGCTCTGTCTCTCCGCTGGACAGACTCTGTGGCCGAGGGAGGGAGCGGTAGGAGGAGCAGGGAGCCAGAGCTGACCTAGAGGGAGGTAGGGGGCCTTGGAGAAGCGCAGAACCGCTTGAGAGGGCGAGGAGGAAAGGGTTAGAGTGTTTGGGTTTGAAATCTGGGGAAAGGAGCCAAGCCTTTTATTTAGTATTATCTGAATTTTATCCTAGTAGGTATTGTTTGCTTCTTCACATCTTTATCCCCATCGCCTGGCACACAGTAGGCGCTTACTGCGTGTTAGTGGGTTGATTATTTCTTTCAGTCCACAGGGCACCACGGCGACCCAAGGATAGGATGCTGACAGAAGGGCCCCAGTGCCCCAGGGAAGAAGCCAAGGAGGGCCCAGAGGAACAAAGTGAAAGTCCACAGCTGACTTGGAAGGAATCAGGGAGTGTAAATAAAGTGACTTATACTATTCGTTATTCTATACAGATGTATGAAAATGTACGACTGTTATTCAAGGAAAATGAATCGGGTTCGAATCCATACTCTGCTGCTCGAGACCTTTGTGACCTTGGACAAATCACTGAACCTAAGCAGAACCAGAACAATTTATTGTGTGAGAACCACGTGGAAAAGAAAAACGACTTGGAAAGATTTCAGTGCTGTGATTAGTGGCAAACCACTATTTCCAGACGACCAGAGAGGAAGCATACTACCCACCTCCAAACAGGGATGATATACTCCATGCAGAAGGATAGGGTCCATTTTTGGACAGAGCCAGTGTAGGAATTTGCTTTGTTTGATCGTGTATATCTCTTCCAAGGGTTTTCTTTTACTTTAAATTCAGTGGGGTTGGGGAAGAGTGATTGAGAAAAAATAATGCTTGTTAATTGAAAAAAAAATTTTAAGAGATTAGGAAGGGGGGAAGGCAAGTTGCTTCATTTCTTTAGGCTTCATTTTCCTCTTGTGTTAAATGAGAGGTTTGGACAAGATGATCTTTAAGGACCTTTCCATCTCTAAGTCTGTCATCCTTTGAAGTCCTTTATGTACCAAAGAAGTGGACCAAATCAAATGTATCTCCTATATCACCAAAGGCAGCAACAGGCATTGAACTGCACCAAAAATTGTGTTGTGTACTAAACTTTTAACTATTTGACCACTACACTTATGAATGTATTGTGAACATACTTAGTGATGCTATTACAATGTATTTTTGAAAGTGAATGATGACTAACATGAAAAAAAAACAAGTTCTATGACAGGCAGCAGAAATGCAGGTATCAAAGGAATTGGGTTCAAATCCTGCACCTGCCACTTATTGGGGAAAGTCACACACCTCTCTGGATTTCAGTTTCCTCATGAGATGACCTCTGAGATCTTTCCCGGCTCTCAGGCAGTGATCTTTACTGGAATTCAACTTCTGATCTCTTAAGTATCTTGAACAACTAGAAGAGATGTGAAAAAGTTTTGTGAGGGTGCAAAAGAAAAATGAAATTTCTGTTGCTGAAGTACAAAGCCAAGATAAAGAATGGTAGTATTTATTAGTGCAATTCAGACACCTCCCACCTTCCCCAGACAAAGGCCCTGCAAAATTCAACCCAAAACCTAATAAGTATCTGTTCTCAGCTTTCCTGTAGCTGTAGAAATCAAATATTGATAATGTCACTGAATGTTTTAAGTGTTACGGAGAAAATGTCTTTACTAAACTGTGGAAGGACTATGTCATTCAAAACAAAAGCCTAGGGGTGTTAAGAAAGGTCCATTACTTCGTTCATGTGTCAGTCTAATAGATGGAAACCAGTGTATTAGGATAAATTAACCAGCCATTTAAAATAAATAGAAGTAGACACATGACTAAGGTGTATAAACAGAACAACATGTGGTATACTGACCACCTTTTGTTCCACAAAGCCATTTTCTTTTCAGAGCCAGCAAGACCTTGCCAAATACCTTGCTTTGGGAAAATTTCTGTTCACACTGTTCTGAAGGAAAAAAAAAAAAAACGATCATAAATCAGTGGTTTTCAACCTGTGTTCCATGACACCCTGGGGTTCTACAAGCAGTGACCAAAGGTTACATGGAAAAAAGTGGTAATGGCAGATTTTACTTTTTGAACACCTCTAATTCCTTTGGCTATGTATATTTCATTGAACATATTTTTTAAATCACCTCAAAAATGTCAAATGTGTAACCTTGCCCAAATTTTCCATTTTATATATTTTTCAAATTGTATGAGTTTTTTCCCTCAACACTTAATTTTTTTTAATATCCTAAATGGCCATTTGGGATATATAGGTTACACAAGTAAAGGTTCAGGAGAGTCAGGTGGAGGTTTGAATGACTTAAAAAGATTAAAAACTAGACTGCTGTTTATAAGACACTTGTTAACTGAATAAATGTCAGAATATACTTAGAACTACAGAAGGCTACCATTGGTTAGGATGTATAATTTTCTCCCTTATTCCTGTACACATTTTTCTTTTAATTGCAGTTTTATGTAATTTAGGATGTCAACTCTCTTAACAGTTATTCAATCTGCATTTTTTTTTTTAAGACCATCAGGGTTAAGTGGCTTGCCAGGGTCACACAGTAAGTTTCTGAGGCCAGCTTTGAACTCATCCTCCTGACTCCAGGGCTGGTACTGTATCCACTGCATCACCTAGCAGCCCCTTCAGTCTACATATTTAAGTACTCATTGTTGGTCTGGACTTAAGTAAGTCAACAAACTTTCTGTAACTTATTTTCTTAAGAGTTAGTCAATTATTGTTATTATTATTATTAACTACATCCAACTGGAACTTGAGATTCACAGGCACTGTGGTTGGGAGATCCATCCTGCCCTACCGAGAAGTCAGAGGAGTGAGGGGGGAAGACATAGGACAGAATAGATTGGTGGAGGGGGGATACACTGGGATGGCTGTTTTGGGGCGGTGGGTAGGGGAAAGATGGGGAGAAAATTTGTAACTCAAAAGCTCATGGAAATGAATGATGTAAACTAAACTAAAATAAATTTAATTTAAAAAAATTTTTAAAAAATAAAATATCTCATTTAATCCTCACAACAACAACAAAAAAAAAGAGTCAGGACACTAAGAGGTTAAGTGATTTGCCAGCCATAATCACAGCCACTGTGTATCAGAAGCAGGATTTGAGCTCATCTTCCTGAATTCAAGGCCAGCTCTATAGTCAGTATACCATACTTCCTCTTTGACTAAATATATGAAATGAAGTTGAAATAAAGTAAACGTTTGAAATAAAATTTAACACTGGATTTCATTTTCCTGTTTTTTGAAGATACTGATAATGGGCCATAAAAATAAATCTTTTTAAATACATTTGAAGGCAAGTTTTACAACTAGACTCTCAAAAATCTGGCCTGCTCCAGCTCTAAGTAGCCCATTCTAATTTCCATCAGACTGGTAGCTATGTATGAGATGCTATAGGCATTAATGATCATTTCCCTTCCCATTCCTATGACATTCCTGTAATGTCTTGAACAGCTAGGATAATTAGCTGCCAAATTATATGAATCTAAAAATGAATGCAGTTCATCCCTTGCCTCCTCAGTTGATGTTTACTGAGAAAAAAAGCAAATAGCAGTTGCCTTTTGGAGTGCCTGCTTTAAGAAAATCATAACATTGTGGGTGAGTAGGTCATTCTGCACATATCCTTCATCTGTTGGGAATTTACCTGAATCCCTTTCCCATGACCGTCCTCATATTTGTCTACTACTTGCTTTGACTTTAGACTTCTAGGTCCATGATTATATGAGTAATGTGTTTGTAACAGGTCAACTTGGGTAGGTTAAATCCCTTTGCTTTCAACTTTAACAAATTATTTCTAACTTGAACTCCTTTCCTCTTCTGGGAGCTCTATCTTCAGTCTTATCCAGCTAACAGTTGATACAAGTCCACAATCATCCATGAAGCACCTGCCAGCCTCTCAGCTGCCCTCCAGTGGCCATTTTCTGCTCATTGCCACCTGTGCCACACATTAACTCTTTCTTTCCTGGAGACCTTTTCAGAAAGAATGTGTTACTCAGATGACTCACATATATGAGATGTGGAGGAAGACACTATCTCCCTGCATAAGTAGTGAAAGAAATTACCACTCTGTGGTCCTACATTGAGCATTTGGAAAAGGAAACTACTTCTGCAGTGCATACTTGCTGGCTAATTTACCACCAACTGTCTTGGATAAAGAAGTTTTGAGGAACATACAAACATTTCAACAATACCTAATAGCATTTTCTTTTACTTATTTTGTGCTGAAAAACCCTTTCCCAGCCCTCATAAGCAGCTTTGGAATGTGTCTTCCCCAACTCCTCCTTAACCCCTTATATTTGTTAGCCTGTGAACTTTAGGTTGACCAAGATCAGCATTGTCTTCTTGGGTAACAGCTTGAACCATATTGTTCTTCTCCACTGGGATTTTCTCTTTTAGGAGTTGTTAATTGTCCCCTTGGGCAGCTAGGTGGCTTGGTGAATAGAGTTCTGGTCCTAGAGTCAGAAAGATTCATCTTCCTGAGTTTAAATCTGGCCTCAGACACTTACTAATTGTGTGACCCTGGGCAAGTCACTTAACCCTGTTTGTCTCAGTTCCTCATCCATAAAATTGAACTGACAAAGGTAATGGCAAACAACTCCAGTATCTTTGGCAAGAAAACCATAAAGTGAGCTAGACAAAACTGAACAACAATTAATAGTACGTGCCTGCTCTGGCCTCATAGAAGGAAGAATATGAGAATAGGGATCTTTCATTACTTAGTTGACAACCAGCAACTATGAACCCAGGCCTCCTTGACCACTGGAAACCTGATGGGAACTCTCAGTGTGTCCTATGATGCTTTTTCATTTCACCCTCTGCTCATTCCTTCCTCTTCCCCAACTCCCACCATTAAGTTGAAAGTTTAAGGTGGTCACAAAGGCCTTAACCGAGTCTTTTCCATGATTGGTGTTATTCCTAGAATTAGTACATAGATTTCTGCATAGACCACCCATGAACATACTATTGTAATCTAGGGAAAGGAGCCTTAAAAGGCAAAGAGCTGTGTATGAAAAATGATTGCCACTACCCATGAATGGTGATTACTCCTCAGGCTATACAAGAGAGTCAAGAAGATGTTCCCTTACCGTTTCTCATCATTGTTTCAGCTGGCAATCAGATATTGAACCCCTTGGTGTGTAAAGTAGATGGTAGGAGTGACTAAACTGATGCAGAAAGTGCATAGTGGTGGAGAAAGAATAGTGGCAGTCAGTGGAAGTCACTAAGGGTGTATTGGGTTTAAGAATCCAGGGTGGGAAGTGGGGGACAAGGGAGGAGTTTTGACTAATCTGAGATGAGTAAAAATGTAGAAGTGGGTCTGGGAAAGGATTCAGGTATTGGAGCCCTCATATCTTATTATGGAACCTTGATTCATAGGTGGTGGAGAGAGTAGGTAATGGGACAATAAAGAGGTTGGCATTCCTGGTTGGTGCTCTGAGCTGAGATTCTATAAATCTCAGAGTTTCCAAGACTCCCCTTCCAGGAACTTCAATATTTCAGGCATAAATACTCTTATCTGAATGGTACAATTCTAAGTCCCAGTAAGGGCAGCCAGGTGCTACAGTGGATTAGAGTACTAGGCCTGGAGTCAGGAAGACTTATCTTCCTGAGTTCAAATTCAATCTCAGACACTACCTGTGTGAGCCTGGGCAAGTCACTTAACCCTGTTTGCCTCAGTTTCCACAGCTTTAAAACGAGCTGGAGAAGGAAATGACAAACTACTCCAGAATCTTTGCCAAGAAAACCCCAAGTGGGATCATAAAGAGTCTGACAGAACTGAAACGACTGAACAACAATGAAATATTCAGTAGTCTCTGCATGGGAAAAATGCTCAAAGGAAGTACAAGTGGACCTGGAGACTGCAGAGTGATTTGAGTTAAGCTTAAATGGGAGGTGATCTACAACACGTAAATGGCAAGTGTCATTTACTTAGCCAATACCAGGAGTTTAATATGTAGCTCAAAAGGGCTTTTGAAACTCCCCAAAGGAAAGAGTCTGCTAAATGACAGATAGAGAAGTTTCAGCAGAGACAGTAATGCCAGTTTGTTCCATCTGATATGTGATTGTCATGATGTTTGTGTGACATTGGCATATAATTGGTGTGATATGGTGACATGTCTAGGAATTCTTGTTGAGATGCCCACTAAGATACCTTGAAATTCTGTGATTCTTCAAAGCAGTATATTTGTTAAATGGACCCAGAAACACCTAGATCCTGCCCAGAAGAGATTCACTAGTTTCCAGTACCAAAATACTTACAATAAATAGTTTTATCCACAGGACCTTTATAAATTAGTTTGGCCACTGCTTGCTAAAATAAAAGTTTTCTTCAATAGCACTTTCTATACCAAATACTCCTTTCTTCTGAAACTTGTAAATTCCTACCCTAAAAGTTAATACTACAGCCTAGATAAGCATACAGCTTCCTAGGGCAAGAGACTTTAGGAAATTGTAGAGCTCTTTGTGGGAACTTGGGAGACAAATTCGTGTGTGTGTGTGTGTGTGTGTGTACACACGCATGTGTGTGTATGTGTATGTGTTTAAAGTCTAGATCTGTTTCATCTCTTCTTTTCCCTCCTCTTTCCCAACATCTGACCCACCGCCTGCCTTTAGACTTTGGGTGCATAGTGTACGTTAGATAAAAATGTTTGTTTTCTTATTCATTTCTGGTGTTAATCAGCTGTAGAACAACTCCCTCAGGTCTATTTTTGCCTGAAAGGTCAAGGTTATGATAACCTTACAATCTGAATTGTATAAGAGTATCCATCAACTTGCTGGTCATTTGATGTGAGGGTGATCCATGCTAACTTTTCTTTCAAGTCTTAGCTGGTTACTAGGTACAAAAAATCTTTATAGCTACTTAACAGATGTGATAACATAATTAAACTTTTACAAAGTCTACACAGACAATTATAATAATTTCTTCTCTTAATCAGCTTCTTTAACATAACAAGCAAAAAGACACTAATAATGCTAATTAGCATTCATGTAAGCACTTTAAGATTTGCAAAGAACTTTCCTTGTTATCTGTTTTATCCTTACAACCCACTAAGATAGGTGTTGTTATTATTCCCATCTTACACATGAGGAAACTGAGACTGAGAAAAGTTAAGTGTTTGAAGTAGGCTTGGAATTCAGATCTTCCTGATTCCAAGTACCACTTAGCAGCCTCCAATATCGACTCACCCTTGGGGAAAAAAAGCAAAAATTTGCTAGTACATTTCATTAAGACTAGAAATATAAATACTCATCCTTTTCTAAATTCTAATGAAGTGAGTCAGAAAGCTCAAATTAATTCTCACCTCTACAAAGGGAAATTAAATGGTGTCTATTTCCTAGAAGGTAACATTTATGTATTATATTTATTCTATACAGCCCTAGTATTCTGGGAAAGTTCAATAAATATTCATTACTAGTGTTGTCACTAAATATTTTTCTGAAAACTTAAACAAATATTATCTTCCAAATAATAGGTAGTAATTTATTAACGTCTTCTACCAGATTTTCATCTCTATAGCATAGTTATTGTCTCCTCACTTCCCCAGTAGAATATAAGCATTTTGAAGTCAGAGACTGGTTCTTGTTTTAGCCTTTATAAAACCAATGTGAACATCTTAGATGCTTAATAAATCATTCTTGATTTAAAATTGAATTAAATGATTAAAATGAGTGCTAATGTAATTGCAGTATTTTGATGATCTAAAGAGATTCTGATGATTACTTTTTGTTGTTAAATCTTGCAAACTTTTCGATATTTGTGCCTATACAAATGCTAGCTAGCTATTATCCTGTGGGTGACTGTGTGGTGTGGTAGATTGAATGAGGGGCTTCTAAGCAGGAAGACTTGAATTTAAATCCTATCTCAGACATTAGGTTCTAAGGCAGTGTCATCTGTAAAATGGGGGTAGTAATAGCCTCAATCTCATCAGATTACTCCTAGGATCAAATAAGGTTATGTATGTAAATACTGGGGTGGGGGTGGAGGGACAGCTAATAAGGTGCAAGGTTCAAGTCCTGCCTGTGACACATACTGGTCATGTGACCCTGGGTAAATCACCTCACCTGTCAGGGTTCCAGAGAGCTCTCTAAGATTTAAGTTGCAAAGTAGGTGCCCATTGGTAAGAACGAGTTTCCTCACTGAAAGATCTTTATACTGTTGAAATCATAGGTCCAGTCTACAAACAAAAAGAAGGCATTTCTTCCCTTAGTTATATTATGCTTAAATTTTTTTTATCTTTTAATAAAGGGGAAGGTGGTTGTTGTTTGTCCTTGGTTCTCAAAGAAGACCATGACATCAGGGAAATGATGTCCAAATGAATTGGATTTAAATTAAAGGGGAAAGAAGGGAAAAAAGGAAGGAAGGAAAGAAAGAAGGAAGGAAGGGAACAGATGGGAGGAAGGGAAGGAGGGAAGGGAAAAAATGGGAGGAAGGGAAGGAGGGAAGAAAAAGATGGGAAGGAGAAAGGGAAGGAAAGAGGGAGAGAAGGAAGGGGGAAGAAAGGAGGGAAGGAAATAAGGAAGGAAGGAAGGAAGGAAGGAGGGAAAGAAGGAAGGAGAGGAGAAAGGGAGAGAGGAAGGAATAAAAAATAAATCTATGTGTATACCATACTTTAAGTATCTTATTTCCTTAATCTATTTAAATAAACTTTTGTCGTGACAATTATCTAAAATGCAGGTTTACCTAGAAAACAAAATAGCTGTAAATCAACAGTATTTGACACCCTGCAAATGTACTTTGTACTTTGTTGGTTTAGTGTCAGTTATTGACAGCTTGAGGTAGAGAGAACTGACCCTATCAGCCACAACAGCTCAGAACGCTATCTCACCTTTAACATAAAAAACAGTGCCAAGAAGGCTATCACAGTCTGATGATGAGAGAGGAGATTACAGGAAGGGATGATGTCCTTCAGCAAGGGGGTTTGGCTGAAGGAAGGATAATAAAAATTCCAAACACAAATCAATAACATCTTTCGAAGAAAGTTTTGCTTTCCAAACAACATTCCCAACTTTCATAACTCTTCCATCATTACAAAATCTGCTCTTCCAAAGTTCAAAAATCTGACTTCCCTTTTTGTTTTACCTTGAGACATTAGCCTAGCCTGGCTAGTTTAAAATAGCTTCTTTAACTGCTTCTAGATTTAATATGCCACCTGCATTTGTTTTGTTTTGTTTTTTTCTTTTAAGATGCAAATTCAACCTCTGGGGCAAAATTCCACCTTTCTCTTTCTGCCACACAAGTGGTAAATAACATTGCCCAATAAATTTTAGCATTTTCCCAAATGTATAAGATACAAAAAATGTGTTCATTCGTGTGAGATATAAAAATGTACACTCACACTTCTGAAATCAGCAGCCAATCATTTCACACTTGTGCCAAAGGCAAACAAACATAATTCTCCCTGGCAGACGGACAACATTCCAGGCGGCCACCACATTAATTAACTCACCTCAGTCAGATTCCATTTTGACTTGCACAGCTTGCTGTCAGGAAGCCGAGCAATAAATTGTGAGGTGAAATCCTGAACAAGGTAGGGAAGTACCATCTGGTGTGCGATGAGAGAAGGTGAGATAAGTTGTGTTTAACACTAGTAGCAAAGGCTTGTCCAATTTCTTTTTTATTGTTTTCTCTGTTTTCTGATTTAGCAAGAAGCTGGTGTGCTATTCCTATTAACAAAGCATCTCACTGCAAGAGTTCACATTTTCATATTGAGGAAAAGGTCCCATGGTAGGTTTCCTTTGTGAACAGTTTCCGGAGTTGATGTTGCCTACATTTCAAAAGGACCAAAACTCAAAACAGCAGTGAATCTAATATGTGTGAGAGTTCAATAAATTGTAAATAACTGGTTTTGCCCTATCAGGGGGTGATGGGGAACACAGAACTCAAAAAGGTTCACCACTTTATTAAATTCTGCTGTGCTTTAACAGATGAATACTAACTCTTTACTAACCCACAACACATGGGATATGAGGATTAGGAAAAGGAAGGAAATAAGCATTTATATATTGCCTACTACATGCCAGGCACTGTGCTAAGCACTTTTTTTTACATATATCATCTGATTTGATCCTCACAACAATCCTGTGAAGTAGGTTCTGTTCCTATTTCCTGATTTTACATTTGAGGAAACTGAGGCAAACTGAAGTTAAGTGATTTGCCCAATGTCACACAGCTAGTAAGTACCTAAGGCTGGATGTGAACTCAGGACTTTCTAACTCCAGGCCTACTGCCCTCTCCACTGTACTACCAGCTGCTATCTATAATGGGGGGTTCCATTACAGAGAGAGATAATAGTTGATAACCTTAATTTATGGAAAAGCAGATCAAATTCCTGGTAATGATAATTATGATAATTAACAATATCATATTTCATCACATAATTGTCATACCCTATTGTGGTTGGTTTTCTTTAGTCCAAACTGGTTTATAACCTTTCGTCACACGATCATCACATGGTATAATTCTGTTCACTTGGTATAGTTCACGCCACTTAAAAGATATATAGAGCAATGGATTAGCTGTGGTATATGGATACACATTTATCTCTCATGCATTAAGAGCATTCTCAATGCACAAAAGCCAACTTGCATGGATTGTTTAGAGCACTACAGTACTAACAATATTGTAACTCAACCCAATGAAGAATTGTAGATGCAAGGGAATCTGGTGGAGAGTCACAAGATATGGTAAGACTTGCACCTTCCCATGCTAGCTAAACTGTACAATTTAACTGACAGTAATACATTAATGTGGGAAATATTTCTTTCTAATTATCGTTAAATACAAAAACCATTCTTCAGGCTTCAAGCTTAAAGGGATTGTGTTCTCTGAACAACATGGAAACAGAGCTTCAGAAAGACAATTTTCAGTGAGTGAAAAGTTGGTGCAAGATTGGCAGAAACTAAAAGACAAGTAATACTGGCACAGTTTTTTAAAGTTTCATGTAATGGTCACACACCACTGTTTTGCAAAACATTGGCATAAAATCTGCAATGATTATGCAATGAAATATGGTAGCTCATTTATAGAGCAGTTCTCAAAGCACTTTCCTTATTACTACTATGTGAGGTAGGCACCATCCCCATTTTACAGATGAGGAAATAAAGGACTTACCCACAATCACACAGCTAATAAGTGTAGAAGTTGGGATTCAGACTCATCAACTACAATTTCACTGCTCTTTCTACCACACCACGTTCTCCTGAATGGAAGACCAGTAAGACTGGACTATGCCAAAAGAAAACTCATGGTCATTGATTGGATAATCTGCCTTTTTTTTCTAAAGTATATGGAAAAACATAACCTGCCATCCCTGGAATTATATCTCATGACACGGCACCAAAGGAAACTAGCCAGAAGCATGTGGGGTATTAAGGGCTAGGTGCAATTTAGGATTTCAAAATGAACAAGACCCTAACAGAATTCAAGAATCTAATAGGAGCAGAGATAAAGATATATACACAAAGAAACAATGCAAAGTAAAATGTGTTCAATGGCATACAAGAGTTAGTTATATTAGTTGACAGATATAGCAATTTAAGGGCAGCTAGGTGGTACAGTAGATAGAGTGCTGGGCCTTGAGTCAGGAAGATTAATCTTCCCGAGTTCAAAACTGGCCTCAGACACTTACCAACAGTATGACCCTAGCTAGACAAGTCACTTAACTCTGTTTGCCTCAGTTTCCTCATCTGTAAAATGAACTAAAGAAAGAAATGACAAACTGCTATGGTATCTTTGCCAAGAAAACACCAAATGGAGTCACAAAGAGACAGAAACAACTAAACGACATAGCAGTTTAAGGTCTGCAAAATACTTTACGTGCATTATTTCATTCAAGTTTCACAGAAACCCTGCAAGGTATGTTTGAAAGGCATTATTAGTACCATTTTCCAGATGAGCAAAGTGAGAATCTGAGAGGTTAAATAACTCCCCTATGGCCACACACCTAAGTAAATATCAAGGGATGGATTTCCTATTCTGGCCTTCCTCATTCTATCTAGCAGCTTATCCACTTTACCACACCTAGAGATAACACAAAGTACCATAGGGAGCCTTGCTCTTGTTCAGTCCTTTCAGTCATGTCCTACCCTTCCTGACCACGTATGTGGTTTTCTTGGCAGAGATACTGGAGTCATTTGCCATTTCCTTCTCCAGCTCATTTTATAGATGAGGAAACCAAGGCAAACAGGGTTAAGTGACTTGTCCAAACTCACACAGCTTGTAAGTGTCTGAGGTCATATTTGAACTCAGGAAGGCAAGTCTTCCTGGTTCAGGTCCTTTATCCTCTGTGCAACCTAGCTGCCCCATGGGAGCCTCAAGGAGGTAAAGATGACTTCTGTCTAGGATAATTAGATCATCCTTAATGAAAGTAATAGTATTTGAATTGGGCCTTTCAGGATGAATATTGGCTTTCCATTGGAGCCTTTTATATGGGAGGAAAGGACATTCTAGGCATAAAAAGTAGCATGAGCAAAGACACTATAGTAGTAAAACTTATGATATGCTTAAGGAATGACAAATAGGTCAAGGTGACTAAAAAATATAGCAGAGGCATCATGATGCCGCCGTAAGGAGCTGGATTTTAATCCTCCCTCCAACACTTACTGGTAATGTGACTGTCAGAAAGCAGCAACTTCTCCAATCCTCTATTGCCTCAGCTATAAAATGTGTGTGTGTGTGTGTGTGTGTGTATGTGTATACAGAGAAAAAGAAAGAAATAGTAACACCTGCACTACCTACTCCACAGGGCTGTTATGAAATACAAAAAGAAAGTTATAAAATAATACAAAATTTTCAATTATCATGAAAAGGAGGGGTAGTAAAAAATAAGACTGAGAAGGTAAGTTTGGACCAGATATTGGCCTTTTAAAAGCAGTTTTTTGAGTAGGGCGGTAGCATGATCAAATATATACTTTTGGAAAATTACCCTGGTAGCAGTATATAGCATGCATTGGAGGGGGAAGAGACTGATGGTTGACATACCAGTTAATCAGCTAATTTAATAGCTCACCTAAAAGAAACTAGGGATCTGAATTAGAGTGTTTGCAGGAGGAATGGAAAAGAAAGGATTAGTGCAAGAGAAATTTTGAAAATAGAATTGACAAGACTCTTGGTGACTGAGTGGATTTACAGAAGCAAAGAAAAGGGAAGAATCAAAAATGACTTCAAAATTTCTAACCTGGGTGACAGAATAGTGATGCCACTGACAGAAATCAAGCAGAGTTGGTTTAGAGAAAATGGGCATGTGTTCAGATAATAACTCTTCTAGACTTCTAGGGCCTCCCCTCAATTCTTATCCTCCCTGGCTTCTCTGCAGCATTTTGCATTTTTGAGAACCCTCTTGGATATTCTCTCTTCCCTGGATTTTTGTGATACTGCTTTTTCTTGGTTCTCTTCCTACCTGTGTAATTGTTCTGTCTTTTTTGATCCAGGTGTCCCCCATAGACTGTCCTGAGCCCCTTCTATTCTTCACACATGATCCTCCATCTCCCATCTCCCGAGCCTTTGTAACTGGCTGTCCTTCATCCCTGGAATGCACCCCTACCTCATCTCTACCTTTTAGAATCTCATTTCCTTCAAAAATTTGTTGAAGTGACAAGTTCAACAGAAAGCTATTTCTGATTTCACCTACCCCACTACAAGTGCCCTCCCTTCCAAAATATTACCATGTATTGTATATATTTACTTATCTAAATTTTTATCTCCCTCAAATGAATGTAACTCCTTAAGGGCTCAGAGTGTTTCATTTTTCCCCAACTCTTCACCATCTAATGCAATGCATAACAAGTAGACAGCACTTAATAAATGCTTGAGTACTGATTGAATTCACTGTCTTTTGATAGAAATATGATATTACCATCATCAGTATTATTATTTCGACAGTGTTGCTGTTCAATCGTGTCCAACTCTTTGTAACCCCATTTAGGGTTTTCTTGGCAAAGATACTGGAGTGGTTTGCCATTTCCTTCTCCAGCTCATTTTATAGATGAGAAAACTGAGGCAAACAGTTAAGTGATTTCCAAGGTCACACAGCTAGTAAGTATCTGAGTCAAGACTTGAACCTATGTCTTCCTGACTCCAGGCCCCATGCTCTATCCACTGGTGCCACCTACCTGCCCTATTATGTCAGTATTATTTTTATATTATCTTCAGTATAGTAGCTTTGGAAACAGGAAGACCTGAATTAAAATAATCAGGTATTAACAATGTCACTAAACCTCTCTCAGCCTCAATTTCCTTACCCATAAAATGGGGATAATAATAATAATAGCTACCTCTCAGGGTTGTTGAGATAGCATACGTAAAGAACTTTGTAAATCTAGGTAGGGCAGTGGATTGAGCACTGGTGGCTTGGAATCTGGAACACTCATCCTCATGAATTCAAACCCAGACTCGTCCTTTACTAGCTATGTAACTCTGGGTAAGTCACTTATCCCTGTTTGCCTAAATTTCCTCATCAGTAAAATGGACGAGGGAAGGAAATGGCAAATCCCCCTAGTATCTTTACCAAGAAAACCCCAAATGGAGACATGAAGAGTTAAAAACAATTCTACAACAATTTTTTAAAGTCCCTTAAAACATCATATAAATACTAACACATAATAAGAAATTTGTTATATTATTATTTATTATACTATAAGGTGTATGATAATAAATTATTGTCATCATTATTACACACTTTATGTCCATTTCTTTAACTTCATCCCCTTTGTAACAAACAACAAATGTCTATCTATGTGAGAGCTGTCTCTGATATATCTGGCTATGATTCCCATAGCTGTGGAACAGAGCAAAGTTAATGGACCTCGGCAAAAAACTGGGGTTCAACTGGGTCACAAGCTGAACAGTCACTTTCATTTTCAGACTACTATTTCACTTTTCTGAGCACTGTGAAATCACCATTGTCCTTAATGTCAAAACTTGGGGCAGTCAAGTGTTATTCTACTGGTCCAGCTGCTCAAAAGAGCCCTAATTCTTCTCCTGTCCAAAAACAGAGCGTGATCAAGCATCTGTTTCCTACTAAGAGACTCACACCTTCAAGTCAATGATCATTCTATTATGCAGCCAGAATTTATTAAGGACTTACTATGTGTCAGGAAGGAGGCAACTCAGTGAATCAGTGGTTGGAGCACTAAGGCCTGGAGTCAGGAAGAGTTGAGTTCAAATATGACCTCAGACACTTAATAACTGTGTGACCCTGGGCAAGTCATTTAATCTCTGTTTGCCTAAACTATGAAATCACTGTTGTTCTTAGCATCTAAACTTGGGGCAATCTAGTATTATTCTACTGGTCCAGTTGCTCAAAACAGCCCTAATTCTCCTCTTGTCCAAAACTCCACTGGAGAAGGAAATGGCTAACTACTCCCAGTATCTTTGCCAAGAAAATCCCATGGACTGTGTGGTCCACAGGGTAATGAAGAGTCAGATATGACTGCACAACAATAACAACACATATGAGGAACCATGCTGGGTGGTAATAGATACAAAGAAAGAATGAAGCAAAGCCCCATCCTCAAGCAGCTTACATTCTATAGGGAGAGAGACAGCATGCACAGATTTTTAAATATTTAAATGTTTATATTCAAATATAACTATTTACATACTAAATAAAAGGTCTTTCTTGAGGAGGAGGCACTATTGCTTGGAGGATCAGATAATACCTCACATAGAGGATGCCATTTGAGGTGAGATTTAAAAAGAAAACCTTGGGATTCTGAGAGGCAGAGGTGTCTTCCAGGTATGAGGGGTTCAGCCCATGTGAAGGCATGGAGACAAGCGATGGAATACTGTGTGTGAAAAACCACCGGAAAGGGTGTGGACATGTTGGGGCACAGAAAAAAGACTTTGAGTCTTTGTGCAGGCTTTTTCCTCCCCTGCAGGTGGTGCTGAGAGACAGGTTCCTTACTCACACGCTCCTTTTTTTTATATATTTATTTAGACATTATGTATGAAGGTGTGAGAAGGTCTACCCATTACTTGAGTTAATGTTGGAGTGATCTTCTGATTTCTTTTTTCCCATGTACCCTAAGAATGGAGACACAAGGGAATAAAAAAAAGCCCATAAAAAGATCTGAGAGGAGAAAATAGCAGAACCAAGGGGGTCCAAGCCAAGATGAAGAGTGTGATAGGGAAATGCCATGGCTTAGATAGTCCATGACTGGTTGCCTTGCAAGCCTGTCAAGGAAAACAGTCATTTTAAGGTGTTAGGGAAAAGTAACCTTAAAAACTTTCGCTTTCCTGAAGGGAAGGAATTCTGGGCAAAATAAACAGCCCTGTGATATTCCCCACCCATCTCTACCACAGGAATTCCAACAGACGTTCTGTACATCTTTCCTGTACTTTCCAACCATAGTGGAGGCAGACAGTGTCTATCAACATGCCAATCCTTACTAGTGTGGTTGCTAAGCTGAGGGCCACAGTGGTGGACTCAGGATTGAGGGCAGTGACTGAGGGTCTGAGCAAAAGTGTTTATAGCTAGAAGGAAGTAGAGTCCAGAGTCCTGTGGTGTTGCCATGGGCCTGGGAATAGATTTTTTTCTTCTACAGATCCTACTGTCTTCACTTGATAAATATAGAAATGGGGCTTCAACAAGGACAGTCATATACAGGGATATTAAAAAATAAATCTCAAGAGCTCAAACTTAGCAGTAGTTCTATTCTGGTCTACCTTTCCAGTCTTTCTACCACAGTTTCTCCTGCATAAACTCTTTGTTCCATATTGGAACCTTTCCCAGTCCCTCCACACACATCTCCATTCCTTACTGCGAATCTCTTCCATTTGTAGTGTCTCATGTCTTTTGTGCACATAGTTATTTCCATATTGTCTTTCTCCATTGGATTGCAAACCCCTTGAGAGCAGGAACTGTTTTGGCCTCTCTTTGTAACCCTAGTGCTTAGCACAGTGCCTGGCACATAGTAAGTACCATCCACTGACCCCCTGTATTCCGTATATTTTTTCCATTTCTAGCTTTGCACTGACCCTCTCCCTTCTATCTCTCTAATTCCCTTCCGAACTTCTAGCCCCATCTCAGGTCATGCTTCTTCCACCTCGCCTATGAAGCTTTCACCGACCATCCCAGCAAGATGAGATTCCTCCCTCTGCTGAGCTCTGAACAGGCTTCGGCTTATTGCCTGTACTGCTCTTACTTCCTAGAAACGTTAGTTACCTTTTTCTGTGTCTTATCCTCCACCCCTCAATGAGACTGGAAGTTCCTAGGGTCAGGGACTAGATGCTTAATAAATTACCTGTTGAATGATAGAGTGAGAGACACTTAAGGTGCTAAGTGTTTCGTGTTAGCCACTTTGTCCAACTCTGTTACTGCTCTTGTTAATAAAGGGAGAGAAGTTGGTGTTGTTTTGTTGCTTAGTCGTGTCTGATTCTTCATGACCCCATTTGGGGCTTTCTTGGAAAAGATACTGAATTGGTTTGCCATTTCCTCCTCCACCTCATCTTATAGATGGGGAAATTGAGACAAACGGGGTTAAGTGATTTGTCCAGGGTCACACAGCTAGTAAGTGACTGAACTCACATTTGAACTCAGGTCATCCTGACTTCAGGCCCAATACTCTATCCAATGCCCTGCCTAGCTAGGAGGGGGGAGTATCTTTTAAAGTTTCATATCTATGCCTTTAAAAGTAAAATTGCTTTGTAGTGTTCTTTATCTTTTCTCAGAAATTTTTTAAAAATAGGTAAATGGTGTAACATGAAGAGTGGAAGGCACACATGCAGATCAGATACTGGTGCCTAGAGTGGGAAGAGAGAGAGAAAAAGTGGCATAATGTAATACAGAGAACACCCAGCCTGAGAGTCAGAGGGGACCTACTTCAAATCCTGACTCTACTACAGAATGAACAGTGTTCAGAGGGAATAGAATTAGATCTAGGAAGAGAAACAGAGGAATGAAATAAGAAACAATGAACAGGATGGATAAAGCAGAGTGGAAAAATCAAGCAATGGATGTGGGACAGCAGAATTTACCATGTGAATTGAAAAAAAAAAATTCATTTCATGGATTGATGCTACTGAATGAAGGTATGATGTAACCCAAATGAAGGTGTAGTAACAGGATTGAGAAGAGAAAACAGCCTTACACAAGTCTGGGATGGAAACAGATGCAACTGTATTTCTTGTCAGGCAGATGAAATTTAGGTCATGGGAGGAGAAAGGTAGATTAGGAGAGGCTGAGGTGTGGAGACAAAGAGGAGCCTGGTCCTAAGTAGAGGGTGTTGAGCATGTCAGTCTAAATATTTGTTTAGGATTTTTTTTTTAATTCAATGTTTCTGCTTGGCCAAATCCTTGAAGTTTGTAGACAGAAGGAACAAGAGAGATGCTTCCTCAGCAACTGTTAAGTAGAAGGAAAAGCTGTAATTGTACCTAGGTAGCTTTATTTATTTTTCTCTTCAAACTTTTTTTTTAAAGAGAGGGTTAATTTAAGACACTGGGCAAATTAACACCAAATAATATAGAATACTTATGGTTTTAACAGTCTGTCCTGAAGCCAGTTCTCACAGGGCCTCTACTCCCTCATCCTTTCTCTTTCTGTTCTTTTTAAAAATTATACTACTGAAGCAAAGACAGAGTGACATCATTCCTGTTACTGCTTCGCTTTCAGTAACTCACTTAACCTCTGGCCTTGAGTTTCTCCTCTATGTAATAAGGACAATACCAGGAGTTTGATTCTCCTCTAACTTTCTTGAATTTCCATAACTGGACCAGAAACCTTGAGAAAACAGGTTTGCTTTTTCTCATGAAGATTTTTGGCATTTTATGCCCCCAGCTCTGCCAAGAATGTCTTGAGAACAACCTAGCTCTCAGTATTTTATTTGGCATTTCCACTTGCAATTCCAAACAGAACCTGCATGCCCAGAGGTACACATCACTGCAAACCTAACATGATGAAGGGAAAAAGTTAATCAAATCTTAAATGGATTTGATTTGGATTTAGAGTGAAGACTTGGGTCAGTTTTTATTTGTTTTTAGATAATTTGTATGTTCCTACTGACTTTTTTTTTTGTTCCTACCATTTTTTTTGAAGTCTAAGCTTATTGGGGCTATCATCTCTAAAAGCAAAAGAAAATTCATTCTGATTAGCTTCATAATTGATTCCTTTAAATTTTTGGAGACTGCTAAAGAGAGAGCTGATAACAGCTTGTCACATAGCCCAGATTTGGGGGAACCAATGGAGTGATAGAGAAAATACCATATTACAATCGTTGTGCCATATGCTTTAGCTGGAAGCAGAAAGATTTTATACGATGGGATGATGAAGAACTAGTAAAAATAGAAAACAGGTGGTGCTTGGAAGGGAATTTTTTATTTCACTCTGGCAGAAGCTCTATGTTGGGTTAGACCACACTCCTGATTTATCCTGAATTTCTCGGGCTGCCCATTAATCTCACCTCCTTCCTGGATGCAACAATGACTTCCAGGCAATATTTCTTCCTCCTTCTCTTCACCACCCAGGTACCCATCTTCTCTGAACTCTGCTTTGGTGGGATCACAGTAGAAGCCGGAAAAGATTCAGCACTCATTTGCTTTAGTTCCACATTTTGCTAATTAATTTGTCTTTATTTACCTCAACTCTTCCAGTGCTGCTTTGACACATCTTCCATTTCTTTCCTTCCCTCTACTCGTAACTCACATACATACACTTGTATTCAACAAGCCTGCATGATTTTTGTTTAAAAAGCCTAAACAGAGACAATAACTTGGTGGCAATAAGATAGTCATAGCATTTATAGAGTCAACACATTTTGCAGATATTAATTCTTTTGGTCAATACAAAAGGAACATATTCTTTTTAAAAAATTGGTATTTAATATTTAAATGGATGATCCACATCCCAATTTTCTAAGGCTTCAAACTGGCTCCTAGAAATTCTGGACAGTAATACAGGCAGGATAAAAATCTGAGCACTTGGAGACAGTGCCAGGTTGTCTGTAATAAAATCATAATACAGGTCAACTACCATGTACTATCTCCTCCTCACCATGAATAGTAGACTCCTTGAAGAGCAAGGGTCACATCTTTTTAAGAAGCCCGAGTTATTCCCTGGTAGTGAGTTAGCCACTGATTGTATTGACTCAGGCTATTAGGGGACTATTTGGTGTGAGAGGGTAAGTCTGGCTTAATGAAGGCAACAAGGACAATGGTACCCATTATGTATTAACTGCCTGAACCTTGTATACTGCTTTTCTTGTATGTATTAGGTAATTCATTAATACAAATTTGATGATCCCGATGATACCTTACAGACCTACTGTTGTAGGTCTTAGTCTGAATTAAGATTCAACAAACATTTAACTCAATTCAACAATAATCAATATAATAATTAACCAGTTAGTAATCCATTTGACTGATAACTGAAAAGTAATACTGTATTTCCACTGTGTGATGAAAGTGCTAACAAAGCACACACTTTTTATGCTTTCAAAGAAATAGCTGAAGAGGTAGGGCAAAGGCAACAATTTAGCAAAATTAAAATGAAAGTAATGATCTGGGGTGTTTGGTTTCATGTGTTTAATGTCTGTAAAAATCCAGTTCATTAAATGCTCTTTAAATTCACATATACTATAAGACATTCCTCACTTTCACCCTTGCTCTTAAAAAAAATAATTGACAACTGCATCTAGGCCCTTCAGAGCCCATCTGGGCCTGATTACTGATTAAATAATCTACTCCCCACCATTGTTTTAAAGAAATTCTTCCCCAGAATTAAGTGGGGAATAAAATTCAGCCCTAGGAGAGTGAGTGGGAGTAGATATTTAACATTGATGTGTTCATCTAAATGCTTGAAGATTTTATTATTATCCTCTTGATTTGGTAGGAGGTTGAAAAATCCACGTCCAGAGATGTAAAAAGTTGTTTTGGTGGGAACAACTTTTTCTCCCACAATTTCCTTCCTTTTCAAAATCTGTGGACAATCAGTACATTCTACTCTACTCCTTGCCAAAATCTTTTGGAGAAAGCATAGGGGCTACTAGGGAAGAAGATATTGGCCATACTTGTCTTTAT
>CM053587.1:243192147-243232629 GCA_028646515.1 Pseudochirops corinnae | reverse complement strand
CGAATTAACAGAGATTTAGAGCATTTTATATGACTATAGATAACTTTAATTTCTTCATCTGAAAACTGTCTGTTCATATCCTTTGACTATTTATGAATTGAGAAACGACTTGTATTTTTATAAATTTGATTCAGTTCTCTATATATTTTAGAAATGAGGCCTTTATGAGAGGCACTGGTTGTAAAAAATTTCCAGTTTTCTTGGTTGCATTGGCTTTGTGCAAAAACTTTTCAATTTAATGTAATCAAAATTGTCCATCTTTCATTTCATAGCGTTCTCTATCTCTTGTTTGGTCATAAATTCTCCCATTCTCCATAAAACTGACAGATAAAGTATTCCTTGCTTTCTTAGTTTACTTATAATATCAGCCTTTATATCTAAATTGTCATACCCATTTTGATTTTATTTTGGTATAGGACATATCCAGTTTTCCCCAGCAGTTTTTGTCAAATAGTGAGTTCTTATCCCAGAAGTTGGAGTCTTTGAGTTTATCAAACAGTAGATTACTATAGTCATTGACCACTGTGTCTTGTGTACCTAGTTTTGATGACTGTTGCTTTATAATACAGTTTAAGAATTGGTATGCTATAGGCTACCTTCCCTTGCATTTTGTTTCCTTAATTCCTTTGATATTCTGGATCTTTTGTTCTTCCAAATGAATTGTGTTATTATTTTTTCTAGCTCTATAAAATAATTTTTGGTAGTTTGACTGGTATGGGAAGAGGTCTAACTATTAAAGCAATACCCTCGTGAGAAGTGTGGTGGGAGGCACTATATGTCTTCTCCCATACAGGTTATTTAGTCTATTAAAGTTGCCTATCACATAAATAAATGTTTGTCACTGAGCCCAATTTCCTCCCCTTCCCAATTTCCTCATCTACGAATTCCATCTGACACCAAGAGTCCCACTATCTAGGGACTGGGGAATGGAATGTCTTAACTACACAGTCAGCTCATGATGACATGATGTATATTGATGCCATAACACTGTATCCCTTACTTATGCATCCCTGATCACCCCTGACCATTGGACACTCAGAGATTTCTCTGGTGTCCTGTAGGGTTACCTGAACTTTTAAAACTTTTCTAAGGAGTGAAAGGAACAGAACTTACCATCCTATTAACCTAGCAGTTTTCTCAGACTACTTTATGGTTGTAGTCTGACCTGACAAATAAACTGACACTTTTCAGGGATATGTGTGTTTATGTGTATGTATAAGCTCTAAGATGGGTCGGCCAGGTGGCACAATAGATAGAGAGTGCCAAGCCTGGACTCAGGAACTCTTCTTCCTGAGTTCAAATATGGCCTCAGACACTTACTAGCTGTGTGACCCTGGGCAAGTCACTCCAGTATCTCTGCCAAGAAAACCCCAAATGGGGTCATGAAGAGTCAGACGTGACTGGAAAATGACTGAACTGAAAAGATGGGTAACATGGCTGAAAATAGTTGAGTCATCTTCTGATATAGCCAGACATCAGTTCAGTCACACTGGAGAACAGAAAGGGATCACCTCCATGCACTGAAAATACAGGCCATGTGCCCTCTCAGAAAGTCGGAGGAGGAATGAGGGAGGAGAGAGGAGAGAGCAGATTGGGGGAGGGGGTATTCAGTGGAATCACTATTTTGGGTTGGTATATAGAGGAAAGATGGGGAGGAAATTTGTAACTCAAAATCTTGTGGAAATGAATGATGTAAACTAAAAATAAATATTAAATTTAATTTTAAAAATATATAGGCCATGAGGCCTCCTTAAGTTCTTTGGTTCTTTGTGGTCTAATCATGGATGCACTGGTGAATATTTAATAACCAGATCTCTTAAAAAAAAAAAAAACTTGGTAGGGCTGTTAAATTTAATCTGAATTAGAAACATTTTCCTTATCATTGTTTTAAGACCAGGAATCAACACAACAATACTTGATTTGTAGGATTTGTGGATTCTGAGGAGCTGGGAGGAGCTGGCTCCAGCATGCCCCGAGTCTAATCCTCTGACCTTAAATTCTAGAGAGGATTGCCATAAACCATGCTGGGAAGCCCTTTAAGGACCTTTATTTCAGACTGCTTAAATCCTATTATCTTCCACTCATTCCCTTGGCTCTTTCCCTTCTGACAGAATGCCAGGAGAAATGTCTTTTTCTCCCTGACTCCAAGGAGCATCTCTCTCCCTTTCCCTCTCCTTTTTCCTCCCTCTCCTCTTCTCTTTCTTCCCCTTATTACAGCTAAAAAATGAGAACTAGGTTGAGTGAGGGATAATCTCATGATGGCAACCAATACTACATGTCATCAGGCAATGAGACTCCATCTGCAAATCATTGCTTGGCTTGATAGGAGAAGCATTTGTGTAAAATATTGTCATAATAGTAGCACATTCCAAACAGAAAGTGAAAATGTAAGCTCTATCCTGGTATTTACTTTCTAATAAATGAACTGGCTTAAACACCAATTTTCTCTCCTCTACCAGTAAAAAAAAAAAAAAAAGAAATCTTAAAAAATGTTAGAGACTTCAATAAATAAAGAATTACCGTTAGATGCAAATCCATTTGTAATTTAAAGAAGTTCAGGTTTTCTTTATCATTATTATTATTAATAACTCTCATTCAACAAGCATTATTAAGAACCCACTATCTACCAGGCACTACACTAGGCATTGAAGAAACAAAAATAAAAATGAGACATTTTCTGCCTCCAAGGAACTTATATTCTAGTAGGAGGAGATAATATATATGTATATACATGCAAATAAGTAATTACAAAAATATACAAAATAATTAATCGAGATGTAAAAAGGAGGGCACTGCAACAACACATCTGTATAGTGCTTTAAGGTTTGTAAAGCAGTACGTATGTATTATCTAGATTTGACTCTTACAAGGTGGGTACCCTTATTCCCATTTTTCACATGAGAAACTGAGGCTCAGGAATATTAAATGACTTGCCTAGGGTCACACAGATAGCCTGTGAGGCAGCATTTGAGCCTGGGTCTTCCTGTTCTAATCTGTCAAATTACACTAAAGGTATTGGATCAGACTTTGGAATCTTCTTGTGCCCAGTTCTTATATCGATGGGAATTCTGTATTCCCTGCAAGAATAAAAAGTAAATGTATACAGATGTTTTAATATCTTTCAAATGAAAGAGAATCCTTTAAAAGATATTAAAATAATACTAACAGTTACTTACAGCAGCTAGGTGGTGCACTAGGCCTGGAACCAGGAAGACTCATCTTCCTGAGTTCAATTCTGGCCTCGGACACTTAATAGCTATGTGACCCTGGACAAGTCACTTAACCCTGTTTGCCTCAATTTCTCATTTGTAAAATGCCTTGGAGAAGGAAATGGCAAGCCACTTCAGTAGCTTTGCCAAGAAAACCCCAAAATGGGGTCATGAAGAGTTGGATTTAACAACATTTACTTATACATAGTAGGTGATCAATAAGTATTTGCTAAACGAGTGAATGAATGACATTTTTAGAGACTCGGTTATTTGGATTAGGTTCAGGGATAGACCATTTCCCTTCTGTAGAATGTTCACAGGTAAACAGGGAGGTATATTTTCCCTTATTGAAACCTGTGACTTTAAAAGTTGGAGCCTATTTTTCAAATAATCCACAGCCTATCTTGAATACTACTATGCCAGATTAATTATCTGTACTAGAAAGATAAATATTTGGATCACAGATCACAAAATACCACAACAGGAAGGGACCTTAGAGATCATCCTGACCAATTTCCTTCTTTTACAGATGGAGACAATGAGTCCCAGAAAAATGAAGCAGCTTGGCTAAAGTCACAGCAAGTGTCACAGTCAAGAGTAGAACCCGTTCCTCTTGAGCCTCATTCAGTGTCCTTTCCACTATACCAGCCTGGCCAGCCTGTTCAGATGTGTAGTCATTGTTCATAAAGAACTAGAGACTACCAGGTGTTGCATATTTTGAACGTCTCTGTAAGAAAAGGTCCTCTGAAAACTGCTAAAATTGTCACCTTTGGGCAAAATTTCTGGTCTCCACGGTGCTGGCTGGAAGAAGCACTGGAAGCTGGTTCCCTTGGTGCTGGCTGGAAGGAAGGCCCATAGTCTCAGGGACATGACTTTTCCCAAAACTTTTAGGTTCAGGGTCCTAAAGCCCTCCCTGGCAAGGTATAAAGGGTGGAATTAACAGTGGCAGTTTGATTTGTTTAGCTTCCCCTGCTTCCAGTCACTTCTTCAGGGTACCTTGAAGCTTCAGCTTGGCTGCCTTGACTGTCAAATTGGTGGAGAGTGTATGAAGACAGTGATCAGGTATTCTCTAAACACTGTATATCCTCTGCAATCTAGCACACAATGCCCTGTACAAATAGACACACAGGTGGTGCAGTGGATATGATGTTGGGCTTGGAATCAGGAAGAGCTGGGTTCAAATATGGCCCTAGCCACTTAGCTGTGTGGTCCAGGGCAAATCACTTTACCTATCTCATCCTGTTTCTTCCTCTGTAAAATGATGATAAGAACAGCAATTACCTCACAGGGTTGTTATAAGGATCAAAGGAGACAATTATATGAAAAGCCCTTTACAAACCTCAAATAGTAGATTCTGCATTTTTAAAAAAAAAGTTTTCTGAAGAATGAATGAATGAATCTTTTGAAGAATTTAGGTGAGTGCATACCACCAACCTCCAGTGGTTTTTCTTGTATTGAGTGTATTCTAAATAGAATTAATTCAATTTCAGATAATTAAATATTTTTAAATGTTCCGTTGATGTTTAAGAAAAAACCATCACTGTCACTTCCCAATAACTAATTCCTGCCCCCAAAGCCCTCACTTCTAATAAATAACAGTTAAGCAACTGTTAATACACTAGCTATGTCTGAACGTATATTCCTGGCACATAGTAGGTGCTTAATAAATGTTTATTGATAGATTGATATCCCTCATTCTACACCAGAACACCTCTCCATTCAGAAGAGTATGTTTCAATATCAGAGTTCCGTAGTCAAGATTGATTATTTCATCGACCTGAGTTCTGACGTCTTTTACTACTGTTTTTCCTTAACGTCATTGTGGTCGTTTTAACGCTCATTTCATTCCTTACCAACGTACCAAGAACAAATATTTATTAAGGGTCTACTATAGGGCCAGTCTCTGTTAACAAGTGAATCCTGATTGCTCGGTCTAGTTCCTCTGAAATACTTTACCTACAAATCTGAACAAATGTGCAATTCGGAAGAACTGCTGGCCTATTGGAGACGCTTCATGTCCGTCACAGCCAGCTAGCTCAACTGCCCCAATAACCCTGGGGTGAGCACATCCAACAGGAATTGAGAACACATCAACTCCTCCGCCTCCCTCCCCAGAGACCTTCCGCCCAAAGCCCCCCAACCCCCAACTTCCAGGTCTATAAGGTCTTAAAGAGAAAACACGTGTAAAAGGGAAGCTGAAATCCCTTTAGTGGGAGCGATTAGAAACTGATAGTCTTTTAGCCTCTAGGCTAAAGTCTAAGCAAAAGACACTTTGTCTCGGGTTTATTTTCTAGGAAACAGATGTAATTTCACGCAGCGTGAAAGAAGCCTCAAGGCAGGGCAGGGTTAAGGGGAACTGCGCCTCGGGGATTGGGGTGCGGGGAGTTAAAGGGGGGTGTGTACTTCCCACCTGGAGCCCCGAAGGCAACGATTCCAGCCCAGGCCGCTTAGTGCAGCGGCAGTCTCCACTACCAAGGTCGGCTACATAGCGGACCCCAAGACCTCGAGCTCAGTGAGTGACCACTTCATTAGGTTTGGAGACTTAGAAGGGGCAGAGATTTCTACTAGGAAGAGTCTAAGGTTGCCGTTTTCAAGGTTAGCTTAGCCAGGTCAGTCTGTCCCTGCTGCGGACACCCACACCCACATATCAGCACAGAACAAACAGCCCGAAAGCTAGGAGACGAGGGGTGAAGCGAGTGAGACTGGAGAGAGGGGAGACCGGGAGGAGGAGAGGCGGGAAGTATCAGTTCCTAACACGGGAATTTCGCTAAATCAAATCCAGAGTTGAAACAATAATTTTAAAACAAAATCCCGCTGTTCCAAACTGACAAAAGGTTTTTCTTCAGACGTGGCTCTGGAGACAGTGAGGGAGGGAAGGCGAGCTGTTTCCACTACTCTTCTACCCGGAGGGAGTATCCTTCTTCCTCCCTATCTCCTCCCCCCCACTGTCAAAGGAACAAAAAGGGTTAATAAAGGGGGGGAGGAGAAGGAGGAGAGAGGGAAGAATGGACATTTGGAAGAGAGTTTTCAAGTCCTCTCTGGTGAACACCGAGTTGTATTACTTTGACTGAGGTGGAGGTGGGAAAGGGAGTGTTCACACCCAGGCAGGCTTCCAGTATCACATAGGGAAGGAAGAGCAAGTCAGGAGATGAATGAGGGCTTTAAGGGATTTCACCAGGAATTGGGAAACCTAAATCCGACTACAGTTTGGAAGAATAGGGGGAGAAAAAAAACTGTAGGAGATCTTAGTGGTGGTGGTGATTGTGTGTGTGTGTGTGTGTATGTGTGTGTGTGTGTACAATACACATAACCTCATAAATCTAATGGATGAGGAGGTGATGTTCATACCCCGAGATTTTTGCTTGTGCCCCTGCTAGGGTTCTTAGCACATTCTGCGTGGTCTTATCCATGTCCTATCAATGTACATGTCTTATCTCCACTACGAAAGTTAAGTCCTTCGAGTGCAGATATCATATCTTATTTATCTTTTTCTTTTAACACCCCCCCCCCCAGCACCTACGCCAAAACTGCACACTGGGTGCTGAGTAAAACCTTTCTTAACATCAGTATTTCCTCTAGGAGACCTTGCTTGGTGCAATTGTTTTAAAGTATTATCAGCAGGAGTAGGGTGTGTGTCTCTGTATCTGTGTGTCTGTCTATGTGTACACGAAAGGATCTTTACAATCTCTCTCCACACCTGGCACCGAGTGTATGAGTGTGTGTGTGGGGAAAGTGGAGTTCCTAATTTCTTTTCCCAATTGTTTTAGCTTGAGGTCTTCCATCCTTTTTGTCCCTATCTGGGGCTTTCTCTCTTCACTGAATCAGGCTCCAGAAAGGAAAAAGTCACTAAAAATCGAAGCTGTTTCTCTCTTGGTGAACATCCGAGGCAACTCTCCTCCTCTTGGACTCGATTGAGAGCCAGGAAGTTTTCCTCAGGGCTTGAGCAGGGGCACGTGTGTACAAACTGTGCACATGTGTGTTGGTGTATTGATTTGTGTCTGGGTGTATCTGAGGACAGAGGCTTGCTGCCTATGTATGCACGCACCCCACACCCTTCACAAGGGCTGCAGGGCACTGAGCAGATGAAATAAGCCCGAGGAGCTTCTTGGGGCCTGTCCTCAGCTCAGCACCGCACCCTCAGCGCACTTGCCACCTCTTTCTACCCTTGGGGTCCGTTCGTTCGTTCATTCGCTGTCGGGCAGCTGCAGCCGTTGTTGACCCTCAGTGTTCCTCGGCCAAGAGGACACAGTGGTCTAGGGGACTACCAAGTCTCCCCCCTCCCCCCAAGTTCTATGACGAGTAAACCAGGAGGCCTCTGAGTGCGCTGACGCTCACTCCAGCCGATTTCCAGCAGCTCCCAAAGACGGAAGCTCTTAGTCTTAGGTCAATTTGGGCTTCTGCTGCTTGCCCAGGCACCAGTACTCCCGGAAAATACGAACCTGGCTCGCTGCTACCTTGTTTTTTATAGAGTTAGGCCCCCCCACCTCCAGGGAAGGAACTGCTATTCAAGACCCTTTTCTCGAGGCAATTAATGCTCACATAGGGCCCACGTACACCTTTAACCTTTAATAATTTTAAAACAAAATCCCGCTGTTCCAAACTGACAAAAGGTTTCTTCAGACATGACTCTGGAGACAATGAGGGAAGGGAAGGCAAGGTGTTTCCACCACTCTTCTACCCGGAGGGCGTATCCTTCTTCCTCCCTATCTCCTCCCCCCCTCCCCACTCCCATTGCTAGAGGAGTAAAAAGGGTTAATGAAGGGGGGGGGGGAACAGAAGGAGAAGAGGGGGCAGAATGGAGATTTGGAAGAGAGTTTCCAGGTCCTCTCTGGAGAACACCGAGTTACATTACTTTGAGGTGGAGGTGGGAAAGGGGGTGTTCACACCTTTAACCCTTTCCGCAGTAACTCCCCAAGTAGTTCTTCCCAGTAGCAGTTGTCTCCTTATGCTCCTTGCAGCGAAGCCTCCTAGGTGGGAGACGTGGGGCTGAGGGGATGTAGGAAAGCAGGGAAGGAGTATCCAAGGTGATGAGAAGAGAGATGACTATGAGGGAAGGGGTAAGAAATCTTCCGAACATTCCCTTTACCATCCTTCTCTCTCCCAGAGAAACTGAACGCGGAAAAGACGGATCTAGGCTTGATAAAACGAATTCCTCTACAGAAATAAGTGAAGACTGAGACAGCCGAGGCTGTAGGGAAGGGTATTTTAGTTTCTGTTCCTATGGGGGCCTAAAATATGGGATAGAAAACACCAAGAGGTCCTGAGACTCGAAGGGGAGTAGTCTTTCGACGGCCAGCGGTCAGTGTACTCTCACGCCTACGAGAAGCTAGTGTAGCCGTATACCCTGTACCCTAGATCCTGAATCCATTTAAGTTCCTAACGCTAACTCTGATTAGTCCGCTCCCAGGCGGCCGCAGTTGCGCCCAAACCCCCTACCTCAGTGCGGCTGTCTGTCTCCAAATAGAGTGGAGAGCGGGAAAGGGCAATACTGGGCGGAAGGTCTGGGCTGATCCTTTTTAAACTTGACCTTCTCGGGTCCTGCTGCGCAGGTGTCAGGTAGTGCTGGAGTCAATCACCTTCCACAGGACTGAGGCTACCATTTGGTACCCCGAGCTCCGCGCCGAACGAGCTCCATAATTCAAAGACACCTCAAATCTATCCTGAGAGCCTAGCAGAAGACTCGTCTTTCCCCCAGGAAATTATATCCAGTGTGGAGGGAGGGAAAACCTGCTAGTCCAGAGCTTTGTAGACAAGGGTCTCCGGCGGAGAGACTTTGAAAAGCAGGACACACTGAGAGGGAGAGATGCACCTTGAGCCACCGCCAGGTCCTACCTAGCCGCGATGGGTTGGGGAAGGGTAAGAGCGCAAGGAGGGGGATGAAAACGCCCCTACTTCGAAAATACACACTCTCCACCACCCCTGCACACGCGCATACACGGAGCGCTTGTGTACACTACTCCACGAACTCGCGAACACCAAACTAAAAGAAGCTCGTTTGCGGGTGGTTTCGCGTCCTGGAGCGAAGAGCCAGGGATTTGCGCCAAGCCGCATGCCGTGCTGGGCCTGGGCCTCCAGGGGGAGCTGCAGCTCTTCCACCCGCCAGCCCGCCCGCTGAGTCTCGGGGTCGAGCCGTCGCTCTTTTCCCTAACCCTAGGATCTACTCCCTCACTCCATCCCCTGACAGAAGGCTCATTCTTTCCCTCCCACCTTCATCCCCCGCCCGCCCCTGTTTGAAATCTTGGAGTCTCATCCCGAACTTCAGTGCCTTCCACTCTGTGTACCAAATCCTCCCATCTTCTGTCGTCCTCTACGCCTCCCCAAACTGGGTCAGCTCAAATAGGGAGAGGAGGGCGGTTAGAGGGGTGAAGGGTAGCCCCCCAAGGCCAAACTTGGAGTTAAAAAGTAAAGCCGTGAACACAAGCGTGATGTTTCCCAGAAAAGTCAAAGCCGGAGCTGGGGTGAGAAAGGGACTGGAGACAGGAGGGCCAGGGTTGAAAGGCGAGTGGGAGAAATCCTCGAATCCCTGGAGACAGGTGGAATTTTCATGATTTATTTGGGTGGTAATTTTCAAGACAAAAAACAATTTCTACACTGCGAGGTGGGGGTGGGAGGGGGGAGGCCCTTCAATCTGACACCCGATCTGTGCTTAGACCTACAGAAGTAGCAGCTTGGGTGGGCCCCGGGGGAAGGGGGCCTACAAATGGTCCCTTCCACCGAGGCTGCTCTCCCCTCTTCCCCCTTCCCCATTTCCTTCCTTCCTCTACCTTGATGATGCTTTGAGTGCTTAAAGTCGCAACCGTCCTCTCCTTTTTTTTCCTCTGTTCGTAATTTCGTTGGAAGTGTCCTTGGTGTCGAAAACCTAAAGCTGGCGAGGACAGCAGATAAACCCCCTCGGCGGAAGTGTCAGGCTGAATTGAACTTCGATGTTCCCCAAAGACCAGGAGTACTGAAAAGGAAACGAGGAAGGGAAGGGGTTCAGTTCCCAGCTGCCTGAGCTAGAGGACCATTAAGGGTCTCTGAGCCCTGCCAGACCTCCCTCTATCTGCAACCCCAGGGCTCCCTGCCACCCACCCAGAGGTTCCAGCTGCTTTTCTGCACCATGCTGACAATCTCATGCACCATACATCCCTGAATTTGTATGTGGGGGTGGGAGGGAGATACTGGACGGATTTGGCTGCTCTGTGTGTATGTGTGTGTATTTATTTCTATGTTGGAGTGTGTGAGTGTGCTTGTCTGTGTGCCCCCCCACCAAGCACCCAAAATCACTCTCCTGCTCAGACTGTGAAGTTGGGCTGTAGGGTAGATTCGACGGAGAGCCCAGCGAGGGCTGGGAAAGAGCAGAAACCCCTGCACAGGGACTGTCGGTTCAGAACGCTACTCAGCTCTTCCCACACCTTCTAACCGATCTCAAACACCTGCACACTTCGATTCCTAAGGTCTCCGAAGGAGGAATGGACAAACAACTCCGGGCTGCCCGCCTCCCCCAAAGTATGAAACTTGTTCAGATGAAGTCTTTTATTCCTACCTTTCCGGCCCCAGCAATCAGTGATGAGGGAGCATGATGCGAGGCAGGGGGCGCTTAATTTATGGTAAAGTTTAATTCGGTTAAATAAGGCACTTACGGAGAGAAGGCTCATCTCCTGAGAAGGTTCACAGTCCTGTCACTACAGTGGGAAAAACACACGAAGGGACAAACACCTACACCCTTACACCCTTAGAAAAAAAATCTCAAATAACACGGTGAAGGAATTTACCCTACTTCGGAGAGAAATGGCTAGATGATCTAGCTATATCCTTAGGGATGGATAATTGCCGGTCAGTCGGTGGACGGAGACAGTGGGGATTGGAAGGAAGAGCATCTGAAAGAAGTTGCCGTAAAAAGGAGGCAAATGAAGTGGGGCATAATGATCTCCGAGCACTCCTCGCAGCACTAAAAAGAAAGCATCTTATTTAACTCAACATTTGGAAGTATTTTTTCTTCCGAAAACCCTCAGCCTACAAGCATCCTTCCTCTCCCAAGTTACTTCAGCAAAATTGTATGGTAGCAATTCAATATGTCTTTTATATGTAGCACCAAATACAGAATTAGAAAAAGTTCTATTCTCTGCTCCAAGATCATTTACTATCATACCGAATGCAATATGGAAAAGGGAAAATGATCTGCTATCCCTTCCAAAAGAAAGGAAAACTTCTCTACGCTTCGGACAAAGTGAGAGATAGTTTATCTTCTACAAATCTGGAAAGAAAGAAAGAAAGCTTTTGCCTGACCCTCTACCAAAGCCTTGACCTTTCCAAGCGTCTACTCCTGCCTATCTTGCTTGTATTTCCACTGCCAGGAGCACGGTTCAGATTATTTTCAGTGTTGCTTTGCATAGTTCATTTAAAAGCAATTTTTTAGGGGTGGGTGGGTTGGGGGAACCATTCAGCCATTAGCTGGAGGAATAGAATCAGTCAAAAAGTAACTCCTCCTCATTGGGGTCGTTTCAGACTAAATGTTTTTGCTCTATTATTTTCTTATTGATGCTGTCAGTGCAAAAAGATTGGCACAAAAACGTTGTCACTATCAAACCCAGCACCAAAGCTTTCGAAATTACATGCAGTAATTACACTAAAAGAGCCAAAAACCTCTGGGGAGGAGGAAAAAACTTTTCAAATTTATCACTACATCTTCAATTCGATTCAGTTACTGACGACAACAGCGGGCAAATGAAATCCATGCTCGGCCCAGTAGGGAGGTGAAGGCATTTGCAAAATAAAATTTTCTGAGTAGTGTTTCTTCCAAAACTATGGGGTTACTACTATGGGGTGGTTTGTAGTTTGTGGGGGGCGACTGCAGATTCCCATACCTTTGACCAAGTGACTCTGGTGACTGAGAAATCTCCTCTGAAGGTGGAAAGTGCAGCTGTAAATGTGGGAAAGAAAACATTTAACGCCACGTTTTAAACATAATAGAATTGTCCACAGTATCACCACTGTACCAAACATCCATAAGCAAGTAACGTTTAGGGGAAAACAGTAGCCGAAAACAGAACACACATTTAGCTGCAGACGTTTATAGAATTGGCAACATTAATGTACAACGTTGTATTTTAAATTGGGGAGGTGGGGGAGGAGTAGTGGAAGACGAGAAAGTCATCTTTGGTAGGTTTGATTATATATCATTTAAATGGCTAGAATCCATAACTTACACCATTCGTATATCACAGTCATACAAAGGAGAGGCTTCTGTTGACAGTACTAAGAACGGAAAATAAAGCAGACTTAAGCCCTACATTGGAACTACTGCCCGGTACTCCTTTTAGTGCTATGTAGGGTCATTGGCGTGGTACAGAAGCAGTTATTGAATTTCTTACAATCAAAGGAGTCAGTGGCACAAAAGAGGAGGGTGTGGGGTGGAAAGGAAGGAAGGATGGTTGTGTTTATTTTTTTTTAACCGAGTCACCTTAGGTAATATAACAAGGAAAACGTCAAGAAGACCTGTGCCTTTAAGATGCAGTTGCTATCCAAACACAAGTAAACAGAGCGGACCATTAGCGAGAAAAGGGAGGAGGAGGAGGAGCTGGAGGCGGACTCCGAACTTGACAACCCCAGAACGTTCGGGGGGTAGGCGGGGCGGAATGCTCAGGCAGCGAACATTCGAATGTGTGCAGCTCTGGGTGGGACAGCGGGCGGGGACTGCGAGTTCTACGCCACTTAACTGCTGAAATGTGATGGACCTGGGAGGGGAAGGCTCAGACTTCATCCAACTTCGCTAGAGTTGAAGGCGCAGAGGCTCCAAAGAGGAGCGTGATTTAAGCAAGATCTCCTACTAGTGACCAAAGCCACCCAGCACTTTTTCCCCCCTTTTTTACACTTTCGCTTCGGGAGTCCCAAAGACAAGGATCCCCCTTGCCCCGCCACCCCGGGAACGGCTCTTCTTCGTCCATATCATGTCCAAGGCTCCTGGGACTCAACCGGGAAAGAGCTTGCTTAACTTCTGACGTACGGACTGCTCCGCCAGTCCAGTGTGGATCTAATGACATCGCAAAGATACGAGCGGCTCGCGGCTATAACTTTGCATTAGGAGGGGAGGCCTTTTCTGCCGGAGACCTTTTCTGCCGAGGTAAGTCTCTAGCCTGGGAATAGGCTGCAGCTGCCTCCTTCATAAAGTACAATATCTATGAAAGAGGGTCGGCAGAGGTGGTGATAAAAGTACCGATTCTCTGTCCAGCGTGCCACTGTTTCACACGTTGTATTGTCCCAGGAGCGTTACCCCTTTGAAAAGAAATGAAAATCGTTGAATTGTAGGTATTTTCAGTGACTGGACGGTGTGTTTCTTGCATGCTCTGCTCCCCAGGCCACCCCCCCTTCTGAATTCCCCAGCTAATACAAATTCACACACACACACACACTTTCGAATGTTTTTGCAATTTGTTTCCGGGCACTTTTTCTCAACCACGAGGTACCCAAGATCTCAGCGTTGTAGTTTCTTAAACGGGTTCAGTAACTTGAGAAAGATAAGAGGTTCTTTTCCTTTTCTCTCTGTTTTGTCTCTCCCTCTTTTTTCTCTCCCTCTTTCTGTTTCTCTCTCTTTTTTTCCTCCTTCCTCTTTTTTTCTCTGTCCTTCTCTTTCCCCCTCCCAGATTCTCTCTGGAGCTCTCCTTTCTCTCTTTTTGTCTCCCACCCTCTTTCCCTCTTCTTTATTTTCTTTTTTTCCTTCTTTTTCTCTCTTCCTCTCTCTCTCTCTCTCTCTCTTTCTTGTTCTGAGTCTGTTTCCCTCTATTTCTCCTAAATCCCCAAATGCTTTTTGCCCCAGGGGTAGAAATCCTAAATTACCTTCCACTTCTAGAGCCTGTAGTAGAGCGCGGAGTAGAGATTTTGATCGAGAATACCCACTTTTTTGGACTACGGACAAGGAATGTTTTAAGGATGAAACAATGTTAGCCAAACCTTGGTTAAACTTACAACCATGTGCTTGATGCCTGCAGTGCCCGTGGTGGGGGTGGGGGAAAAGGAGGAAAGGAACCCAGAGTGTTGTAAGTGTCTGGATAAGCAATAAATCTCCACGGCTAAGGATGTGAAGTGGGTTTCCAGAAGAAGGTTGGGGGGCGGGGGGGGAGTGCCAAAGCAAAGAGTCCAAGGTAGGATGAGTCTGCCTACCTGTTTCTCCGAGAACAGAAGACTCCTGGCACTTCCCCATGTGAAAAATCACAGACAGCTAGCTAGCTCTTTCTTTTACACCCCCCCCCCAACCCCATTAAAGTAACTGCCACCCGAACAGGAACAAGAAAATCACTCTTCTCGCTCAGGAGCAGGGCCAGCTAGTGAGAGCAAAGAGTAACAGAACTCGGAGTATGCGGAAAGCATCTTAATTTAATTAACTCCTCGGTAAAGGAGAGGCGGTTAGGAGTGGCAAAGGGAGCTACAGCGTGGCTGGCGGTGATTCCCACCTGCTTGGGAGGAGGCGACTTTAAAAACAAAAATCCAACTTTCATCTGATTTCTTCTGTTTTTCATCGAGTCTGCTCTGGCTGTTTTTAATTTCAAACAAAACAACCGCATCAGGTGCAATTCGACAACAGCCAGCTGATTCATGGGAAACCCTGTTAGGGTGAATTTCAGCTTCCGATGGAAATACAGCCGTTTTAGGGAAGGATGGGGGTTTTAAGATGATCGATTCTAGCGTATACAAACTTCTCATCAAGTCACCTCTGGTCATTTTAGCTTTTTTATTTTTGCTTTGTTTTGTTGAGATGTTTGTTGTGGTTGGAGAGAAGGGTTTACTCAAATGTTGGGAAAGCTTCACTGAAACTTCAATTAATAAGTAAACATTTCGCTTGTTGACAGACACAGAATGAAGTTTTAAAAACTGCTAGACGTAACTGGAAATTCCTGTAAAGTAGGCTGGTGAGAGAGGACTGGTCCCCTTGCCACTGAAGTTGTCAGGACATATTTTCTCCTCTCTTCCATAATTTCTCACTTCAACTGTAAAATTAAAAGTAGCACCTTATCCAGAGCTTAGGTGGAGGAGACATCAGGATGGCTTTGATCGCTGGTGTTCTTGACCAAGGCAGGGGCAAATAGTTGTAAAACTCGTGAAAGAGACAAGACAAAACGAAACTACCTTCAGATCTGGGCATTGAGTGAAAATATCTTTTGACATATATATCCAGCAGCTCAGCTGGCTAGTGGAAGCCCAAACTCCCCAGCTATTTATGGAGACAGGGTTTGGGAGATATTTTGGGGGTTGTTTTGTTTTGTATTTTCCACAAAGGATCGAATATGGCTTTTCCCCTGTAAAGAAAGAAAGGGGCTCTAGAATGCAGTTAAAAGCACACACATTACTCGGAAAAGGCAGGTTCTTTTGTGCGACTCTTAGGTTTAACTTGTAATACACATTCGGGAATTTCTGCGTTCTAAGCCCTTAGGAGAGCTGAGAGGAACCGAGCACTTAGCTTTTTGACTGGAGAATTAACATTTAACCTTTAAGGCAGACTTTAGTTTCAGGCTTTAGGGAACGAGATCCTAGGTCCTGGATTTCCCTTCCTCGCCCTTCGCCCCCAATCCTGGGATATGGTGTTGGTTGTACTTTGCCTCCTGTGTTTATTTCTAAGAAAAGAAGCCAGGAAATAAACTGAAATATCCAATTTTTGTTCCCTCTCTTTGGAAAAAATGTTAATAGTTCAGTAATAAGAGGGGAAATCACCTTAATTAATCTACAAGCAATGAAATCCTCAGTTATTAAAAGGATTGAAGTGTAAAATTTTAGATGACCTAAAGACAAAAAAATAAATAAATAAACAATGCACAGGGGCTCCATAAGGAATAGATTTCCAGGACTGTTTGCAGGAAAAATACTCCTAGAGCTATGGGGGTGGGCTCAAGGATTGTCCCTGATTAAAAATGGAGAGTGATTAGTGGTGGGAAAGTTTATTATAAAGGGAGGTTTATAGTTTCGGTTGAATGGTCTGAGTGAAATCCTCTGACTGTCACACACCTCTCATTAACTCCCTGCCTGCACTCCCAGCTCACATACCACTAGGCAGACGCTGGTTCATTAATAAATCCCTGTCTCAGGGAAGGGAAAGGGGGCAGAGAAAGTGTGGGCCTAGATGAAGGAGCCAAATCCTCCTCCCCTGAGAGGGTTTTATTTTTATGTATTAACTCTCCCCCCACCCCTACACACTTTGCACTCAAATACATGCCAAAGGGTAACTGTTCACAGATTGGAAGAATGAAAAATCAGACCCCAATTAGGGGGGAGGAGGGAAAGGCAAAAGAATGGGAGAATACTCCTAGCTTCTTAGGGGGAGTAGAAATTCAAAGTGGAGAGCGTTATGGGTGGAAGTTGGTGTTTTTAAGGCCTATTTCTATGGGGAAAATCTCCTAGCTGCTTGTGACAGCACCCACACCCACACCCACACCTCATCTCCGATTCTAATACAGGCTGGATACAAATGGTGTAGAAGAATATATATCACACAAATTGCAAGTGAAGCTTTGGCGTATGCCCTTGGGAGAGTGTGTCTGAAAAGCCATTCGACCTTCACTAACCTTTTTTGAAAAACTGAAGAGAAAGTGAATGAGGTGAGAGAGAAGTGTGGCAGTTGAGAGAAATGGGAAGATAAAATTCTCTGAGCTCCCCATCTTGGCAGGCTTCAGACCTGGACAGCTGATAGACACTTTCTTGTTCTAGTCTTACAGCAGTCAGGCTCGAAGCAAATAAATACATTAACACCATCACCCCCAACTCGTTCAAAGCACCCTCCATCCTTTTGAATGATCTCCTACAAGTATCTTCTAGTTTTCCTCCCTATATAGCAGCCCCCTCTGACCTTGTTGGGGTCAGAAAAGGAGGTGGGTACTCAGAAGGGGAAGACATGACCCTTCTTCCCAAGGGTCAAGCTCTAGGTCACCTAGAATGAAGTCTCTTTGGAAGGACTAGGAAGAATAGGTGTTAGCTGAGGGAATCCCCCAAGGCTTAGGAAAAGCTGGGAGGTCGGCTTTCCCATCTGGGGGAAGTCGAAAAGCTCTTAGACTGCTCTCTCCTATTCTTTCCCCGGCTACTACCCGACCATCTGGAAGGGATCTTAGGGGGGGAGGGAGAAATGAATAGTGGAGGATGGCAGCGGGGGGAGGGGGGATGTTGGGGGCCAAACCCAGAAGCTCTGGACCAAGGTGTCACCCTTCCTTCAGCACCTCACTCCTGATGAATGAGGTTAATGTGAAGGGAACAGAGAATCAAAGCTCCAAGATCAGAGGGGAAGTGTCCTAAGCTTTTCACCGGGGTGAAAGGAGAAAAGGCCCCACTACACACCCGAAAAACCTGGATACTTGCTCTTACATTTGCCACACCTCGTTCCACCCGCCACACTTCTAGAAGTGCCCTCTGCGTCTGGCAGGAGAATGGTGGTGGCCTCCTCCTGGGGCTGAGGAATTGACTGAGGTGGGTGGGAGTTGGGGGAAGTGAAGAGGAAGATCCCAAGGCACCCTCGGTCCAGCGGCCTAGTCTGCTGGACTCTAGTCTTGGCCTGACTATCCTGAGGCCCACAGAAGAGACCGCAGCGGTGGCAGAGACTTTACCCACCCCGTGATCCGATGGACCCGGCGATGGATCCGGGTCCAGAGCTTATAGGGCAGGTACCCTGATTCAGAAAGTGATAGGTTTTGTTGACGCGAAAATATCGCTTGACCTGCAGGTCTTTGCTAGTGGAAAGCCTGGGGGAGTCTCCTCTTTCTCTGCGTAGGTGCGCCTTTGCGTCCCACTCGAGGGCCGACCTTCATCTAAGTTCCCTGGGCTATTAAGTGGCCCAGTCGCCCCCTATCCCCGTCCCCTTCATTTCCTTGGTGATAGTGTTTTTGTTTTTCCCGGACGAATCCGGTTGGGAATCGAACTCAGAAACTGAACCGGGGTTGTGCACATCTCCCCAGGGCTCACTCCATGGAGGGCTTAGTAGGGAACAATGGACATAGAAAGGGGTCTAGAGCCACCGCGGAGCTTAACGTGCGCCCCAAACCCGTCTGAATATTCACGCGCTCTCTCCACTCTTCCTTCTCTCTTCCCTCCTCTTGTAGGGTCTTATCTCCTTGGCGTCAGCCTCTTTGGATTTGCCTCCGAGTATCCCAGTGAGCCCCCAGTCCTGGAAGAAAGGGGCAGAACTCTCTGCACCCACCGAGCCCGGAAGATGGGGAGCAAGGCTCTGCCCGCGCCCATCCCTCTCCACCCTTCGCTGCAACTCACCAACTACTCCTTCCTCCAGGCTGTGAACACCTTTCCGGCCGCGGTGGACCACTTACAGGGCCTGTACGGGCTTAGCGCCGTGCAGACCATGCACATGAACCACTGGACGCTGGGCTACCCCAACATGCACGAGATCACCCGTTCCACCATCACGGAGATGGCTGCGGCTCAGGGTCTGGTGGACGCCCGCTTCCCCTTCCCGGCCCTGCCCTTTGCTACCCACCTCTTCCATCCCAAACAGGGGGCCATTGCCCATGTACTCCCGGCCCTGCACAAGGACCGGCCCCGATTTGACTTTGCCAACCTAGCCGTGGCCGCCACGCAGGAGGACCCCCCCAAAATGGACCTGACCAAGCTGAGCCCGGGCCTGGGCAGCCCCATCTCGGGAATCAGCAAATTAACTCCGGACAGAAAACCCTCTCGGGGGAGGTTGCCTTCAAAAACGAAAAAAGAATTTATCTGCAAGTTCTGTGGCAGGCACTTTACCAAATCCTACAACTTGCTCATTCACGAGAGAACCCACACGGACGAGAGGCCTTACACTTGCGATATCTGCCACAAGGCCTTCCGAAGGCAAGATCACCTGAGGGATCACAGGTGAGCTTCCCTACCCGCCGTTGGTACGTTAGAGGGTGGGCAGAAAAGTGGCCCAGGAAAGGACAGAGAAAGTGCCTGAAACCCAAGTGCCCCATTCACCAACCCAAACTGGATTCCCTGATCTATCTGCTGCAGGAGAACGTGTGACTATAGGCTTGCTCCAAGCCAAAGAATGCTGAAGAAATTACAAACAACTCCCCCCAGATTTATACCCCTCCTGACTAAAGAAGTACAGCACTGTTTCTTTGGGAAAAGCAAATTCCTCATCCCAGTGTACGGAGAGCCAGATGTTCTGAGGTTTTCCTCTGCTCTCTGGTTTCCGACTCAGGTCTGGGTTTCCAGGCCAGGTGGAGGGACTTGGGCACCTTTTCCTATATTCAGCTGCCTGAGTCTCGTCTTCTAGAGTTGCCTTTCCCTAGCCTTAGACTCTCAACCCGGGCTTCCAGGGCATCTCTGCTTGCCAGCCCCAGGGTCCCTAAATTCCTCCCTCCTCCCACTCACCACCCATTCCAGAGGCAAGATTTCATGCTGGGGCCGCAACACCTCCCCGCCTGCTGCTGCAGCACTGTTTGATTTAACCTTTGTTTCCCGGGACCTTTCCTACTTGAATGAGGCCAGCGAGTTTAGAAAAAGCTGTTCATCTCTGCACCCCAGCATCAAATCCCACATTACTACTATTATTGTTATACCTCATAACAGGCTATGCCTGGCACGATCCCGTCTCAAGGTTCTTCCCCATCTTCTTTTCCCCACCGTCCCCCAGAATAGACATCAGAATTCCTTGAAGATTCTCCCGAGCCCACAGCTGGAAGGTTGCAAAACCTCTTCTCCAGGCTGTTAAGGGATTTGTTGAAGTCTGTTCCTCACTAACTCAGCCTTGCATTACATCCTGATTTGGCCAGTTCAAGTCCCTGGTTTAAAAAAAGAAAACAAAAAACAAAAACCTAATAGTAGAGACCAAAGAAGTGCTTACTCCTCCGTTTTGGGTTTTTTTTTCCCGAGATCTCGAACCAAAGCACCACCAGAGAGGGCGATCAAGTGTAGATAAGCCGGCGCTGTGCCTGGTTTGAAGAGTCTGTTACATGAGGTTAACCATAAACAGAATTACACAAGGGGGGGGGGGGGGCAGAGAGATCTAAAGAAAAAAAGAACCAATTTCCTTTTGTCCTCTCCCTGTTCTCCTTTAAGTAATTATCCATAAATGCTTCTGGGAGGTGATAACATTTAAACCAAATGCTTATATTAATTTTCAGGTATATCCATTCCAAAGAAAAGCCCTTCAAATGTCAGGAATGTGGGAAAGGATTTTGTCAGTCTAGAACTCTGGCGGTTCACAAAACTTTACACATGCAGGTAAGCTCGTTTCCTTATCTAAGAAACTTTTATTTCATTTTCTCATGTCTGTTTTCCAAGAAGTAGCCCAGGGCCTGCTTTTAAAGTCTGAGTTCATATTTGTTCTCTGTTTGACTGGAGAGGTACTATATTTTTCTCTACTGGTTTTCATTGAGGAGAATGATTGTTCTTCCTCCTCTTTTTATGTTCGAAACATTTCTGGTTGTAGGAAACAGCCGTAGAGGTCCCATTCATAATTTAATTCCTGGTAATTAGCAGCAGTAAACACCACTATTCATTCTCCACATCCCTTTTCCATCCCACTCCCTCCTATTTTGAATTTAAGGATTTTCTAACGAAAAGTAATTGCTGAAAAAACAGCAGCGGGGCAGTTCTGTCTACACTGGCGCTCCCTGTCCCCATTTCTCTTGTAGAACCTCTTGCCTTGACCACCAGTAGAGGTGGATCTGTCTAGCACATAGGATTCCTGCTAGGATGAAAAGAGGAATCCTTAATCGAAGATTAGAACTCCCTCCCCCCAGCCCCACCCTTTCAGCCCCTGGCCCTTTTCTTTCTGTGTTTGACACAGCTATGACACGTAAGGAGTTGGAAAACACAGACTCGAACTTTCAGGGATGTGCCCGTGCAATGATCAGCGCTTGCCAGTGTGTCAGGCGTGTACCGGGAGGGCGCCTGTGTGTGTTCCCCGCTGGAGCATTGAATAGCGCAGATCTGTCTATGCAGGCTCCCCCTTACCCACCCCAGTTGCCGCAGGGTGGGAGGCAGAGCACGGAGGGGGTGGAGAGGAGGGCACTGTTGTTGTGTAATATTAGTACTGCAGATAAGGGAAGGGCACAGTGGTGGTGTGAAGGATTAATCCTTTGCTTGCTTCACATCTGAACAGGAATCTCCACACAAATGCCCCACATGTGGAAGAACCTTTAATCAGAGAAGTAATCTGAAAACTCACCTTCTCACCCATACAGACATCAAGCCCTACAACTGCGAGCAGTGCGGCAAAGTGTTCAGGCGAAACTGTGATCTGCGGCGGCACAGTCTGACCCACACCCCGCGGCAGGACTTCTAGAGAAGCCAAGCATCTGGCTCCCCCTTCCCCACCCTTGCCTGCCTTCCCCCGCCAAACCCTCCTCGGCCCGACCTGTGTCCCCGACCGACCCCAACTCGGCCCCTGAAGCTGCACCTGCAGCTCCAAGGAACTAATAACTCTTCTGGCGGACTCAAATTATAGAAAGCCACACACACACACACACACACACACACACACACAATTACACCTACACAAAGAGTGTATGCTAGTCTCTTGTAGATATTCACAGCTCATTTTAGAGCTTTGTACAGAATGTCGTGAGGGGGGGTTTTGTTGTTTCATGGGGTTTTTGTTTGTGCAGTTGTGTTTTGGGGTTTGTTTTTGTTTTGTTTTGTTGGTATCTTGTCAAATGCACTTGGACAAGGAAAATAGAAGCCAAATTTATCTTTAAGAACTGTATTTCAAAATAAAACATTTTTTTCCAATTTTTCTGTGACACGCCTTGTTACTTCTCTTGTGCTTCCCTTGTGGGCTGGGGATGGTGGTGGTGGTAGTGATGGTCACAACCCAAGTATTTTCATGCTGAAGAGAACAACCCATTGCCTCTCTGTCTCTTGGATGGATTAACCCTCTCCCTCCTTTATTGGAAGCAGATCTTCTTTTTATATAGTACTGTAGCTTTTGGGGATTATATGAATGTATTGTATTTGGTTGTTTTTTTTGTTTTTGGTTTTGTTTTCCTGAAGATACTAAAAAGAAAGTGGTCTTGGGTCTCCCTTCCCTCCAAACACAGACATACAAACATATATACACACACTTTGGTCCTGTCTGCACCTAGCTTGTTATTTCTTCCATGGCAATATTGTTATTCTTGTTAATGAAGACAGGCAGTGATTCTGAGGCCTGTCCCTAGCCCCCAGGCAAGGAGACACTTTTCAGCTGGGGCTCTTTCCACAAAAACCAACTCTTCCACCTTCCTCAGCAAGTCTGTTGTTTTGAGATTGGGGTGGGGGGAAGGCAGGAAAGGAGAGAAAAATAAGAAGACAGGAGTTGAGTACCAAGCTCTTCCAAAAGTCCTTGGCCCAAAGTCAAAGCCTCTGATGGGACAGCTTCTCTGAAGGATTAGACTTTGAACGCTTGCTGTCATTTATCACCACAGACAGGGACTTTATTCTCCCCTTAATGGAGAAGCCCTTCCCCTCAAATCAACTGCCAAAGAACGGAGAAATGTCGTGCAGCCTCCAGAAAGGTGAGGAAGGTCAAGGGGGGGGGGGGAGGAAAAACTTAGCTGAGTTTTTAACAACCCCTTCCAAATTGGGCACAACTTTCGATCCAATATAGGTTTGGCCTATCTCCACGAAGAAGACTGGGTACGTTTCCAAGATGCCAAGTCACTAGACAGAGACTCTAGGAGTGGCAAGCTGCTCTTGTTTCCTCCTAAGCAACTGGGAAAATACAGAAAGTACTGGTTACCCCATATAAGCCACAGGGCAAATTGCCTGATTGCCTTCTGAGGTAGTCCATCCTTTCCTCTAGGGTTCTTAGGGAGATGGTAGTATGATGACAACCTAAAGCATAAGGTATGAATTTGGGTGGACAACATTAGGTGGAGGGACAAGAGGGTGTTATGGGGACACTACGAGGAAACACAGAGTTGAGTCCTGGGCTCAGGAGCTGGATTTTGGTATAGTTTTTAAAACTGAGAAATGAGCAGCTGCTTAATGGGAGAGATGGGGAAAGAAATTTTCCCTGCTTAATCTTCTTTCTGATGGTGTCTTTTCTTTTGGTGAGGGCATCCCTCCTTCCCTTCAGGGACTTCATGTATGGCAGCCTAGGGGAGTAGGTAGTAGGAAATAGAATGTAAATTCTTTAGAGGCAGAACTTTTACCTTCTTCCATTCTTCTAGCAGTCTTTGCCTATCCCTAGGTTCAGAGTCTGGAATAAGGACTATGCATAAATGTTAGATCATTTTTTTCAGCTTGTTTTGTGGGACTCAAGGATATACAATTGGAGCTGATTCTTTCTTCTGCAGGAAAGGCATGCTATCTATTGAACATCAGTTCTGTCTCCATTCCACAAAATATACAGATACACAAACACAGGATACACACACTCTAACATGGGGCATGCATAAAAGGTTCCATTATTTAGATAAAGAAATGACCTCTGTGTTTGCCATTTTGTGTGTGATAACATTTAGTGGAATGGAACAGGTGTTTAATTGGTTTTGTTTGCACTGACTTTGCTCAGGAAGCTCTCTTGAATATAGACACTGCTCCCCCTTGGTGAACAAAATTTTAGAAATATTGGGAAGAAGGCTATACTTCAAGTCCCCTTTACTCTTCACCTAGGGCCCACTGCCCCACCCATCCCTGACTCTGGCCCTGTGTGCACAACTCCACTGCTCAGGGTCCAGAGTGATTATCAGAGAATGTCCCTTGACCTTTATCAACAACAGGCAGATCCCCTAAGTCAGCGGTTCTCAACCTGTGGGTTATGTTCAATTTGTAACAATGAAAATACATCCTGCATATCAGATATTTACATTACGATTCATAACAGTAGCAAAATTACAGTTATGAAGTAGCAACGAAAATAATTTTATGGTTGGGGGTCACCACAACACAAGGAACTGTATTAAAAGGTTGCAACATTAGGAAGGTTGAGAACCACTGACCTAAGTCCTAAGTTACAGATTCCCCACCCTGGAGAAAATATCTCAAGAATATCTAGATAATCAGAGGAGCTCTTCCTTTTCATTCAACATAACAGTAGTGACAGAAAATGGGAGTGAAAGGAGAAGGGAAACCAAGGGAGAAAAATTAAGGGAATATAGAATCCTGTAACCCTCAGCTTAAAGGTGAATATTTCCAGTGGAAACTGGTTTCTACTTCCATGACCTTTTCTGCCTTTCTAGGTCCAGTGATACTTTCTTAGGGACTTGGAGTATTCAGTGCTCAGGATTCTATTTAAATATCCCTGAGGTAGAGTGAATTTCTCAGACACTCACAGTCACAATTCCCAGTCCCTCCCCCTAGCATCTCAGAAGATTTCTCTCTAAAATTGTATTTAAAAATAAAACTTTTTTTTTATATTGCCTGATATTTGAGCCCATACTTTCTAGACCCCCTGCATGGTTTTACAGGTACCTTAGTATTCCATGGCTTTTGTACCATGGGCTCCCTTCCAAATTCTGGTTATTATTTCGGTGTTCCTGTTCCCTAGTCATCAAGAGAGTGGAAAAACAGTGCTTCACTAGACCTTTGCATAATATGGTACAGGGGAGGCAGAATGTTATAAAGCAAATCACATTGGATTGGGAGATAAGAAACCCAGTTTCTTGTCCCAGTTCTCCTGGTAACTATTACCCTGGCCTTGAGAGACATTGAAAAAAAAAAGAAATAACATTTCTGGCCCCCAGTTTCCTTTGCTGAATATGGAGTTTGAAATAAATGTACTCTGAGTCCTTTCTTTCCATTCCTAGAGGAATGGAAGAAGGTATAGTAAATTCTGTCTCTAAAGAATTTACATCCTAGTTTCTACTACCTAGTCCGCTAGGCTGCCATACATAAAGTCCCTGAAGGGAAGGAGGGATGCCCTCACCAAAAGAAAAGACACCATCAGAAAGAAGAGGAAGCAGGAAACGTTTCTTTCCCCATCTTTCCCATTAAGTAGCTGCTCATTTCTCAGTTTTAAAAACTATACCAAAATCCAGCTACTGAGCCCAGGACTCAACTCTGTGTTTCCTTTGTAGTGTCCCTATAACACCCCCTTGTCCTTCCACCTAATGTTGTCCACCCAAATTCATACCTTATGCTTTAGGTTGTCATCATACTACCATATCCCTAAGAACTTTAGAGGAAAGGATGGACTACCTCAGAAGGCAATCAGGCAATTTGCCCTGTGCCTTATATGGAGTAACCAGTATTTTCTGTATTTTCCCAGTTGCTTAGGAGGAAAGAAAAGCAGCAGTCCTTTACACCTTTAGAAAATGAAATGATTGTTTTCTTGCTTCAATGCAGGAAAAAAAAATGTTTTCTGTCTTTTGCTAGATCTCTGTTACCAAAACAGGGGGAAAAGTCATTAGCTTTAGATACAGCTCAATTCAGTTCAATGAACGTTTATTAAGTGTCTACTACAGGAAAGATATGATACTAGGTGCTAGGGATAAAAAGACAAAATTGAAATGATTCTTACCCTAAAGGAGTTTATTTTTTCCAGGGTGGGGAATCTGTATCTACAGAAAGCATTTCACAGGGAAAATTGAGGAGGAAGAGAGTACTAAAGAGTGGAAGTAAGGAGGGGGATCAAGGAAGGTTTCATGGAACAGGTGCCATCTGTCTTAAGTCTTGAAGGAAAACAAGTATTCTGAGAAGTGTCCCAGGCATGAGGAATGTCCTATGCAAAGTCAGGGAAGCCACAGGATAGAAGCTCAAGTTTGGGAAAAACATCTACTAGTCTTTTTTGACTAAAATAAAGAGTTGGTAAAACATGGAAATCTTATATAAAGCTGGAAAGGTAGGTGGGAGCCAGATTGTAAAGGGTATTAAATGCCCTGGCATTTAACTAGAGAGATTTATATATATATATATATATATATATATATATATATATATATATATATATTTATTTATTTATATATATAGCCTATAGGCAATGATGAACTATCAAAAAAATTTTTGTAATTTTTAAATTCATATTAAACTCAAAAACAAAATGAGAAAAGAAAAAAAGAACACTGTATGTATGCAGCAGAACATAAAAGACAATGCAACATAAAACAATACATTTCCATTTCAAGAAAATCTATATAATAAATATTACACATTGTTTTCATACCCAGCTTTTCTTTTCTTCCTTGTAGGTATTCCTTTGTTCTCTGCTATGCACTTTTTACTTTATATTCCACTCCCTCCCCTCTCCTCTCAAGAAGGCTATAATTAAATTCATATGTATATACATACATATATATTCACATATATATGCACACAGATATCTATAAACATACACATATACACTTATACACATCTATGTAAAACTGTACTATGCATATTTCTACTTGTCATCTATTTCTCTGAAGGCGGATAGTATCTTCCTTCATAAGTCCAAGTCTTTCCATGTTTTACTATATCAACCAGCTCCTCATTTCCTATATCACAGCAATATTCCAGCCTAATCATATCCTATCAGAGAGACTGTCTATGAAAGTTTCCCACCAATTTTATGCATTACTTTTATTCTTGGTTACATTGGTTTTATTTGTACAGAACATTTTAATTTAAAATAATAAAAATTCTCCATCTTTTTAATCACCTATGCCTTAAAAAGATTATTTTGTAAACTGGATGTAGTACTGAAGAAAAAAGAGTTTGGAAGCAAGGAGACTAATTAGGAAGTTTTTACATTAGTCAAAGCAAGAATTGATGAAGGCTTGAATTAAGGTGAATGGAGAGTAGAGGACTATTACGAGAAAACTGCTGTGGAAACAGAATCACTAAGACTAGGCAATTGATAGAATGTAGTGGAATGGGAAGAGCTACAGATAACTCCAAGTCTTGACCTTGTGGTGATAGGATTACTTTATTGACACCCTCTACCATAGTCAAGTCATGAATCAATTCTCTTGCCACTGTACCAGCTTCATATAGGTGGGAAATGTCATTGGGTCATACAGCATACGCATCACAATGTTCAAGAAGTTTATTAGCATTTCTGACCTGTGAATTCAAATTTCATCTGATGTGATTGCAAGTGATGTCATTTCAAAAGATCAGTAACCTTCCTAGTTATACAAATGCTTCTAATATGTATTTTTCAATGTACCTAAATAAATGCACTTGTTAGATATCACTTTTAAAAGATGAGTCAATGGGATACCCTTCAGTCCCCTTTTTGGGCAATACCTATGATTTCTTTGCTGTAGAGACTTCTGAATTTAAAAAAAAAAAAACAAACCTACAACATCCTTTACCAAGGCAGAATGTCACCATTAGACAGGACTTGAACCCATATCTTCCTGATTTCAAAGCCAGCTTTCTATCCAATATGTCATTTTGCCTCCTTGTGGTAAATGTAGTGATTATTTCTATTATAAATTATCCAACCAAAATGGCTTTCTTTCTATTTCTTACGCAGGACCCTCCATCTCCCATCTCTGTATCTTTTCATTGGCTATCCCCCATGCAGGCAACTTCCTCCTCACCCCCACCTCATAGAATCCCCCTCTTCTTTTTTAAAATTAAACTTATTTAATTTTATTCTGAGCTAACTTTTAAAATGAACTTAAACTAAACTAAAATTCTGAAATAAAACAAGCATTTCCATTACATAGTAGAATAGGAAAAAAAAGTGATTGTAAATAAGTTATTTGGAATAATAGGCAAAGAAGGAATCCTACCAAACTTCTTTTATGAAACAAATATGATATTGATACCTTAATCAGAAAGAGTAAAAACAGAAAAAGTGTAGACCAATTTCATTAATGAATATGAATGTAAAGGCCTAAATAAAATACTAGCTGAAAGATTGCAACAATATATTTATTACTAAGATTATACATTATTACCAAGTGAAATTTACACCCCTCTTCTTTCAAGATGCAGCTCAATACCACTTTCTGCATGAAGCCTTTCTTGATTCCTTCCCCCAATTACTTTGTATTTATTAGTAATTACTCTCTTTTATATTTCTTCTGTAGGTACGTATATATGCATTTTGTTTCTCTCATTAGAATGTAATCTACATGCAAGTGGATAGTTCCATTCTTTATATTTGTGTCTCCAGTGCCTGACACAGAGTCAGCACTTAATTCATGCTTACCATCAATTGATTTGCAGGAGCATTTTGCAAAATCTGACACCCAGAAGAGTTAAGGAGAATTAATGATTTAAAGAATATTAAAAGTAGCACAAATTTCACTCAAGAAAAAAGAAAAACAATCAACCCATCAGCTGAGCAAAGCCACTACCTAAACTAAAACCCCCTACAGTTGATGAATGGCCAAACTTTTATCATGGATAAAATCCAGAGCACTTTTTATGAGTGCTTTCTGTAATTCCTTTGATAGATGTTATCATAGATATGTAGGAGATCTCTTCCTTCCCTAATTGACATACAACTTTGTCTTGATCTTAGAGAGGTAACAAACCCCTCAAATTTCCTTTGGAGATGCTGATGATTGAATAAAATCAACTCTCTAAGCATTTGGCTTTCCCCTTTTTAGATCATATATCTACAAGTTTATCTTAAAATGGTAAGTTACTGGGCCAGGAATAGAAGCTAGTTTTAACATTGGCTTAAGCAAAGTATAGTTGGGGAAGAGGAGGTGAATTGACAAAACTATATAATGCAAGCCAAACATGAATACCACTTTTATTATCTCATACTTAGCATCATTAATACCACTATTCATATCATTAATTGATGAGTATGATGGAGAATTTAGTGCATTTCCCACCTTTCCCTTTAGAAGGGTTCCTTTTTTACTTATTGTCACATTTGCAAACAATGGGAAATAATGAAGGGTATGGAGGACCAGAATGATACAACTTTGGTGATCTGACATCTTTCTCGTTTTTCCCTACTTCTTTTCCTTATTGATCATCTTATTATTTATCTTTTCCCCTACTTATATAGTCTTATTCTCCTATGCCATTGTTTTCTTTAGCATATCCAATACCCAGACTTGCTTCACTCAATATTTTTGTTTCCTAGTGTTTCATCTCTAGTCTTCTCATATTCTATTTCTTCTTTTTCCCTACTTCTTTGCATGTAAGTCCTTTATTTTCATCTTGATTATCTAGTTTTCCTTTTCTATCTTATTCTTCATTTAAATTCTTTCCCTCCCTGGGTCCTGTTTTCCTATCCTTTTCTAAATTCATTCTAACAATATTTATTCTAATTCTGGTTTTTCTCTTCCTTCAGTATTTCAGTAAGTCTCTAGCCTTTGCCATTCTTCTATTTGTTCATTTATTATTCATCATCTATAGTGCACCAATGTGTATCCAAAAGAAGTTTAGATCCCTTTTACCTTAGCCTATATATACTCACTTTTTCAAGTCTGTGAAATTGACTTCTATTCTGTACCTACTTCCCTTACTTTATCTCTCTCGTGTAAACCTTTCTAGTAGTACCTTGTCCCAAATTTTAATTTTTCTCCAGGTAATTTCAAAGATGTTTGTCTTTCTTTATTCCTTTGTTCATCTCTTGACCCCATAATATTCATTAATTTAAAGTGGCAAGAGAAGAAGAATGTGAAGATTTAAGGTGAGAAAAATCACTAAAAAGTTAAAAGATTTTCTTCACTGTTTGTTATTTGACATGTATGTCACCAAATAGTTCTTAACTAGAATTCTGTGTCAAGAGCATTCAGATCCTTTAAGTAAGAATATATATACAATTTTATTTTGTCTTTAAGAATATAAGTATATTACAGGTTTTTAAACAGAGTACTCCTACTATAATTGTATTTTTAATTTTCCTGTGACTATAGCAGAGAATATAGTATTTATATGTTTTTCCTTTGGTATCATATTTGTGCCTTTAATAATATCTGATTTAATTAATAATAGTTATCTCTTTTCTTATCTCTTACAAAACAAAGGTATGTTAACTCAATATGAATGAATAACATTTAGAAGGTAATTTCTACTTAGTTTTTTCCCCATCATCTATGGTTCAGACAGTTGGAATTTTAAATAACCTATAGAAAAATGTCAGTTAACTATTGTTTTTATCATAAAAGAGCAACATGTTTTCAGCCTTGACTCACCCTTACTCTCACTCACCATCATGAGAGTTATTGAAATGAAAAGAAAAAGAAATTTCACTTTAAGTATTAATTGATGAGAAAATAGAGAAATAATTCTATTACTAAAATTGTTTGTAAGACGCTATCATTGTCAACTGACAACCTTTAGTCTCACAACCATCTGTCTGAAGATTGCCTGAAGGATTTGGAGGATGCTTCAAGGTGTGTCATAACCTATCTCACATCATTGCACACTGATATACCTCTCTGGCATGAACTGAAAGATACAGTTCTTAAATCCTCCAATGACCCATTATGCATGGATCATTGACATGATAGAATGCAATCATGCCTGTCTTTTTTTTTTTTTTAACCACAGTGAGCTGGCCCATAAAATTCTACTATTCTCTCCTACATTTCTTTTTTGCCTTAACAAAAATATCAATGTTTGAAAAAGAAATTTTATTGAACAGGTAACTCGAAGTTATTTCAGTTAGGTATTCTTTTGTCATTTATTTAGGTATGTGACATGAGTTTTCATTAAGACTGAAAAACTTTTTCCTTAATTTAGCTTTCCAAATAGATCACCAGAGATATGAGAACAAATGAATTGCTCAAGTTTGTGCACAATGAGTCCTTAATCCTACAAGTTTTGTGTGATATCCAAATACTGACTGAATTAATAAGCATTTTGCCTCTACACAGACCTCTGTGAAATAGTACTTCAGTTGGGGTTACGGCTAAAAATTGTACATTTCTCATTCTTTCCCTGTGACCTAGAGGTCAGCAGTCCTCAATCTTGAAAGCTCATTCATTAGTAGATGGAGTCACAAAGAGTCATAAGATCACAGAAGGACATTCTCACATGCCTCTGTGATATATGCCATGTGGCACTGTTTTTGTAATATCCCATATTGATGCAATGGGATGATGAAATGACAAAACTGCTGTACATTACGGTCGTCTTTTGGGGAACCTTCTAAAACCTCTCTTCCTTAAGTTACTTCTACTTTTAATAGCACTTAAAAGGAAATACAGTCTATTTCTCCATCCTTGCCCCACCTTTCTCTATATGGAAGTGTAAATTTAATGATATGGGTAGTGGAAAGAAAACTAAATTTTCAGATCAACTGTCACTTACTACCTATGTGACCTTGGGCAAGCATCCTAAATTCTTTTGGTCTCTAGCTCCTCATTTGTAAAATGAGGGAGTTGGATAAAGGATCTCTGAGGTTCCTTTGGGCTCTAAATCCTTTGAACCTATGACCCACTTGTTCAACACCTCTTTTCTTAGCCAGAAAAGGAAAAGGGGGGAATGACCTTTACCCTGTCAGCTAGTTCACTATGAGTATAGGTAAATGACCTCAAAGACTTGTAGAATGTTGTAGCTGGAAGGTACTTTTTTGATCTTTTAATACAGCCCCCTCATTCTATAGATTAGGAAACAGAGTGATTGAATGATTTGCTCGAGATTTCACATCTAGTTCATGTCATAGAACCTAGGTATGGATTAAAATCTAATTTAGGTTTTCATACACATACATGCAAACTAGTTCGATGAGTTTATTATGATCTATATTAAGAGTGACAGTATATACAATGTGTGTACCTGATGTGTGAAGTACAAATTCATTCAGAACAAGCAAATATGTGTTTTCAAACACCTGAGATGTTCTAAATATGATTTATCCACGTAGCCCCCTTGTGAGGGAGGTCAATATTATTCTAATTTTATAAGGGAAGAAAGAGACACATAGATCAAGTAAACTCCCCAAGGGTACTTCAGGAGTAAGAGTGACGGGGCTCTGGTCAGAATTCAGAATTTCTGACTAATCTAATGGAAAATCTTGATTACCTTCTCACAGATCTTCCCTCTCAGGTTAGTATATTCCTCTTCTGCACATTCCTGGAATCCAACACCCCCTTTTCCCTTGAAAATTATGGCAGAGGGGGCCTCTGGGCATTGATATCCTGTCAAGCAAGCCCAGTATGCTTTGAGCTTCAAAGTTGTAAATACATTGATAAATGTTTGATGTAAGCAGATGTGCCCATTTAAGTGTACAAAGGATGCCCGGTTGAAATTAAGCATTACTGCAGGTTAGTGGGAGGTTATATTCCTTCCCAGATGGCTTAAAAAAAAAAAATTCACAAAGATAGCTCCCCAGTCTAAATATAGCCTGAAGGCAAATGTTAAGTTTTGAGCAGAATTCAATTCAGTAGAATGCTAGATGCATTTATTAAGCACCACTTATGCCCAAGGCATTGACTTAGAACTGGAGATAAAAAGACAAAACACTCACTCCCTTAAAAATCCTACAATTTAAATACTTATAATACAACAACAAGTACTTATAATACAACAAATATAATTCCAATTAGAATAAGAACAGAGAATGGTCCGAAGTACTAAGAAATACGAGGAGGGGAAAGTCTTTTCCAGCTGGGGGAATCAGGAAAGGCTTCATGAAGTAACTCCTGAGTTCAAGTGAGAAGGAACGATGTCCATCAAAAGAGACCAGATAGTGAAGAAGAGTCTAGCAAAATGGAATTTAACTTTATCTGGGGAAGAGGGAGAATAAATTATTTCAGTGACCAAAACACTCAGAAAGTGAGCAGGGACATCTGTGCTACTACAAAGAAGCTCTATGGAGGTTACTCAGTTTTTTGGGTTTTTTTGCAGGGGGGAAGGCAGGGCAATTGGGGTTAAGTGACTTGTCCAAGGTCACACAGCGTTAAGTGTCTGAGGACAAATTTGAACTCAGGTCCTGCTGACTTCACGACTGGTGCTCTATTCACTTCACCACCTAGCCACCCAATTACTCAGTTCTTGACACACTGTTTGTCAATATGCCAGACAAAGGGGCCCCTTCTCCTTTGTTCCGTCAAGCCAAAAGAAAACCTGAATCTCAAGTAAAAGTTACAAGATGTGAGAGAAAAGTTCCATTGGGGTTGGGGGATGATGTCCTGGACAGAACAATAACAACAAAATAATTGTCTTACCACTGGTGTTATCTGGAGTCTCAGAAGCAATTAATCATCATCCCTGGGTTAAATAAACTCAATTACAAGTCTTTGCTATACTGCTCAAAAGATCTTAATTGGTCAACTCCAACCCTAATCCTGTAATCACAGAATCATACAGTTGGAATAAGGACACTGAAAGCTTTTTGGTTTTGTTACCTTCCAGTAAAGATCTTTCTTTCCTCTCTCAATTGATATGTAGAGGTAGGCTTCCAGTTCCTTCATCACTATCCTTATTAGGAACACCTGGAAAGAGTCATCAAGTTGGACTTCGGAATTTCATCCAGTTGGATTTCATTAAAGTGTCTACAGCTATCAAGCTTAGAAAGTCAGGACACCGAAATTTGGGAGTTTGACCCAAAAGAATAGAGGTTACATCAGGGTCTTCGTTTCAGGAGGAGCACCTGAGCCTAGATCCTTTAGGAGATCCACCCAAGAAAAATGAACTTAAATGCTAGAAATTTCAAATGACAGGTACAATCTTTTCATATAGTCAACTGAGGAGAAAAGAATATTTGAGTTCAATTTCTTACTTGCTCAGGTATCCCAACAAAATTGCCAAGGATGTTGAATTTAAAAATAAGTTCAGAATGCAATTTTTAAAAAGTAGAAACATAGTTACACAGACCATATATCTTTTAATAAGAACAAATGAGGGATTCTGACAATTTTAAGTTGTTAGACACTCAAAAAAGTCAATTCAGAGGGAGATAATATTAAAAAAAATAGTTGTCTGTGTAATTTTGAAGTTATAATAAAATAGAGCCATGGGAAGTAGAGTGTGGGGAGAGATGTTGGGAATGTTGCATTGTATTGTAGTTAGCAATGTGAAGTGATATATTCATTCAGCTATATAATTGTTTTAACTATGGTACACTAGCATGGATTAGTTTGTTTAATCATTTAAACCTACCTTGACTTGAATGAAGTTTTATTCAGAAAGGATGAGAAATGAAATTGAAAGGTTTTGGGGGGAGGGGCAAAAATCATTGGATAGTTTAAATTATTTGCTTTACATAACTTAAACAATTTAATGAAATAATTCAAGGTGATCATAATGACATTAAATGCAGCTGTAGATAGGTAGATATAATGGGAAAAGAACTGGCCCTGGAATCCAAAAAGACCCGAGTTCAATTGGGCTCTAACTAGCTGTGTGAGCCTGGACAAATCACTGTTGTTGGCCTCAGTTTCTTCAACTGTACAATGGGGATAATAACATCACCTACCTCACAGGATTGTTATGAGGATCAAATGAGATAATATTTGTAAAGTGTTTAGCACAGTGCTTGGCACATAGTAAGCACCATTTAAATGCTTATTCACTTTCCTTCCCTACCTTGCTGGTGGGGACCATTTCGTGAATCTTAAAATGTCACATCAGAAATAGCTATAGAAAATGACAATTTACCTGCTGCAATTCATGAAAAGGCAGCTTTTGAACAGGAAAATGTTTTCATTGAGTTCAAAAAGATTAATTTTTCTATATGTTGAATAAGTGCATTTTTTTATTGTGGTTTTCTGGTGAATCATCAACTTAAGATTAGCATCGAAACATAAAATGCAGAATCCTACCATGAATCTTTCATTAATAGGCTTATCTGCCATTCACCTTTGTTTTATATCCCAGCAATATGTGCAGGTTATTCTTTGAGTTAAACTTCAAACTTTAATTTTGCCTTGCTTTTTTCATGGTCCTCCTCTCCCAGTTGCTTTTGCTTGAAGGCAGCTCTTTCTGTCTTCCTTCCGTGCCCTCTACTCTTATCCATCTGATCTTGGCTGTTTTCCCAGTCTTCCTCATCCGATTCCAGATCTCTTGGAACTTCCCTCTTGATGTTCACCAAACTCGAACAGATAATTCCCACTTTGTTTTGCTGCCCTCTGACATATCACCAACCTTTCTCTTTTGTGCTCTTTCATATGCTTTACAAGCTACCCTCTTCTCAAACCCCTTTGGTGTCTGGGCTTCTTACTAACTCTCCCACTGATTCCCTGCCCCCTCCCCCCCCAATCTAACTCTTAAAAGCTTATTCAAAGGAGTATACTAGTAAAAAGTATATGTAAAAAGTGCTGCTCTAGGGAATATGTTCAAGGTCCCTTTATCTCCCAAGCTTCAGACAAATCTCTTTCTCATAGTCTTGCCTCTGATATTTACTGTCAGTGTGACCTTGAGCAAGTCAACTTAACCTCTCCCAGCTTCAGTTTTCCCATATTTAAAAGGGGGATCATGAGGTAGACGTCAACCTCACAGAATTGTTTCAAAGATTAAATGTGATAATGTATGTATAATGCTCTGCAAACCCTAAAATTGATATAAATGACAGTTATTATTATTATTATTTTCATTTTTATCATCCTGAAGCAAGGTTGCTTTGAGGGAACAAATGAGAAAAAATATATACATGCTCATTATATGTATTTATATATACACACATGTATGGAGTTTCACATACACACATATATGTATCTATGCATATATACATATATATATATATATATATATATATATATATATATATAGTGTGCATGCATAAAATAGTGTTGTACAAGTGTCAGGTATTTATTATTCCTTGCAGGGTAGACCCTTCTGCCTTAAAAATTGAATCTCATTATTTAATCTTAACCAGGTTCACTGTAATAAAATCATTTAGTTAATACATGTTTTAAGACCTAATACAGGTGACTTCAAAGGAAGATGCACGTGAATTAGAGAGGGCCCAGATGTCTCAAAGAAAATAATCTAGGCCTAAAAGAAATTGGGGCAGGCTAAGTAATAACTTTAAATGTGAAGAATGTCGGTACTATATGTACTCTTTGACATCAGATGTAATAATATTTTGATATTGGTAAATGTGAGAAGGCAGGTGAAAATTTTTCAAGAAGAAAACTGGTCAGAAAACCCCCCCACCTCTTTCTTAGCTGTTTTAAGGTGGACTTTAAGGAATAGGAATGTAAAACTCTGTGTTGTGCTTACACTGATTCATTACCAACTCCTGCCATCATGGCCTTGTAGCCTTGAGTGAGGGGCAAACCATGACATATTACAGAGAAATGTTCTAGTGTGTTTTCCACACAAGAAAAGAGATAGCTTCCTGCTTCTGACAAAAATAGGCTAGGGTAAAAATGTGGCTGTAATTCTGGGAGATGAATCTTCAAGATATGCTTTAGTTTTGAAAGAGGTTTCTTTTCAGTATAAGTTTATTTTTTTTCCCTGCCCCTCAACCCTCTCTCTCTCTCAACTTCTTAGGGCCAATGAGCTGTGGAATGTTATGTACTGAAGAAGGTGAGCCCAGAGTTGATAGATGATAAGGTTGATAGAGTGCTGGATTGATTACTAGTTAGGAAAACTAGGTTTTCTTTTTGACTATGCCCCAGACTTGTTTAACTGTGAAGAAGCTGCTTCTTCATTTGAATGCTACTATTACAGAATCATAGAGTTGGTAGGGACCAGAGAGGTTATCTAGCTCAACCTCCAACCCAATGCAGACTCCTTTCTAAAGCGTTCCTGGTAAATGGTCATTCAGACTCTTCTGTAGGACTTAAAGCAATAGGAAGAAGTAGGGTCACATAGTGCATTGCTTGCTAGGTTTAGAATCAGATCAGGAAGACTGCAGCTCAAATCCCACCTCTCATTTTTATTGGATGTGTGACCCTGAGCAAGTCATTTAAGCTCAGTCTCAGTTACTTGATTTGTAAAATGGAGATAATAATAGCACTTACTTCACAAGTTTGTCATGAGGATCAAATGAGAAAATGCATGAATAGTACTTTGCAAGCCTTAAGACTCTGTATAAATATCAGTTATCATCATCATCATCATCATCACCACCACCACCACTACTACTGTTACCCCCCACTACAACTACAACTACTACTACTATCACTGCTACTACTATTCCTACCATTATTAGTACTACTATTACTACTACTTCCTAAGAGAGTTTCAAAGCATTGATAGTACTAAATGTTAGAAAGTTATCCTTTATACTGAGCTAAAATTGTACCTCCTCTAATTTCCACTGCTACCCTCTCTTTTTTCCATCTGTGAAATGAGAGAGAGAAACTTTCTCCTTCATAAAACAACAGAGAGATAGTTCATATATTGTAAACTAAGTAGAGTCACAACTCTTTAAATTAAGTACCCCTTTTAATGGTGGAATCTAACAGCATCAGAGAAATGTGCCCCTTGATCTTTATTTACTCAGATCCCCAGGAAGATTTCTCGTCCTATGTAATTTGTCAGTGAGTTTGGCTTAAGTTCAGTATTCCCAGGGGTTCTGCCAAGAACTACCAATGAATCATTGATCACACACCTCGAAGAAGGAATTAAAAGCCTGAGCTTTCACAGTTCTGTTTCCAGCTCTAGTGTGGTAACAGGGAGGATTCAATGGGTAGAGATAAAGGTTTTGTTGCCTACCAATCCTTTGTATCTCTAGCCAGATCAATTGACTGAATCTATGCTGAGGTCCACAAAGTATAGGTATCATACTCTTTTTGTATAATAACAAGGATTGTGATTGCAGCCACCTCCACCTTTCATATAGGAGGACCAGAGTTCTCTTCCCTCAGGTCCCAGCATGCAATGTTCCCATCTTGATTAGAAAGCCATGTGTCACACACCAGGACCTTGAGCTCCCACAGAACAAAGCTTCCTTATGTAATGGGTGTAATTTAAAAAAAAAATAAACAAATAAACAAAGAAATAAAAAGGGTGATCTTGGTCATAGGTCATATAGGAAGACTGTCTACATCCATTTCTCCCTTCATCTGGCAAAAGAACCTTTTTTGCATCCTTCCATTGAGAGTTTCTCTTCTACATATTAACTCTTTCAAATAATCATGATAAAAATAAATTAAATGTCTAAAATACAAAAAAATGAGTCATTCTAATACCCCACCCTAGATAACACATCAGCTTTGATCAAATGCAGTGAGGTTGAAAAAGATTCATTTTTACCTCATCAAGTGTCATCTTCAATTCTTTCCTGGAAACACTTTACTAAAATGTTGCTTTTGATCATAATTTCAAGATGTAATTAAGTATTTCTTTCTCTGTGGTGTTTTGCCTTTTGAACTAAAACCTTATGGAAATAATCCAAAAGAATTATACAGCTACTGGTCCATTCACTAAAGCTCTTTGTAATGATGAAGATTGGCTGGACATCGTCTAAGACAATAATTCCTCATAAATGGTGGACTCTCTTTGGTAAATTTCTTTTTTTTTTCTCCACTACAACCTGGTAATTTTCATTCAACACTATCCCTTGTTATTGGGGAGCTTGGGAGATGGGGAGAGAGAGTGGTAGTGTAGAGATAGAAGAGAAAAAAGATCTATTATCTTAGTGGTGACCAAACTGTAGTGGTATATATCATTGAATTTCTTCAGCTTAGAAATATACTTGTCAACTTTTGAAAGACTTAAGAATTTTGATCAGTGCAGTGATTAACTATAATTCCAGAGGGCTGATGATAAAACATGCTATCCATTTCCTGACATAAAGGTGATGAACTCAGGGTACAGAATGAGACATATGTATTTGGACATGGATAGTGCTGGAATGTGTTTTAGTTCAGTATAATTAGTTGTTACAAGGGCTTCTCCCCAACCCCACCTCTCATCATGATGGCAGAGGTGGGAGGAAGAGAAAGAAATTACTTGCAAAGTAACAAAAATTCAATTAAATTAGAAAAAAGAAATAAATTTGTTTCAAGCATAAATTACGTTTTTATATGTGTTTCCTTGTAATGTATTTTAATTTCCAAGAGGATTCATTCTGATTTTTCTATGCTTCATACACACACACACACACACACACACACACAATTTCTAACCAAATATTAAGTAGAAATAGCCAGCTAAATGATTCAGTGGAGAGAACACAGCAGTTAGAGTAAGAAAGAATTCAAATCCAGACTCAGACACTTACTAGCTGCGTGACCCTGCATAAATAACTTAACCTCTGTCTGCCTCAATTTCCCTAACTGTAAAATGGGGATGATAATAGCAACAAATAATATAATATCAATAATTAATAGAATGATATTAATAATAGCAATAAAATGACATCACTATGTTGAGGTCAAGGTACCCCTTTTGGGTTCTCTTTGAGAACAAAGGACATCAACCAACTATGTGCCAGGCACTGTGCTAAGATCTATGTAATTATTTTCACATTTGATCCTCACAATAACCCTGGAATGTAGGTACTATTCTTAGCCCCATTTTATACTTGTGGAAACTGAGGTAAGAAGAGGTTAAATAACTTGTCCCAGTGCCACAAAGGTAGTAAGTATCTAAGGTCGGATTCAAACTGGGGTCTTCTTGACTTTAGGCTGAGCACTGTGTCACCTAGCTGAATCAGAAGTTTCATAAAGGAATTAGATTTTGAAGTAGAATTTCAAGGATGGGTAATAATATTAAAATGTTTCTATACATATTTATACAACTCTTCATAGTTTGCAAATCATTTTTCTTACAAAAACCTAAGAAGGTACACAAATATTACCTCCATTTTAGAGATTGGGAAACTGAGACTGAAATGAATGATGTCCATAGTCAAACAGGTCGTAAGAGTCCTAAACAAAAGAACTTGAACCAAGGGGTAGGTTTTTCCCATTACATCTTGCTAAGTACAGATTTTCAGTAGGTGAAGATAAGGAGTTTGTATATGGTCAGCCATTTCAGGTATAGAAAATGGTAGGGACAAAAGGAAGCATATATTCATGGAACAGAGTAATCTAGTTTGGCAGGAATATTGATATGTGAATGGAAGTATTGTAAAATAGAGTAGATCAGAGATAGATTGTAGTTTTTGAGTACTAGAATAAGAAATTTGAAATGTTTCATGTGGGCAAAAGGCTGCCAAGGGAGATTTTTGAGCTAGAGAGTAAGGTGAGCCTAGAAATATATAATGGCAAAACTGGACCCTCAAAGGACTTACACAGCTCAAATTTTGCCCAAAGCATGAATTCCATCTACAACATTCCTGTTAAGTGGTCATTCAGTCTCTACTTAAAGATCACTAGTGGTCCTCAAGGCACCTCATTCTGTTTCTGTATAGTCCCTAAATGTTACAAAGCTTTTCCTTATGTGGATCTGGAATGTACCTCCCCCTAAATACCTACTATGTGCCAAGACACTGTGTCCAGGAGAGTGGAGAGAAAAGAAAGAGAGAGAGAGAGAGAGAGAGAGAGAGAGAGAGAGAGAGAGAGAAAGAGAGAAAGAGAGAGAGTATTTTTAATAGTTTAAGAAGAAGACAGAGCAATTTAATAGTCATAACCATGAATGTGAATGGGATAAACTCACT
>CM053587.1:243164028-243192047 GCA_028646515.1 Pseudochirops corinnae | reverse complement strand
GATATGAAGAAATCATACATAAAGGAAGAAATATTAAACATCCTTTATAGATAACATAAAAGAAATCATAATGAAGATAAATTTGAAAAAAAGATTCACTTAAATAGAGATTAAAGATTATATAACTTAAGAATGACTGGGTTAAAGAACATCTTGAAAGAAAAATAAATAATCATATCAAAATTAATTATAACTATTGGATAGCATACCAAAACCTAGAGGAAACAGTCAAAGGAAGTAGACTAGGAAACATAGGCTGTCATCAGGAGTTCCATGTTTGCTGTGTTCTCATGCCTATGTCTTTAGGGTATCTCCATGGATCTTTGTCAGAAAACATTTAATAAATTTCTGCTATGTGTTAGCCACTGTACTAGGTGCTAGAGATATCATGAGACAGCCCTTGCCCTCAAAGAGCTTACATCCATATTATAACTCAAAGGTGTCCAACCTATGATCATAATTAATAAGCATTTATTAAACACCTACTATGTGCCAGGCACTGTGCTAAGCACTGGACATAAGTCTTGAGAACTTTATGTGTATTCTTTAAAATAAGTGTGAATACATTTATAATCTATATCAAATTGCTTACCTTTTCAAGGAAGAGGGAAAGGAAGAAAGAGAATGTAGAATTTAAAAATTTTAAAAACAAATGTTAAAAATAATTTTTACATGTCATTGGAAAATTAATATATAAAAATTTTCACTTGGAAAAAGTAATAATTGTGAATAAAAATATTACTATTTTACTACTTACTTAATATCTCAAGAGTTTCTCATTTTGTCAGCATGGGCATTCCCCCGGCCAGTGTAGATTATAAGGGCATTATAATTTAGTAGAAGGTTTTTAAGAGTTGCCTTGGCCAGACTTGCAATAGGACACTCTGAAATTAGTGGAGATGATCCATGGACCACAGACACACAGGAATATTTCTAGGTCCCTAAATAAAGCCTTTCCATTTGGTCAGATCTGCCAGAGCTTCCACTATGCTAGCTTAGCCTGGAACTTGCAGGGCTACCTCTATGCTATCTCCTCTTGCTATTATAATTTAAAATAAGGTTATGTTCTTTGAAATTCATAAATAATATAATATTTCAGAAAACTTTACTTCTGACATAGACTTGCCTGAAAGAATAGTGAAGGGCTCAGAAAACCTCGAGGACATAGCTATCACTGACCTTGTGACATAGATTCATCACTATCAAACACTTTGGTGATGACTATGCCCAAGACCTTCAGACAGTTTGCAGCCCAGCCCAGCACACATGACTTCCCCTGGAATATACTTAATACCAAGAACATAAATATAGTCACACACTCAAGGGCATCAAACTTCTGCATCTATACTACTCTACAACAAAGTGATTACCTGGCATCTGCCCTCTCTCCTTAAGTGGCATCCAGCTTGGCCACAGCAATATAATTGGCTGACCTTTAAATTAGAATGAAGTCCAGCTTCTTCCAAATTCTACTTACTTGCTTGCAAGTCATTCCAGCATCATGGAGAGATTGGGGCTGTAGTCAGGGCTATTTGCAGCAACTGCTGCCTTCTCATCCCTACAGCTCAACTGCTCTTCATTCCTGAAGCTGGTAACAGTCTCAGATAGAATTCAAAGAATCCTTATCTCTCTATTTTCTATCCATATCGGTCAACTAACATCTATTAAGCTCCTACTACGTGCCAGACACCATGCTAAGAGCTGGAAAAATGAGGGAGTGGGAAAGTTGGCTTATAGGTTAATCTCAGAAGATCACACACTAGTCCGCCTATCTATAAATGGAAGTGATAAACTACAGTGCAGGGAGGAGTTTTGCCAAAGGGGCCATAGTACATTGCTAGGGATTGGAAGGTTCCTTAAACCCCAGTTCTCTTATCCACTCCCTCCTTTCACAGTTCTATTGCTAAGTTACAACACCCTAGAAGCATTAAGATAGAACAGCTTTGGGGCACACCCAGAGGAATAAGCAATTTAGACAAGAAGTGAGTCCCATCTGGCAGCAGGAGATGAAATGGGGTGATTAGGACCTACCTTAAGGATGCCTACCCCATCCTTTTCAAATTTCAAGTATAGGGTTCTATGGACTGATGTGGGTCAATGCTAGTAGCATGTTTGGGCCATCATTTGGCTCAAATTTATTTCCTCTGGAGGAATCTATTTTTTGTTTTACTTCCTTATCTCTTCTCTCTCCACCCTGGCTTCATCAGTTGCTGCTTTCTCACAGGACATAATCTCAGCTAGGCCCACTCAGTTGCTTGACTGTCCTTATGATTTACTCTTTTTTCGCAGTTTATTGCTTCTCACTACAATTTCCAAAACTTTTCTGCCCTCCTTCAGTGCTATCCCCTCTCCCCCAAGGGTTTGAACTTAATCAGATAGCTGTTAATTAGCCTCAAACTGAGGCTGAAAAGATTGAGGTTATTCAGTATAAGTATCTCTGAGTCCCCTGCTCCATTTCTAAAGAATTGTCAGTATCATTCCCTGCTTTCTTCCTTCCTCTCACAGAATAGGAGCTATTGCTACTAAACGTCTGTACTCAAACTCTTGATCTAGTTCTCTCTTATTTTCTAAGCTTTTGCTCTAATAATTATATTATCAGTTTCAATTATCTTCAATCTCTCCTTCTCCACAAGACCTTTCCTTATACATATGCTCAGCTCCTAAGAAAAACTTTGTTCAACCTTCTATCCAATTCAGCGACTATTTCATCTCTCTTCTTTCCCTACTAAACTTCTTAAAGCAGATGACTATACCAAATGCCTTCATTTCCTCACCTTCCTTCACCTTTCTTCAGTCTCTTAATGACTCTTCCTTCACCACTTTACTGGAACTGTTCTCTCAAGCATCACTAATGGTTTGTTAGTTGGCCTATTGGCCTTTGTTTCAGTTCTCATCTTCCTTGATCTTTTTACAGTATTTGATAAAAACTTTTCACACTACAGGATACTCCCTTTTCCTTTGGTTTTAGATCTTATTCTCCTGGTTCTCCTAATTCTTTGACCAGTCATTCTCTTTCTCCCCTACTAGCTCATTACCCTCTTCTTGATTCCTTTAAGATGAGTGTTCCCCAAGGTTCTATCCTTGAATCTTTTCTCATCTCTACCTTGCTTCACCACTATCTTTGTGCCAAGATACTCTGATACTGTAGACTTGGCATGCTCCCACGTAGATCTTTAGCTCCTAGTAGGTGGCTGTAATGTCCTTATTGGTGGGAGTTCACCCTATCTAGCTGGACCCAGCTTCTGACCATACCTCAATGAGATTTCCCAGTCATGACACTTATATTCTCTGCTTTCAGCTTTCTAATATTGCTCTGAGCACAGAAACTACCATTGTTTCATAAGCAGATATGTCAGTTGGTTGCTCTATGAATCAATTCAATATTCCTGTGACTCCCCAGACTAGAATTCCCTTCTCTGGTCACCATTCTTCTATAGATGTAGTTTCCCACATTAGAATGTAAGCTTCTAGAAAGCAGGAACTGCCTTCCTTTTATATCGGGGCTCCTAGGGCTTCACAGAGTCCGACACATAATAAGCTCTTTATACACACTGGGGGGGGGGGGGGGGGGAGAGAGGCAATTGTTAAACAACCTTCAATCTGCTAATGACTCCAAATTTCAGCCTCCCTCTCTTCAGACTTCCAGACCTGAATCCCCAACTGCCCACAGACCGAGCTACTAAAATGTCTCATCCGCATCTCAGCCTTGACATGTCAAAACCTGAACCTGTTATCTTTCTCCTTAAATCTGCTCCTCCCTCTGACTTCACTGTTTCTGTCAGTGGTACCACTATTTACCCAGCCTCCCATGTTGGAAATCTTATTGTTATCTATTATTCTTCCTTCTGCCTGACTTCTTACATCCACTAAGTTATTAAGTTCTGTTTATTCTGCCTCTGAAACACCTCTTACATCTGCTCCTTCTCTATTCCCACACCCCCCACCCTAGCATAGGCCTTGATTACTATCCACCTGCACTATTGAAATAGGCTCCTAACAGGTCTTCCTACCTTCACTTGCTCCACCCTCTAATATAGCCTTCACACCCTTGTCAAAACAAATCTTCCTTATCCATAGATCTGGTCATATTGTTCATCTACTCAAAAAATCTTCAGTGGCTAACTGCTGCCTACTCAACAAGGGTCAAATTCCTTTGGCTATCATCCAAAGCTTTCTATAGTCTAACATCCCCCTACCTTCCCAGCCTTATTTATTGCATGCCATTCCTCTTCTTGTACTCCATGCTTCATTCAAACTGCGTTACTTCTGTCCCCAGATATGTCCTGTGCTTTCTTGCTTCTATACCCTTGTTTAACCTGTTCCCTGTGACCCCACTATCTCTTCCCCTACTCTTTGCCGTTGAATTCTGACCTTGAAATTCCTTAAAAGTTAGATTTAAAAATCCCCTACTTCACGAATTCTTCCTTGTTCTCCACTTAACCCCCCACCCCCTTCATAATTCTTCTTATTGGCAACAACCTTGCCCTTTAGCTGTCACATTAACAATTGGTTTTACACTTTTCTAATCCATTTGCAATGTAAAGTTGAGTATCATATTTATCTGTGTTGGTGTCTTATTTCCCTGCAATGAATCCAGTCCATAGACTGTCTTAATCTAAACTTTGTATCTCCTCCATGGGCATAGTACAGTGCCTTGAACTCAATAGGTAATGAAATAAAAGTGTTAAGTGGAGGCATCCTGGACCATCACTAGTGGTCTTGACCTTTGTCTTGCTACCAGACGTCGAAGACTCTGAAGGGAGAATGAGGCCAACCACTGCCTTTTAGAAGCTCTGCCACACCCATAGGCAATTCATTGCCCTAATGCATGGTCCTCTTTAAGAATGACAGATGCACAACAGCAGCAAGGTTCAATTGAACTGCTGGATTCCCATCTTCCTTCCTGTTTCTCCATCTCTGATTTCCTTTTCCTTTTCTCTTGGGGGAGAGGAGAGAAGAGGAAAACAGAAGAGAGGAGAGGAGAGGAGAGGAAAGAGAAGAGGGGGAGGACAAAAGAGGGGAGAAAAGGAAGGGAGAGGAGAGGAGAGTGGACAGGACTCAACAACAAAAGAATTGCATTTCCTGATAAATACTTTCTTTTTGTTTATAAAGGAAAAAAAAACAGGTACCTGAATCAAGACCTGCTTTACTTCTTTAATTTTATCTTACTCTTAATACAATTATACTAGTGCAAGCTCAAGAACTCAATGATACTGTTTAAAAAAAAACCTGAGAAGAAGAACCACCACAGTCCACCAGTAGCAATTTATTCTACCCTATTCTGATGCCATAGTTGGTCAGGGATATCGATTGAATTTAATTCAACAAACGTTTATCAAGAACCTACAGTATGCAGGGTGGATAGGTGGCACAGTGAATAGAGCACCGGCCCTGGAGTCAGGAGGACCTGAGTCCAAATCCAAACTCAGACACTTAACACAAAACTAGTGATCTTGGGCAAGTCATTTAACCCCAATTGCCCTACCTTCCCCCCCTCCAAAAAGCCCCCCCAAAAAGAAGAAGAAGAAGAAGAACGTACAGTATGGAAGTTCTTGCACTGGGGATATAAAAACGAAGAAAAGAAAAAGCTCTAATTCTCAGAAGGCTTATAGTCTCCTTGGGGTAGGACACAAAGTTATATTGTATTTAATACAATAGTGTACTCTCCTCCAACCCCCAAAGAGTTCATTGATAATATTGTATCTCCCTAATACCTTAGCCTAATTTATCCTGAACATATAGAGTGTAGAAGGTGGTGGCATGACTAGCATGGCAGGTTGAAATGGGACTGAGGAGTTTGTAGTTTGTCCTAGAAGCAACAGGGAGCCATTGAAGGTGATTGAGAGTCACCCTAGTCATACCTATGCATTGAGAAGATCAGGACAAAATCTGGAACCACAAAGAACTATGGGTATCTAGCTGGCATGGATGCTTTCACTCAGAAGGTCCTTTGGAGTTTCTTAGATCCTCAGTGTTTCTGGCTATTTCTTTTTCTACCAGAGAGTAAAGAGTTAAATGGAAAATCATGTCCTGCTTAAATGCTATGCCTTGAGGGTGTTATTAAACACTCTGCCCTGAGGAAATAATGGCTAGCAATTAGCTAGGTTTAAAAGTAGTAAAATCTGAGAGCTCAAATAGGAATTAGGAGGAGGATCTGATAGCAGTCTCAGTTCTGACACTTAACAAGCTGTGTGATCACAAAGGCAAATCAATTCATGTCTCTGGGACTCAATTGTCTCATCTGCAAAACTGGAATCATACTTGTACTATCTTCACAGTGGTGTCGTGGAGAAAGTGCTCTATAAATCTCAAAGTGCTATACAAATATGAAATTATTGTTTTTTATTATTATTTATGATTTTATAAGCGCATTATATACAATATCTCATTTTATCTTCCCAACAACCCAGGAAGTAGACATTGGAAAATTACTTCCCCTATTTTTTAGTTGAAGAAATTAAGGCTTGGAGAGGTTGTGATCAAAGATCATATGGTTACTGTGATACTGTTAGTCCACTAATCAAATTTAGTTCCACAAACTTTAGTGAAAACCTTATTATGTACAAGGCACTATCCCAGGTACCAGAGAGACAAAAGTGAAAATAAAAACATGATTCTTGTTTTTAAGGAACTTACCGTCTAATGGTGGGGATGGGGTGAGGGGAGAAATACCATATATTTTCAAGGAAACATAATATAGCGAAGAATTCAATATGGGGAAAGGAGAGTCAGGTAATGTATGAGAAATCTGAGAAGAGAGAAATCACTTTCAGTTGAAGGAGATTAGGAACTTGAGGGAAGGAGGGTCAGGAAAGGCTCTCTGGAGGATGTGGTCTTAGAGACAAGTCTTGGAGGGAAGGACTTCAGCAGAGATGGGGAAGGAGTAAGGAAAGTCTATTCTAATCATAGAGGATGAAATGAGCAAAGGAATGATGATGGAAGATGAGGGTAAGAAGAGGGTTGGAGAATATTAGTACATTCAGATGGACGAAGGGTAATATACTTATTGGATAGATTGCAAGCAGATTGTGGAGGGCCTTGAGGAGAGCAAACCTTTGAAGGTTGGTTCAGGGCTCACCTGCCCAGTCAGATACAAAATCAGAGCCATATCTTGGCAATAATTCTGTTGTGTGTTGGTGGATAAAGAGAGATTAAGATGAGAAAGAAGGTGGTTAGGTCATTACCTATAATTCCCAAGGGTTTCATTTTCCCCAAAGTCTGACAAGGTTGTCTGTGGAACCTGTAAGATTGTTCTCATACTGTCTGCAACAGATGACTTGGTTGTGGCAGAGTTACAGGCTGAAGCAACAAAAGAATAATCTCTTACTTATTTCTGAAGGTGAAGCCTTATATTATGTACACACACACACACACACACACACACACACACACACACAAAATCCCTGCAAATTCTAGTCGAAGATCACAAATAGCTTTTGTCAGGGCAAAGACAGACTACAATAAGAATAGGCCCTTGGGGAAAAAAATGTATGCTTTAAGCTATTCTCTATTTCTTTCTCCTCTTCTCCCCTTCTGGGTATGTGCTTTTTCTTCCTTTTTATCCCTAATGTTTCACCCCTAGTAATTGATTGTTGGATCATAGATTTAGAGCCAGAAGTGACCATGTAGTTTAATCCTCAAATTGTATAGGAGAGAAGAGTTTCAGTAACTTGCCCCGGGTCACACAGGCACTAAGTGGCAGAACTGAGATTCAAATACAGGACTCCTGTCTCTAACTCCAGAAATCATTCCTCTTCCATGAAGAGTGATTAATCACCTTTTAAAAATGGAGACAGGGAAGTCTATTAGTTCTGGAAAGACTCTATTTTCTTTTCTTTCAAGGGCTCTAAAAAATTTCCCTTCTTTCTTCTCCAAACCTAATTTGTGACAGCCAAGTTTTCATCACCTCTGTCATCTTCATCAGACTCATCACTAGACAGTTTTCTTTAATGAAAGCAAAACAAAGCAAAAAAACATACATTCCCTTCCCATTTCCCTGTGTTGACTTGCAAGGCTAATGCTTTCTGGTATCTGAGCACTGTATACTCTCTCTTTTCCTATCACATTGCCCCATCCCTTCTGTTTCCAGGGGCTATGGTTGTTTGGATTTGGGGAAGATGCCAAACACAGTTCACCAAGTTACTTGGGTCTGGCTGAGCATCTTCATGAATATTAAATACCCAGGCCATCCCCAAACTCCTCAATAACAGCTTCAACGTGACTACCTCTCCATTCTTCTTCTTCTCTCCCCCACTTTCTCCTAACAGCTTGGAGAATCTAAGGTTAGGAACTTAAGGCCAGTTCAATCCCACATTTTTATTTTGCAGATCAGAAAACTCCAAAGAGATGAAGTAATTTGCTCAAGATCTATCGGGTACAGAGTAAATTTATAGAACAACCTTGTACTCACAATAGGAAAAAAAGAGAGTTCCACATTTATGTATGCTTTGCTTCCCTTAATAGGATATAAGCCTCATGAGGGCAGCGACGGCTTCATCTTTGCTTTATATTCTCAACACCTAGCACAGTGCCTAACACCTATTATTCCTTGTTTGTACTTATAAAAGCGAAGTCTGAATCCTGACTCTTACTAGTTCTACAGCTTCCAGCAAGTCACTTATCTGTTCTGTGCCTTAGCTTCCTCATTTGTAAAGTCGAGCTAATTACCACCACTAAGCCTATATCGCAAAGGAATGAAAGAAAGATTAAAAGATTCTTTATGTACAAAAATATTTATGGCAGTTCTTTTCATGGTGGTAAAGAACTTGAAACTAAGGGTGTGCCCACCAATTTAGTAATGGATAAACAAATTATGATACAGGCATACCTCATGATATTGTGAGTTCTGTTCCAGACCAATGCAATAAAGCGAATATCACAACAAAGCAAGTAATACAAGTTTTTGGTTCCTCAGCACACATAAAAGTTTTGTTTATACTGTACTATAGTCCATTTAGTGTGTAATAGGATTATTCCTAAAAAACCCTAATATACATACCTTAATTTTAAAATATTTTATTGCTAAAAAATGCTGACCATCATCTCAGCCTTCAGTGATCTGGAATCTTTTCACTGGGGGAGGGTCTTGTTTTGATTTTTATGGCATTAAAGTTTACCCACTGAGTGACTCTTCCTTTCACTTGAACACTTAGAAGCCATTTCAGGATTATTAATTGACCAGATTTCAATATTGTTGTGTTTCAGGCCTGAGGAAAGGAAGAGAGACAGGAAACGGCCAGTTGGTAGAGTCAGACCGTATTTATCAATTAAGTTCTTCATCTTATATGGGTATGGTTTGTGGCACCCCCAAAACAATTACTATAGTAACATCAGGGATCGCTGATCACAGGTCACTATAACATATAATAATAATGAAAAAGTTTGAAATATTGGAAGAATGACCAAAATAGGACACAGAGACATGATGTGAGCACATGCTATTGGAAAAATGGTACTAATCGTCTTGCTTGACTCAGAGTTGCAGCAAACCTTTAGTCTAGGAAGTGCCAAAAAGCGCAACAAACAAGATGTGCCTGTGTAGGGATATGGTAGAATACTATTGTGCTGTTGTTGTCCACCCTTCTCTCTAGAAGAGGACCAATGATATCATCAGGGTGATGGATTGACTTCTGAATAACTAGATTTAAGTGAGACAGAGTTCTGTAAAGTCATCAGCCTTATTCTCTCCTTCAGATTCATCCAAGTCCAAGGGCAAGACAAAAGTCAAGACAATTGGCAATGGCCCAGGAGTGGGTGACCTTGGTCTTTTTGAATTAAGGTCTTTCCCAGGTCTCAATTTGTCTGGAGCAACACCTATTCAATGACTAAGGGCTAGAATTGAGACAAAAGATGGCCTAATTTTCCATCACAAAAATATCAATCTGAGAGGGGAGGACTCTCTAAGTTTCTGGCCAGAACAGAAAACAGTTTCTATTTATATTCATTCTAAACCATCAAAACCTAAACAATGAACCATTTATGAATATTTGTATATACTTAGGTTAGGAGATGTTCTATATACCCCCACTTGAATGAATGTAATGTAATCAGGGTAAGAATGAATGAAATGTTAGGCATGTTCTCTCCTGGTGACCTCCTTACAAGATGTGAACCTCTTTGATTGGGTCAGGTAGCAAATAGATGATTGCTTAACTAAACAAGCTTACTACTCCCCTCTGGGGGCTTTAGATAGATAGAGAAAGCTCAGTAAAAGGTATTTATAGCTCTGAAGCAGTCAACTGATAAAGAACTTGAGATCCACCCTTGAGAAGGTGTGTCTCCTCACACAGAATTGTGTCTGTACTAGAGGGTAACTCAGAATGTTACTCTCCCTCCTAGGTCCCATTGCCCATGGAGGGACTAAGCCAGTAGCAGATAATACATCCATCTGGGAGTAGAGAAAGATCCAATGAGGACAAATGTAGACACAGACGGGTACAGAGATAACTCACCTGAGGGAAGAAGCAACTTCAGTGTGTATGACTCCTTACACCAGAGAATTAGAGAACTAATAGAGCTGTGGACTCTATAGAGGCACTGAACTTTGGAGCTCAGCAGAGAGCTCTACTTAAAGGAAAACTTATAGACTCTATAAAGGAATAAAAGAATTTCTGGTAACCAGAAGCTCTAAGATACCCAATCGCCACATGGTTTCTCTACAATGTGCTTCAATAGCATCATACTTTAAGTTTGAGCCCATTCTCACCAGGAACCTTGTGTATGCAAGGGAAGCATGCATGTGGTCTTTCTCTCAATTTGGAAGATGTGTTGTTATAACTACTGTTCAGGCTATAACAGCGTAGTAAATAGCTTTGCACAAAAGTTAAATAAGAATACTGACTGATATTGAATGGGAAGAACACTGGTAGGGGCTCCTAAGAAGTAGTACTAAAAACTACAGCCCCTTGGAACTAATTACACCTAGAACTTTGAAGAGAATAGATTCAGTTACCTTCTAGGGAACAAGATTATTGATGTAACTAGGAATTGGGGATATAACCCAGAGGGAGTTCTGCATTTACTTGTGTACGTTTGTCTTCATTGACAGAATGTAAATTCCTTGAAGGCAGAGATTGTTTCATCTTTGTCTTTGAATCTCCAGCATCTAGCATAGTGCCTGGCACATTGTAAGGACTTAATGAATGCTTATCAATTAAGTTCCTATTTTCTAAAAACAAAAAATCAAAGTCTATAGTTTTGCAAACTATATTAGCTCCTCTTGTAGTTGCATATTAGAGAGAAGACATTATTTTCTTGGCTTCACTGTTGTTGAATGAATAACAAAAGTACAGGAGTATTAATGCTAACAGGAGATATTCTGCCCTGCTGTGTTTGAAAGACTATCTTGATTTTTTTTTTTTAATATTGACCCACAGTCATGGCATCTTACTGGATTTGAAGGTTCATTCTGAAACTCACATTTGGAGAATGCTTCTTGTCTTTTCCCCACTTAAGAAAGTTGAGAGTGTCAAGGCATTCACTGGACTGAGAAGGTAGAATGACTTTCTGGTCCTTTCGGTTCTCTCTTCTGGGATATAGGAGAGCTGGTCTTAGTTACAGTTTCTCTCCTGATAATCTGCAAAGCCTGAGATTTGATCTTACTCTCTACATGATATGTGTTATTGTTGTAATTTAAAACTAGTAAGGAAACTAATTTAAATTAGTAAGTGTAAGTTAGCTTAACTAAACTAACTAAATTAGTAATTTACTAGTAAATTAGTACAAGTAATATATTAGTAAATTAATACTAGTGATTTACTACTGATGGGCAGCTACATAGCAAAGTGGATAGAGTGCCAGGTATGGCGTCAGGGAGACATGAATTCAAATCCAGTCTCAGGCACTTACTAGCTGTGTGGCCCTGGCAAGTCACTTAACCATTTGCCTCAATTTCCTTATCTATAAAAAAGAGCTGGAGAAGGAAATGATAAACCACTGCAGTATCTTTTCCAAGAAAACCCCAAATGGGGTCATGAAGAGTCAGACACTACTGAACAACAACAACTACAAATTTACTAGTGAAACTAGTAAATTAAACACATCGTGCATAAAGTTATTAGCAGGATAGGTTTAGAACCTATAAAAACATTTGGTCCCTGGATTGCACTGGGGCCACCTGCTTAGATACTTCTGGGATGAGGTCAAAACCTTGTATAATTACAACAACAAGAGTGTCTCATACTAGTATGAGTTCTTTACAATTTATGAAGAGGCCACTGTAGTAGTCTTGCTCAGACCCTTTCCTAGGGCTCCTAAAGGTGCAATCTGCAGACACTACTAGAGGGGGAAGGAGGAAATCTCATTTGAAGGAAAAACTGAAGCAAGGAGGGGCCCAGTTCTAGAGAGGTAAACATAGACTCAAGAGAGGTACAAATTTTGCTCCTATACTCAGTTGATAGACATTTATTAAATACCTACTATATGTGAAAAGCACTGGGGATACAAATAAGATGGGGAAAACAAAACACAAAAGAAAGCTAAAAAGGGAGTAGAGGGAAGAAGGCACCTAGAGCGAGCAGTGTGATGGAGTCCAGTCCAGAGAGTACAGTTGATTGGAAATAAGCTCCTTGGAGAATTTCCCCTTTTGAAAGTGAAAAGCAAGGCTGAAGCAGACCCAGGATGTTGACCCAGGCACTTGGATTGGGATGGGAGTGGGCATTCATGTATCCTAGTTTAGCCACATTCCTTGCTCTAGAAGGACCCAGATTCCTGTCACTCTTCCTCCAAATCAGCTAATTTTGATTAACCAAGTTGCAGGTGCCCCCCCTCCAGAAATTACTTATTCAGTTTTTATATATCTTACTTGTCTGTACAGGTATAGGGTGTCCCAAGAATCTTAATGCAATTTTAAGTTATCAAAACTCAAAGCTTTATTTTTTTGTGACCCTATTTAGGGGTTTTCTGGGTAAAGATGCTAGAGTAGTTTGCCATTTTCTTCTCCAGATCATTGTACAGATGAGGAATTGAGAAAAACAGAGTTGAATGACTTACCCGGGGTCACACAGCTGGTGCCTGAGGCTAGATTTGAACTCATGAAGATGAGTATACCTGATTCCAAGCCTCTATTCACTGTGCCACCCAGCTGGCACGTAGTAGGCACTCAACAAACGTTCATTGACTGACTGTTGAACCCACAGGGAAGGACTCATGAGGATAGAGGAATGAAGATAGAGGAGTTTTTGGTAGATGAAACTAGCTGCAGGCTTAAATGCTTGAATCTGAGATTGGGGCTAAACAGTAGCACCCTCTCATTGTCCCAGAGAAAGTCCAGATAAATGAGCAGAAGTTGCTGTCTGCCCTGCTTCTAAGTTAAAAGTTTCTGGTCTTCCTTAAATGAAAGTTAATCATAGAAACACAGAATCTCAGAGTTGGAAGGGACCCTACGGGTCATCTAGTCTAATCCAATTCAATTCAACAAGTATCTTTTAAGTTCATTGTATGCTCAAGACAAGAGGCAGGCTGACTTAGTGGCTTGGTAGCTACCCTTAAAATTCTAGTCTAGTCTCTGGCACATACTGTCTGTGAGTGCCAGGGATAACCTCTTAACCTCGCAGTGCCCCAGGCAACTCTCAAAGACTATAAACTGCGGAGAAATTCCTGATTTGCATTTTTTGGGGGGGAAAGGTTCCTCCCCAGAGTAACACACTGATAAAAATGTGAATCTAGTTAAAAGGATAAAAAGTGCTAGGTGCTAGGGATACAAAGACAATCCCCCTCTCCGTCAAAAAGTCCTCAACAACCCACAAACAGTACTGCCCTCAAGGAGCTTACATTCTACCCAAACTGGAACAAGAATCAACTGCCTATCATCATACCTTCCTTCAATGATTTCAAGGGAGTTTTGATTCCTTGTAGGAGAAACAGGAGGAAAACTGTTAGATTTAAAATAAAAATACCAGACTTCCAGTCTCATATCTGCTATTTGCTCTCTGTATGACTCAAACGAGTCACTTCCTCTCTTTGAGTCTCAGTTTCCTAATCTGTAAAAAGAGGTGGTTGGATTAGATGATGACTAACCTATATATAACACTTACATTGTGCCAGGTACAATGCTAAGCACTTTACAATTATTACCACCTCTGATACTCACAGATGAGGAAACTGAGGCAAATAGGTTTAAGTGACTTATTTGCCCAGCTAATAAATATCTGAGTCCACATTTGAACTTTGGTCTTCCTAACTCCAATTGTGTTACTCTATCTGCTACATTACCTAGTTGCTAGGTCTAGATATCAGTAGGTCACTTCCATCTGTAGATCCCATCAAATTGCCCTTTCAGCTTAATGTAGTATAACTCTCTGGTCCTCAAAGATATTTTTAAATCATTTTAATATTATTTATTTATATTTATTTATTATTTAATATTATATTAAATAATATTTATTCATTCATTCATTCATTTTTTTTTTTTGGAGAGGGGAAGGCAGGGCAATTGGGGTTAAATGACTCACCCAAGGTCACATGGCTAGTAAGTTTTGTGTATGACGCTGGATTTGAACTCAGGTCCTCCTGACTCCAGGGCCAGTGCTCTATTTATATGTCCCCTATTTATTTATTCTTATGTTAGACTGTTTTCTTTTAGATTGTATTTATATATAAATATATGACTTCACTAATTCTTGTGCTTAGTAGGGAATTCAGCTAAAAATGATTTTTCAAGAGGTTCATCATTTCAACGCTATAGACTGCATACTATCTCCTCATTCTGTATGATTCTTATCCATTGTCATCTGTAAATCCTCTGCACATGAACTATCCAATGCAGAAAGCAACCTAATGAAACAATGATAGCAACAGCTCACACTTATATAATATCTGATTAGGATGTACGTGGCTAAATGTCCAGTGGATAAGATCATTGGACTGGGAGACAGAAAGACCTGAGTTCAAATGTAACCCCTGGCACTTAATTTGCTGTGTGACCCTGGGCAAGTCACATAACATCTGTTTGTCTCAGTTTCTTCATCCTTATAATAGCAGCATTTATCTCCAGGGTTATTGTGAGGATCAAATGACATATTAATTGTAAAGTCCTTAGCACAGTGCCAGGCACATAGTAAGGTCTATATAAATGTTAGATATTATTATAATTATACTTTGCAAACCTTAAAGCATTATATAAAAGCTAGTTATTAAAAATCTTTTTAATAATGAATTTAGCAATCACCAACAAACATTTCAATATACCAAGTGGGGGGGAAAGAGGATTGCTTGTGAAACCAAGGACTTCTCTTACATATGGTTTGCTTTTTTAAAATACTAATGAAACTTAATAAGGTAGAAACAAGTTTGTCCCACTTGAATCACCTTCTGAACTTCTTTTCATTTTCTTCTGTGAATTTTTAATGCTTTAATGCTTTGTTTGTTTTAATGCCTTATTAATTTTAATGTTTGATAGACGTTCTTTTCTTTCTTCCTTCTTTGCATCTTTATCAGTATTCATTAACTCAGCCCCCTCTCTTCATAGAAGCCCTCCCTTGTAGCTAAGAAGCAGTGTAAAACAATTACATTTTCATAAACAAGTCTTTCCTTGAGTTTAAAGCAAGATAGCAAAAATTCTGAATCTTCAGTATTAAGTACCTATCACTGTCACTGGTTAATGATCCTATCTCACTGTCTCTTCTCGCCTTGCCCCTCAACCCTGATCCACACCACCAAAACAAGGCATCATGCTCAGGGTTGGGGTACAGATTCCCTTATGGAAATGAGTCTACATAGATCTACTTCTGCTTTATATCATCTTTGTGAAGACTACATTTCAGTGACAATACTAGGGTGAAGTGATTCCAATGTGTACTGTGATTCCAGAATATAATCAGGATAATATTGCCTTTAAGACAGTTTTTATCGGACTACCTCATTGTGCTTAGTGGGGGGAATTTGTGAATTTGTGGCAGCCTATGAATCACTGTAGGATCCATTGGGACTAAAGGAGCCATGCAAAAATGAAAGGTATCATTAACAAAAGTATTTTCATGCTTAAGTGGGTACTAAATCATACCATTGAGGATTCTGCTGAAAATGTTGATCAGAAATCAGGGAAAATCTCTGAGTGGGGCTGAATCCACTACACAACTGGCCAATGTATCTTTTGAGTTTGGCATCAAGGACTGTAGTTCTAAGGGGTTAGATAGATCTGAACTCTATCTGTGGTCTGTCAGCCACCCATCAGGAGATTGAGGTTGTGGTAAAGGTTGGCATTCTTGGGTTTGGGGTGGGGGGTTTTTCTTCCAGAAGAACTATATACCACTTTGGAAAATTTCTTCAGAACTCATTATAAATGTAGTATGGACAATGTTATAAGGAACATTTTCATTTCTTAAAGAAATATTTTATGTTATGTTAACATTCTGCCTAAAAATAGTCTAGAATAAATATTTTTTAAAGCAACATAAGCTTGCATCTCAAAGGAACCCTTTTCTTCAGTCTATGGAGAGTCTGCAGTGATACCATTTCCATGTAACCAATAGCTATTTTTCAGGGCAGTCAGTGATTGTTTCTTAGACTTGGACCAACTGAGGATAATGGGAAGTTTGTGCTTGGATGTTCACTGGCTTGGACATTCTTTCTCAATTGTTTTCAAGTAGAAGGCATCAGTATGACATGTTTCTTCAGGGTTAGACGTTTCGGACAGCTGTATGCTGCCCTTTCTTTGAAAAGTATTGAACTCCAAATGCAGGTGTGTGTTATATCCTGGTCAAGCACAGATAGTCTTTCAAATTCAAAACACTCCCTTAAGTAGGAGTTTTAACCAGGTAAGGATTAGATTAGAAGGCAAGACACTTTTTTCTCATGAGCGTACTACTGTTTTGCTGAACAGAACTATGAGTAAAATGACAGGTGGACATGGAATCTAAATTTCTGCATTTGTCTTTTAAATAGTGCTTGCGTTGGCCTTGTTTATGAATTTCCCCACCAGAATTCTTTTTTAATTATCCGATTTATATTACTGAATAATCTTTTTTCCTCCACTAGACACAACATAGACTGAGAAACAATGACTATGAGAAGCATTGCACGAAAAATTCAATGAGGTTTTTTTTTGCAAATATCCACAGAACAGGGTTCTTAACTGTCTTTATATCATAGACTCCTTTGGCAATCTGATGAAATCTCTAGTTCTCTTCTTGGAATGTTTTAAATATACACAAATGCACAGGATTACAAGGGAAACATTAAACTGAAATAAAGATGTAACTTTTTTGCCATCCAAATTCAGAGACATCTTGAAATCATAGACCTCAGGTTAAGAATCTTTTATTGTAGGGCAATAAAGCTGTCATTTGTTCTCCCCATGCCATTTTCCACCTTGAACCTTTTAAATTGGAAGCCACTGGACCCTGGCCATTTTCATGCAGCCTCCACAAGCTCTCCTCTCTTCCACTTCTTTTTCTTTGAACTGATCAGATCAACACAGTCATTGCCTCTCTGGAAAGGGCATGTCAACGAATGGACTGCCCTATTGCTTCATTCTCTATCTTGGTGACTTCACAGACCTTCCCTCCCTTCCCTGGCATCAATCCAAATCAATTCAATAAACATTTATTAAGTGCCTACTATGTGTCAAACATTGTACTAAGCCCTGAGAATACGAAAAGATGTAAAAGGCAGTCAGTCTCTTCCCTAAATCTAATGGGGGAGACAACATGCAAACAAATCTATTCCAAGCCAACCATATATAGAATAAACAGGAAATAATTAAAAGAGGGAAGGCACTGGAATTGAGAGGAGTTAAGGCAGGCTTCCTATGGGAAGTGGGATTTTAGTTGGGACTTAAGGAAGCCGGGGAGGTCAGTAGTCAGAGCAGAGGAGAAAGAGCATTCCAGGTGTGGGCAATACCATCCCCTATTATACATTGTCTCCCTCCTGTTAAAACATGAGCTACTTGAGTGTACAGACTGTCTTGATTTTGTATTTGTATTCCAATGCTTAGATCAGTGCTTGGCACATAGTAAGTGATTAATAAATTATTTTCATTTAAGGAGCCTTAGATAAAATATGTCTGATTCTGTCCTGTTGCTGCATATGCTTCCCTCATGAATTTCAAGGGGTCTTTGACCCTGTTTAACTAAGAATGACATTTTCATTTTTAGAGACTCAGCTCAAATCCTGATTCTTCCAGGAAACTTATCCTGATCTTCCCTGCTGGAAGTTATAAAGTTGTAAGATTTAGAGCTGGCAAGGGATCTTAGAGGTCACCAAATGGAAACCCCTCCTTTTTAAAATTTTTTTTCTTTAAAAAATTTAAACTTAGCAAACACCAAATAAAATAAGCATTTTATATTCAGCTTGCTTTATCTTTGAAATATGTAATAAATTCATCATGTAACTTTCAAAACTGTCATGCTTGTCTGTGTTTCCTTCTGTACATTAAAAAAAAGTCCTTCAAAGATCCTGTTTTCTTTTTCTTCACTATCTTATTACTAGTCCTTTCTCCCGGTTACTATAAATATTTTTGTACAACTCCCAATCCCTGCCTTTGCAGAAATGGGAGGGCACTGATGTGGCAGATTGGATATGTTTTGGGACTTTCTTAATGTACCAAAGAGTTGTGCTAATTTTTTTTCCTGTTTTTTTTCCTTAAAAAAGTTTATATATAAACTATAAAAAAGTTTATATATATATATATATATATATATATATATATACACACACACATACATATATTTTAAAATTTATATAACAAATATATATATTTATATAACAAAATTTATATAACATATTATATATTTTAAAATTTATATAACTATATATACATATATAAAATTGTTTTCTAGGAAGGAGAGGGGTAAGGATATTGAGGGAAATTATAATGATAGAAAAAAATAAAAGCTCATTTTAAAACATTTTTGTGGGCAGCTAGGTGGTGCAGTGAATAGAGCACCAACCCTAGAGTCAGGAGGACTTGAGTTCAAATCCAGCCTCCAACATCTGACACACTTACTAGCTGTGTGACCTTGGGTAAGTCACTTAACCCCAATTGCCTTGCCTTCCCTGCCGTCTCCCAGTTTTTTTGTGTACATATATACAAAACCTTTTTTGCACATATATTTCTTCTTTATTTTCTGTCTTTGTGGTATACCAACCTAGTGATATAGCTGGATCAAAGAATGTGAACAATTTAGTGATTTTTTTTGGCTATAGTTTCCAAATTCTTTTCCAGAATGGTTGGATCAATTCACAGGTTTTGTTTTTGTTCTTTACCAAGTGTATTATTCTGTTCGTTTTCTTATAACCCTTCTACCAGTTATTGTTGTCTATCTTTTATCATCTTTGCCAAACAGATGGGTGTCAACTTTATGAAGTAGAACTTCAGAGTTATTTTAATTTAAAATTTTCTAGTCATATTGATTTGGAGCACTTTTTATTAGATAGTTGGTTTTCTTCTTTGAAAACTGTTAGTCCGTCCTTTGACCATTTATCTTTTAGGGAATGGTTCTTGTTCCTATATATTTGAACCAGTTCTTTCTATCTTGGATATATGAGGGAAACTTCCTTTTTTCACCAATTAACTATTTGCCTTCTGATTTAACTGTACTAGTTTTGTTTTTAGTAATAAATTTTTAATTTTAGGTAATTAAAGTTTTCCATTTTATGTCTTGTGATTCTCCCTATTCCTTATTTGGTCATTAACTCTTCCCTTTTCCATAGTTGTGAAATGCATTTTTTTCCTTGCTCCTCTGATTTGTTTATGATATAATCTTTTATTTTGAAGTCTTGTATCCATTTGGAACTTATCTTGGTATATGGTATGAGATGTTGATACATACCTAATTTCTGCCAGACTGCTGTCCAGTTTTCCCAGTTTGTGTTTTTGCTGTTCATCCTTCATTTTCTTTCTTTTTTTTTGAAGTTAAGAAATAGTTTATTGGGTTTTTTGTTTGTTTTTTAATTAATTAATTTTTAGTTTTCAACAATTCACTTCCATAAGCTTCATATTTTCTTCCCCTCCTATCCCTTCTCCATCCACAAGATGATAAGCAATCTGATATAGGCTCTACATATACATTCCTATTATGCATATTTTAACATTATTCATGTTGTATAAAAGAATTAGAATGAAAGGGAGGAACCATGAGAAAGAAAAAAAAACAAAACAGAACAAAATTTAAAAAAAAAAAGAACAAATAGCACGCTTTGATCTGGATTCAGATTCCACATTTCTTTCTCTGTATGTGGAAGGCATTTCCATCATGAGTCTTTTGGAGTTGTCTTAGGTCCTTCCATTGCTGAGAAGAGCAAAGCCTAGCAAAGCCAGTCATCACATAATGTGGCTGTTACTGTGTACAATGTTCTCCTGGTTCTACTCTTTTCACTCAGCATCAGTTTATATAAGACTTTCCAGGTTTTTCTGAAGTCTGCCTGCTCATCATTTGTTGTTTTTTTTTTAAATTAATTGATTTGTTTATTTACTTTTAGTTTACAAGATTCAGTTCCACAATCCCTTGGGCTTCAAATTTTCTACCCTCTTTCTGCTCTTCCCGCCCCTCATGGTGGCATGCAATCAAGTATAGGATCTGCAAATACTTTCACATTGGACATTAGTCTGGTTGTATAGAAGGGTTGTAACCAATGGATTGAACAATGGGAAAGAAGAAACAAAGCCAAACATGGAAAAGAATAATAGTATGTAGATTGCTTCAGTCTCCATTTAAACTCTGTTATTTCTAGATCTTTCTCTGAATGTAGACATCTCCTTCCATTTTGAGACTTGTAGAGTTGTCTCATAACTGTGTGTTGTTGAGAATAGTTCAGTTTATCAAAGTTGGCCACCACACATACAATGTGTCTGTGATTGTGTACAAATTTCTCCTGGTTCTGCTGTTCTCACTTACCATCAGTTTGTATAAGCCTCTCCACGTAAATATGAAGTCCATCTCTTCCCCATTTCTTATAGCACAATAGTATTCCCTTACATTCATATACCACAACTTTTTCAACCATTCTCCAATTGATGGGCATTTCCTCAATTTCTAGTTCTTGGCCACCACAAAAAGAGTTGCTATAAATATGTTTGTATATGTGGGTCTTTTTACCTTTTTTATGATCTCTTTGGGACACAGTCCTAGAAGTGGTATTGCTAGGTCAAAGGGTATGCACATTTTTATAACCCTTTGGACAAAGTTACAAATTGCTCTCCAGAATGGTTGGATCAGTTCACAACTCCACCAACAATGAATTAGTGTTCCAATTTTCCCACATCTTCTCCAGAATTTATTATTTTCCTGTTTTGTCATGTTAGCCAATCTAATAGGTGTGATATGGTATTTAAGAGTTGTTTTGATTTGCATTTCTCTAATCAATAGTGATTTAGAGCATTTGTTTTCATATGGCTAAAGATAGCTTTAATTTCTTTCTCTAAAAACTTCCTGTTCATATTCTTTGACCATTTATCAATTGGGGAATAACTTGTATTCTTTTAAATTTGACTCAGTTCTCTATATATTTTAGAACTGAAATCTTTATCAGAGATACTGGTTATAAAAATTCTTTCCCAATTTGCTGCTTCCCTCCTAATCTTGGTTGTATTGGCTTTGTTTGTGCAAAAATGTAATTTTAAAGAAATAAAGACAGACCTAAATAATTGGAGGAACATTCATTTTAATTTAATGTAATCAAAATTATCCATTTTGCATTTCATAATGTTCTCTATTTCTTGTTTGGTCATAAATTCCTCCTTCTCCATAAATCTGACAGGTAAACTATTCTTTGCTCTCCTAATTTGCTTATAGTATCAGCCTTTATATATAAATCATGTACCCATTTAGACTTTATTTTACTATACATTGTAAGATGTTGCTCTGTGCCCAGTTTCTGCCATAATATTTTCCAGTTTCCCCAGCAATTTTTGTCAAATAGTGAATTCTTATCCCAGAAGCTGGGATCTTTGGGTTTATCAAACAGTAGATTATTATAGTCACTGACTACTGTGTCTTGTGTACCTCACCTATTCCACTGATCCACCACTCCATTCATCCTTCATTTTTGAAGAACACCAATGACATGAAGAATGATTTATGTCCTAATTTGCATGTGAATGGATTTAAGTGAGACACAGTTGCACAAATTGTCAGCCCTACTCTTTCTTCCAGAGTCATCAAAGTCCAGGGGCAAAACAAAAGTGAGGATGACTGGCAAAGGCTGGCATGCAGTGGATGATAATGGTGTCTTAGATATCTTACCAAACTCTAAGTACTCCACAATATTAACTTCAGCTGCCTTCATGATTATTGGAGCAAATTATTCTCATTTTCCCATTCTCCTGGGAGTAGTCTTCACACACACTCAGGGTAGACATCCCCCTAACTCACCAACTTGTTTAAAATCTCTCAGCTAACCTCAACCTGGTTTAGCCCATCTGCCAAGATGGTTTTACTGGGGTGTGGTCACTGTACATGCTACAGTTTCCTGGAACCATAGGTAAGAGTTGGGTGATAAGTGGACACCCAATGTGGGTGAGCAGCCCTGAAAAGTCAAGCTCCATACTCCAGAGGTGATAGTCTTCCCTGACCCCCCAAACACCCAGATTTTCCAGTAATTTTTGTTGAATAGTAAGCCCTTACTGAAGTAGTTGGGTTTCTGGGTTTATAGAGCATGAGGCTTTGCTTCTGAAGGCCATGTGCATAATCTGTTCTGCTGATTGACTTTTCTATTGTTTTTTTAACCAGTGCCAAATAGTTCTGATGATTACTGCTTTGAAGTAATACTTTGAAATTTGGTATTGCTAGGACACGTTCCTTCCTACTTTTTACAAACATATATACTATTTTCCTTCAGAGTTTTGACCTTTTGTTCCTCCAGATTAATTTTGTTATTGTCCTTTCTATCACTCTAAAGTAATCTTTGGATAGTTTTATTACTACAGCACTAAGTCAACTAATTTAAGTAGTTCTGTCATTTCTGTTATGCTGGAATTGACTAACCATAGACAATTAATGTTTCTCCAAATATTTAGGTCTCTCTTTATTTCTGTAAAAAGTATTTTCAGTCCTATTGATAGAGTTCCTGGGTATCTTGGTGGATAGACTCCTAAATATTGTATACATTTTATAGTTCCTTTGAATGGAGTTTCTCTTTCTACTTTTTCGGGCTGGGTTTTGTTGGTGATATAGAGAAATGCTGATGATTTATGTGGATTTATTCTATAGTTTACACATTTGCTGAAATTATTATTTTGATTAATTTTTTTTCCTCTTTAGTAACTCTCTCATTTTACAAAAAGTCTATAGGAGCCCAGAGAGACTGAGTAACTCTCTTCAAGGCAACTTGCTAGTGAGTAGCATTGTAAGGTTTCAAGGTCAGATCCTTTGAGGGCAAAGCTAATGCTCTTGTCATCTTGGTGCTTTTCTCTACCTTTTTTGAGTTCTTTACTCTGTTTACATTTATTTTACGGCACTTAACACGGTCTACATTGTATTATTTTTGTACATGACTAATCTCCCTTACTAGATTGAAAGGCACCATGGTATGGGGAAAGAAGGAGAGCTAGATTCTTATATGTCTTTGCCACTTATTAGCTCTGAGATAATAGGTGTCAGCTTTAGTTTCTTTATCTTCAAAATGACATTTTTACTCTCCATGCCATAATTGGGTGGTTTTTTGTTTCTGTTTCTTTTGTGTGTGTGGGAAAAACCCTTAAGAAACCTTAAAATATTATGTAAATGCATGTATTATTACTGCAAGCTCCTTGATTTTCAGTATCAAAACCACCAAGCTCAAGGTCTTGCACAAAGAAGGCATTTGATAATGTTCAGCAGACCAATGAATAAAAATACAAACAACATATAAATAAATTTTGATGCACTAATGTAATGGGATTCAATTAAGTGGAAGGAGGGGAAGAGAATAAGCATTTGTATTAACACCAGGCACTATGCTAAGAATTTTGCAAATACTATCTCATTTGATCCTCACCACAATCCTGAGAGATAGGTAGTGTTACTATCTACATTTTACAGATGAGAAAACTGAGTAAACAGAGGCTAAGTAATTTGGATGGGGTCACAGAGTTAGTAAGTGTCTGAGGCTGGATTTAAACTCAATTCTTGACTCCAGGTTCAGTGTTCTGTCCCCTTTGCCACATGACTGCCTTAATTAAGGCAGAAAACTGCAAAGAATATAAAGAAATCTGGAAAGATGTTCTATAAAATAATCTAAAATCAAAAAAGCCAAAGCAGAAAAACGGAATACAGTAACCATAACCATTAAATAAAAAAATCATCAAGCAATAATAGACAAAGATCTTTGATAGAGGATTTGTTCAGTTGTTTCAGTCATGTCCTACTCTTCATGACCCCATTTGGTTTTTATGGGGGTTTTTTGGTTGTTGTTGTTGTGTTGTTGGTTTGTTTGTTTTTGCAAAGATACTGGAGTGGCTTTCCATTTCCTTCTCCAGTTCATTACAGATGAGGAAACTGAGGCAAATAGTGTTAAAATGATTTGCCCAGAATCACACAGCTAGGAAGTGTCTGACGCCATAATTTCCTGACTCCAGGTCCAGAACTCTAACCACTGAGCCACCTAGTTGCCCCTGATAGAGACTTAGAGTGACTGGAAAGTTATGATATATTATGCATTGAAATCAGTAAATTCATATTGAATAGTTACTTAGCTTAATTGGTTTTGTAGATGCTCAATATTCAGTCAATAATATGCTGTTTAACAAAAACCCGTAGTAGCAAGAGGATAATAATTCAGTGGTTGGACTTTGAATTGCTAATTAGCAATTATCTTGAGGAATTTATTTTTTGTTTGGGTTTTTTTTTTGCTTTTTGGAGGGGGGATGGCAGGCAAATTGGGGTTAAGTGACTTGCCCAATGTCACATGGCTAGTAAGTGTTAAGTGTCTAAGGCTGGATTTGAACTCAGGTACTCCTAACTCTAGGGCCAGTGTTCTATTCACTGTGCTACTCAGCTGCCCTGAGGAATTTGTTTTCTAACATTGCAACTAATAATCCTAGTATGGCAAGAAGATTTTATAGTTTTTTAATTCAAAAGAAAAGACATCTATGACTTGGGCATGTATACATATATATTCATATATATATATGAATATATATGTACTTATATACACACACACATACGTTGTTTAGTCATTTCAGTAATGTCTGACTCTCCTTGGCAAAGATACCGGAGTGGTTTGCCATTTCCTTCTTTTATCAGCAACCACACTGGCACACCCAGGATGACTGCTAGCATGGTGTCTTAGATCTGCTTTACTAGGAAAGATAGCTGTTTAAAACTGTTTAAAGCTGTTTAAAAACAATCTTTTTAAATTACATTAACTAGTTGGGGGGGGGAGGGGAAGTCAGCACCCTGAACTTCAGAGAAGATACAAACAGAAAATACAAGCAGAGAAATAAAAACTGACAGACAGGGCTCTGACTGCCTTAATCAAAGCAATTTTGCTATACACTTTACATACATCCCTAGATCAAGAGAGCTTTACATTTGAGCAGGCAGGGAGCTCTGAACACATAGACATTCAGAATCTTGACCAGGGAATCACCAGATTCTTCTCATAAGTGAGCCCTCAAAGCAAAATACCAACTCAGAGTATATATATACTTTCTCAGAGCCAGAAGGTATCACAGCCCTTGTGACTCAGTGCCTAATTAGAAATTAGCAAAAGGTGTGAATGCCTTCCTACAAGCAAGCTTCCCCTAAGCAAACTTCCCTGTCCCAACAGACTTTGTGACTCAGGAGCTGTGAGCTGGACCAACACTCAAAGCAGGTCACATAGGCCTATTAATGGGTGGGGAAGATCTTCCTAACCCATTAACATTACACTTCTCACTAATTTTACAGATGAAGAACTAAGGCAAGTAGGGTTAAATGACTTGCCCAAAGTCATACAGCTAGTGTCTGAGGCTGGATTTGAACTCAGGTCTCCCTGACTCTAGACCCAGAACTGTATCCTCTGTACTTACCTAGCTGTCCCTACACATACACACATATACATTCCATACATACATACACACACATACAACATACATATATACATACATATTTACATATACAAAATGTCTTTTCATTTCAATCAATACTATATTTTCTGGTATGTGGTACAAAGAGAAAAACTATACTAAAAGTGAGTTCTTGATTGAGTTATCTGTGAACTGCAGTTTGTCCCATTATGGTTTGATGTAAAGGATAGAAAATCTTGAAAAATTAAAACTGGCTAATTTTTTTCTTATAAGAGTTGATTAATTTTTGTAACACTGTTGGTTGGTGGGATTATGTCCATTTTGCAGAGAAACAAGCAAGAAGAGAAAAGATCATTGGCTTGTTCAAGGGTAGAATTCCTTGGTGATGTTATTGGGGAAAATGACTAACCATTATAAAGTTTTCTATCGATCAAATTTCATGAGCATTTATTAAGCACCTCTTATATTCCAGATACTCCTCTAGGTGCTGGCAATAAAAATACAAACCATACAAAAGTGATATGGTTCTTTCCCTTAGGGAGTTTACATTCTACTACAAGGGAAGCTAGGTGGTGAAATGGATAGAGCACTGGGCTTAGACCAAGAAGACTCATCTTCCTGAGTTCAAATCTGGCCTCAGACACTTGCCAGTTGTGTGACCCCGAGCAAGCCACTTAACACTGTTTGCCTTAGTTTCCTTCTCTATAAAATGAGCTGGAGAAGGAAATGGCAAACCACTCCAGTATCTTTGCCAAGAAAACCCCAAATGGGGTCATGAAGTGCCAAGTACAACTGACCAACAACAAACTACTTACACAGATAAAGAAATACAAAATATTTTCAAAATAATTTTAGGAAGGAGGCCCCATTAACAGCTGAGGAAATATGGAAAGACAAGACCCCTTTATCTCACATATTCTTAAAACTCCCAAAATTGGGCATAGTTTGCTCTTACTTGGTAGGAGATTTTTGTCTCACTCATTAGTCATGTATATGGTAGATAGTACTACCATTTGGGAGAAGGTAAGAAGGGATAAATCTACTAACAGAAATCTATTCCACATCTCTACTGGAGAAAAGACTTCCCAGAGGCACACTTAATAGTAAATTTACAGTGAGCATATTGGACGCTAGCCTGCTAATTCAGCTACACAACTGCAAAATTTAGCAAATGGGGACATTGTACACATTTTTCAGATTCCCTAGAGCAGTGGTTCTCAACCTTCCTAATGCAGCAACCCTTTAATACTTGTATGTGGGCATAACTGCATGTGAGCGGACCTGCCTGGAGATGGATAGAGGAGCAGTGTCTCAATTCTTAAGACCATCGGAAATATGTTTTCTGACGGTCTTAGGCGACCCCTGTGAAAGGGTCGTTCGACCCCCAAAGGGGTTGCGACCCATAGGTTGAGAACCGCTGCCCTAGAGGATTCCATGTCCCTGAATCAATGAATGTATTGGGGATTTTGATTTAGTGACTAGTAAGGCAAAGTTCCAGGTTTCAAAAGGGTGGGTGCTTAGGTTCAGGCACAATTTCACTGAAAGGTTCTATACGGCAAAGAACAAAACATAGTTGATTAAAAAGCATTGTTATAACTGATATGAGTTAAACAATACTGCTTGCATATTCTATTCAGAAGAATACTAATAACTCCAGTGACTTCATATAACCTCCAGGATCAAATATAAAATTATCTGTTTGACATTTAAAGCTGTTCACAACCTTGTCCCTTCCAATCTTTCCTGTCTTTTTATACTTTACTCCTTCTATATACATTAAGATCTAGCAACATCTGCCTTCTTAGTTGGGGGAAGGGGGATGAGAGGTGAGGTGATGGAGGGGAGGGCAGGGTGGGGGGGAGGGCTGATGAATATTCACATTTCTGTAGAGGGAGAGGGACAGGGTGGAGAGTGGATGGGGGGAGCAGGATAGGAAGAGGGGACATTTAATCAGACTCTCACAGTGTGCTCACTATGGAGAGGTTCTGTGTAATTTCACATGTTCAGCCTGTATTTGATTGCTTGTCCTTCCAGTGGGGATGGGTGGTGAGGGAGGAGGAGAAAGAATCTGGAATCTGGAGTTCCATAATCAAAT
>CM053587.1:243139356-243163528 GCA_028646515.1 Pseudochirops corinnae | reverse complement strand
TGGCATGGGTTCAGAAGATTACTCCTGAAGATTGATTTAATGGGACATTGATCCTGGGCTGACTGTAACATCTGGTCTAGATTCTGACTCCAAAATTCCTATGACTCTCTTTCTTGACCTTTGAAACTTCTTTCATCCAGAAAGGAAAATAATGGATGAAAAAAGCCTAGGAGTCCCTGTTTCTTGGGGTCCACATTGGTCTCAGAGAAGGAAGATCCTAAGGCCCTTCTCTTTACTACATGGTCTCTCACTGAACGTCATGAGAGAAAAAGTCCTCAAGTTCCTCCAATTCAATGGAGCAAAGAGGAGGCCAAAGAAAAGTCAGACCTTTTTGAAGATGATGACAGTTCCGGCTATACATCCTATTGACAAAGCCTCTCCCCCAACCATATGTTTAGCCAACTGGAATCAGTTACACAATGTCTGCCCATACTCAACATTCTCTCTAAGGCACTTCTATTACATGTCAATATAACCATCCCAGAAGCAAGATCCCTAGGGAATAGGAGAAGGAAACAAGCATTTATTAAGAGCCTACTATGTGCTCTTATGCACCTCTCACTGGAAGGACTACTGATTCCTAGTCATCCAAGCAGTGTCAACAACCATGTCACTCTTCCCCCTTTTGTCTTATGGAGTCTGGGCATCCTCAAGGAGAGAGCTGATAGGAGAATTGAAAGGGAGGCTAAGAGGCAGACAACTTGGAGATCCAACTCTCATATTAGAGACTGAAAAAAACCTGAGACTCAGAGAAGTGAAGGAGTTGGTCCAAAGTCATCCAGTCAGTTGGTAACAGCATTGATTTAGAACTCCTTAGATTCAGTAACTCAGGGCTGCTGCTTCTATGGTGATTGGTACTTACCAATTCGTTCCATTCTACTCCTAATATAGTGTTAAAGGGAGTTGAGACAAATTTCTAAGCAGTGAGAAATGGTCTCTTCAAAAGCATAAGGACTGATTTTCAAGTCAGAAAACAGGGGTTTCACAGTATGTTTAGCTCACGGTTAGGAAGACTTTGATATATTACAATTTTAGTTGCCTGAAGGAATTGTTTTGTCATTTCAGTTGTGTCCTATTCTTCATGACCCTGTCTGGTATTTTCTTAGCAAAAGTACTAGAGTGGTTTGCTATTTTCTCCTCCAGTTCATTTTACAGATGAGGAAACTGAGGCAAACAGCATTAAGTGACTTGCCCAGGGTCACATAGCTAATAAGTGGGTGAGGCCAGATTTGAACTCAGGAAGATGAGTACTCCTAACTCCAGGCCCAGTGCTTTATCCACTGCATCATCTAGCTGCCTCCTAAAGGGACTGGAGAAGGGAAATATTTTAATACATTTCACATATACTCATGTATGAAATTTGTTATCATTTCTGTTAAACATTTTCCTATGGAGCTCTGAGACTGAGCAAGAAAAGCAACCATGAATAGGAAGAAGGAAAAAAGCACTTGTTAAACTCTTGCTATGTGCTAGGCACTTCACACACAGAACTAAGCACTTGATAAATATTTCATATTTTTAAATATATAAAATATATTTGAAATATATTATTATAATATATTTATAATATAAATATAAATAATATAATTATAATAAATATATGAAAATAACATTTAATAAAATTGATATAAAATTTATTATAATAATAAAATTATAATACAAATTTATAACACAATATAAAGTATAATTGAAATAAATATTTCAATATTTAACCTTGGAAGAATTAAAAAGGTACAGATCCCTAGAAATATCTCAGAAAACAGCTGCACATTTGATTTTCACAACAAACCTGAGAGGTAGGTGCTATTATTATCTCCATTTTATGGTTGAATACTGAGGAAGAGAAAGGTTAAGTGACTTGCCCAAGGTCACACAAATATTAAGTATTTGAGGCCAGTTTTGAACTCATGACTTCCTGACTCCTAGATCAGTGCTCTACCCATGGTGCCACCCAACTGCATCTAGGCAAAGCACTGAATTCGGAGTCAAGACTGGAAATTCGAATCCTGACTCTACTACTTAGTATGTAACTTACTCAGCTTACTTACATAACCTCTGGGCAAGTCATTTAACTTCCTCAGTTTTCTCATCTGTACAATAAGGGGATAGATTTGTCAATTATTTTCCTAAGTATGAGGAAAGTCTGAGCTTCCAAAGAGCACTGGACCCTGGCAGAGGAAGAACTGAGGACGAGGTGTTAACATGGAATAGCCCTGTACTTGGAAACATTTGGACACATGGGTTCAAAGCCCACATCACTAAGCCTTAGTTTTCTCACCTTTAAAATGAGGATGACAATACTTAAAAGTACTTGCCTCATTGGGTTGTAATGAAGATCAAATGATAAAATGTAGCTAAAGAGTTTGGCAAACCTGAAAGCCTCTAATAAATGTCAGCTATTATTATTATTATTAAAGATGTTGTGAGGGGGTCTGTAAAGCAAGCTTACCTCATGTCCCAATTTTGCCCTGGGCTGGTCCTGCATCCATTAAGTACCATGTTGAACCTCCTCCCCATGTATGTGCAGTCTTTAAACCGCAGCTGTGGTCCATGGAAACAATTGAGGAACAGAAACAGTTCATGTTTATGAACAAGGGAAACCACCAGCTTTTGTTCACAAAATTAATAAACAGAGTCAGGCTTCTCAGTTACTCCAAAGTATTGAGCTAATTGAATCATAAAGCCTTAGGGGAAAAGTAGAGAGAGTAGGCTCACTGGAAGGGTCAGGCTATCTCTGCAAAGCTCACAGGGACAAGAAGCTACTTGTTCTCCTACATGCCCTGTTGTCATCTGAGATGGGTCAACCCATTCTCAGATCTCCAAAACCTGGACTCTCTCCAGTGCTTGAGGATTTTAGGGGCTTAAGTCAGTGTGTTAACTCTTCTCAAGGTTTTTAAAATAATCTTCCTGAGAACTATAGGGTGGGTGTAGGATTATTTGGCTTCTGTGGAATTCTCTTTACTAAGGAAAGGTTGCATCTTGATAAATTTCATATATACCCCTAAAACCTTTTAAGTGGAGTTAGACTTCAGAATTTTGGGGAAAATTACAGACCTTCCCCAACCTATTAATGAGTCAATACCCTTAAGTTCATTTGTAAGTTGGTTGTTTGGAACTGGGAATGCATTTTTCCCATAGAAACAGAGTTATCAATAGTAGTTAGGTTCCTAGGCTACTCTGTGAAAACCTTTTAAAGCCAATGACAATAGTAATAATCATAGTGATAACTGACATTTATATAGTGCTCTAAGATTTGAAAAATCTTTACATATATTAATTCATTTGTGCTTCACAACAACCCTGTGAAGTAGGTATTATTATTCTCATCTTAATAACATAACTAAATATTATTTTATTGCTTTACTAATATTAATATATTGGGGCAACACAAGGACACTCTCAAGTTTTTTCTTAAGAACTTTGGAACTGATTGTGTGACGTGAGAGACACTGGCACAGGACTGCCTAGCATGGTGTGTCCTCATCAAAGAAGGTGCTGTGCTCTAAGAACAAAGCAGAATTGAAGTAGCTCAAAAGAAATCCAAGATATGGGGCGGAGCCAAGATGGTGGAGTGAAAGGAGCGACTTGCTTCAGATCTCCCTCAAACCCCTCCAAATACCCGCAAAAATGACTCTAAACAAATTCTAGAGCAGTAGAACCCACAAAATGACAGAGTGAAACAAATTTCCAGCCCAAGACAACCTGAAAGGTCAAAAGGAAAGGTCTGTTTCACTAGTCTGAGAGAAGAGCACAGTCTAGTGTGGGCCATGCTGGCATAGATGGGGCTCTAGTAAACCCAGAGCAGGCCCCAGCAAACCCAGAACAGGCCCCGGGGGCTTGAATCACTGGTAGCTGTGGTGCTTTCCAGACTGCTCAACCCACAAACACCAAAGACAGCTTAGAATGTCAGTAGGAATGGTCTGTCAAGCCTGGGTGAAAGAGGATCATGATCTGGCCCTAGCCCCAGGGCGTGGTGGCAATGGCAGCAGCAGTGGCTGCTTCCAGAGTTCTCAGCCCACAGATGGTGGGGGGATTAAGTGATGGATCAGAGGAGGATTGCAGAGATTTCTTTGGTGGCACTGAGGCAGGATTCTCTTGCTTTGCCCATGCTTTGATTTGCATCCCAGACCTGGGTGACTGCCCTGGGACAAGGAGGACTGCTGGCATGGCAGAGCTTGTGGTGGTGGAGGAGAAGGAATCCTCCTCACCATTCCAAGGCAGAAAGGAGTGCTTGTGGTCACTCACAGACCAGACCAGGAGAAGAGTAAACACTTCTCCTTTAATCATACAACCTTAGAAGAACTAAAAAGGTACAGGTTCCTAGAAATATCTCAGAAAACAGATGCACAAATTTCTGAAGTCTGGGACAGTACACTCTCCACACTGGAAGCAGTGTCTTACCTTAACAAAGAGCTAAAAAGTCAAGTAGTTGGCTGGGAAAATGAGCAAACAACAGAAAAAAACCCCTCAGAGTATAGAATCTTACTTTGGTGACAGGGAAGATCAAAACATATCACCAGAAGAAGACAACAAAGTCAGAGCTCCTATATCCAAAGCCTCCAAGAAAAATATAAATTTGTCATGGGTCATGGAAGAGCTCAAAAAGGATTTTGAAAATCAAGTAAGAGAAGTAGAGGAAAAAAATGGATAGAGAAATGAGAGTGATGCAAGAAAATAATGAAAAATGAGTCAATAGCTTGCTAAAGGAACCCCAAGAAATGCTAAAGAAAATAACACCTTAAAAAATAGACTAATCCAAATGGCAAAAGAGATCCAAAAAGTCCATGAGGAGAAGAATGTCTTAAAAAGTCAACTTGGCCAATTGGAAAAGGAGGTTCAAAAGCTTAATGAGGAAAAAAAATTCCTTAAAAATTAGAATGGCCTTTCTATCCCGGGCTCTGTCTAGAGCAGCAATTTCCACCGCTGAGATGTTGATGCCCAAGAAGAACCAAATTGCCATCTATGAATTCCTTTTTAAGGAGGGAATGATGGTAGCCAAGAAGGATGTTTATATGCCAACGCACCCTGAGCTGGAAGACAAGAATGTGCCCAATCTCCATGTCATGGAGGCCATGCAGTCTCTAAAGTCTCGTGGCTATGTTAAGGAGCAGTTCACATGGAGGCATTTCTACTGGTACCTCACCAATGAGGGCATTCAGTACCTCTGCAATTACCTTCACCTTCCCCTTGAGATTGTGCCTGCCACACTTCAAAGAAGTCATCTGGAGACAGGAAGGCCAAGGCCCAAAGGTCTAGAGGGTGAGCAACCTGCCTGACTTACTCGGGGTGAAGCTGACAGAGACATATACAGATGAAGTACTGCTCCTCCTGGTGCTGACAAGAAGGCTGAAGCTGGGGCTGGGTCAGCAACAGAATTCCAATTTAGAGGTGGATTTGGTCGTGGACATGGTCAACCTCCTCAATAAAAACTGTAGAGATATGTTTGATATTGAATAAAATTTGGGAAAAAAAAAGTTAGAATGGAGCAAATGGAAACTAATGACTTTATGAGAAATCAAGAAATTGTAAAACAAGACCAAAAGAATGAAAAAATAGAAGACAATGTGAAATATCTCATTGGAAAAACCACTGACCTAGAAAATAGATCCAGGAAAGATAATTTAAAAATTATTGGACTACCTGAAAGCCACGATCAAAAAAAGAGCCTGGACATCCTCTTTCAAGAAATTATCAAGGAAAACTGCCCTGATATTCTAGAATAGCAGTTCTCAACCTGTAGGTCACGACCCCTTTGGGGGTTGAATGACCCTTTCACAGGGGTTACCTAAGACCATCAGAAAACACATATTTCCAGTGGTCTTGGGAACCAAGACACTACTCCTCTATCTGTCTCCAGGCGGGTCCACCCACATACAGATACACCCACATATGAGTATTAAAGGGTCGTGGCATTAGGAAGGTTGAGAATCACTGTTCTACAACCAGAGGGGAAAATAGAAATTGAAAGAACACACCAATCTCCTGAAAGAGATGCCAAAAGAAAAATTCTTAGGAATGTTATAGACAAATTCCAGAGTTTGCAGGTGAAAGCATTGCAAGCATTCAGAAAGAAACAATTCAAGTGTTGTGGAGACACAATCAGGATAACACAAGATTTAGCACCTTCTACGTCAAAGATTGGAAAGCTTGGTATATGATACTCTGGAGGGCAAAGGAGCTAGGATTGCAACCAAGAATCATCTACCTAGCAAAACTGAGTATAATCCTTCATGGGGAAAATGGATATTCAATGAAATAGAGGACTTTTAAGCATTCTTGATGAAAAGACCAGTGCCTGAATAGCAAATTTGACTTTCAAATACAAGAATTAAGAGAAGGATGAAAAGGTAAACAAGAAAGAGAAATCATAAGGGACCTATTAAAGTTGAATGGTTTACATTCCTACATGGAAAGATGATATTTGTAACTCATGAGACCTTTCTCAGAATTAGGGTAATTGGAGGGAATACATCTATATCTGTTTAGCTATAGCTATATATAAATGATATAGATATATATATACAGATATAAAGATAGATAGATATAAACACACACAAACAGAAGGCACAGGGTGAGTTGCATATGAAAGGATGCTATCTAAAAAATAAAAGTAAGGGGTGAGAGAGGAATGTGCTGGGAGAAGGATAAAGGGAGAGGTAGAATGGGGGTAAATTATCTCATATAAAAGAGGCAAGAAAAAGCTTTTATAATGGAGGGGAAGAGAGGAGAGGTGAGAGAGAATGAGAGAACCTTACTCTCATCAAATTTAGCTTAAGTAGGGAATAACATACACACTCAATTGGGTATGAAAATCTATCTTACTCTACAGAAAAGTAGGGGGGAAAGGTATAAGAGATGGGGGGATGATAGAAGGGAGGGCAAATGTGAGGAGGGGGTAATCAGAAGCAAATATTTTTGAGGAGGGACAGGGTCAAAGAGAGAATAGAATAAATAGGGGTGGGATAGGATGGAGGTAAATATAGTTAGTCTTTCACAACATGATTGTTATGGAGGTGTTTTGCATGGCTACACATGTATGGTCTGTATTGAAGAATGTAGAACTCAAAGTTTTAAAAACAAATGTTAAAAATTGCTTTTACATGCAATTGAGAAATAAGATATATATGCAATGGAGTATAGAAGTATATCTTGCTCTACAGGACAATAAAAGGGAAGGGGATAAGAGAAGGGGGAAGTGATAGAAGGTAGGAAAGATTGGAGGAAGGGGTAATCAGAATGTACACTGTTTTGGGGTAGGGGAGGCGAGAGATGGGGAGAAAATTTGGAACTCAAAATCTTGTGTCAGTGAATGTTGAAAACTAAAAATAAATTAATCAATTTCTTTTTCTGGAAAAAAAAGAAACCTAAGATGCATAAATTTAGAGAATCCACCCCGAATGTTCACACGGACTATTTATGCTTGATCTATGGTAGAACATTCCAAGCTTGTATTGGTCTGATCAGCCACAGTCAGATGCATTGTAACTTGACTCTAACATAGTGATGTCATTTTGGCCCTCTTTGAGAATGAAGAACAACAACCCAAAATCAACCAGTCTGTTAGGACAATTAGGTGTTGCAGTGGACAGAGAGTGGGCTTAGAATCAGAAAGACTGATCTTCATGAGTTTAAATCTAGTCTCAATCACTTACTAGCTATGTGATCCTGAGCAAATCACTTAACCCTGTTTGCCTCCATTTGTTCATCTGTAAAATGAGCTAGAGAAAGAAATGGCAAGCCACTCCAATATCTTTGCCAAGAAAATCCCAAATGGCATTATGAAAAGTCAGACAAAACTGAAATGAATCAACAACAACAAAATATGAATATATAAGTATAGCAATAGCCTGCTGGTGAGCTGGCCTTTCTCCATTCTCTCCCCACTCCAATCTATCTTCCATTCAGCCACTAAAGTGATTTTCCTAAAGCTCACTTCCAATCATGTCACCCTCACCTACTCAATAAACTCCAGTGGCTCTCTATTGCCTTTGAGAGCAAATACAAGATGCTCTGTTTGGCGTTCAAAGTCCTTCATAACTTTGCCCCCTTCCAGCCTTCTAACACCTTACTCTCCAACATGTAGGGACATTGCCTCTTGGCTGTTACTTAAACCATTCCATCTCTCAGCTCAGGGCATTCCCTCTGTCTGTCCCCCATGCCTGGAACACAACCCCTTCTCCATTTCAAGTACTGAATTCACTGGCTTCCTTTAAGTCTCAACTAAAATCCTATCATCTATAGGAAGCCTTCCCCAACTGCTCTTGATTCCAGTGCTTCCCCTCTTTTAATTGTTTCCTATTTACCCTCTATATATGTTGCTTTGCATTCATTTGTTTGCATGTTGTCTCCTCCAGTAAGCTCCTTGTGGACAGGGACTATCTTTTGCCTTTTTTTTGTGCCCCCAGTGTTTAGCACGGTAACTGACACAGAGTAGGTGCTTAATAAATGTTGATTGATCTATTGAGTTTTGCCCTGCAGGCAGGACATTGTTTCAAGAGCCAAGGAAGATGAAACAAAGGGATATCGGGAAAGTTATGACTAAATATATTTTCCTGTTTTCCCCAATTGTCTTGCTAATCTGTTTCTCTCTGTCAAAAGCTCTGAGAGAGGGCAGAACTATCCAGGACACTTACTACATTAGTATCACAAAAATCTCACAGAGGGAAAGGATTTCAGAAACCATCAAGTTCAATTGGCATAATATCCAACCTGTACAATATCATTGACCAGTGGTTCTTCAACTTTTGCTTGAAGACCACAACTAAAGATTACCACTATTTCATTTTTTGAATTATTTTATTTTTCCCAATTACACGTAAAGACAAAATTATATGTGTATATGTACATATATATTTAATTTTGAGTTCCAAAATCCTTCCCTCCCACTTCCTAGCATCTTTCCCTGAGAAGGTGAGCAATTTGATATAGAATACAGATGGACAGTCAGGCAAAACATATTTCCATATTAACTAAATTGCAAAGGAAAACAGATCAAACAAAAAAATACCCAAGAAAAATAAAGAGGAAAAAAAAAAGCTTCAATTTGCATTCAGACTTTATCAGTTCTTTCTCTGGAGGTGGATAGCATTTTTCATCATAAGTCCTTCAGAATTTTCTTGAATCATTGTATTATTGAGAATATCTAAGTCATTTACAGTTGATCATCCTTACAATGTTGCTGTTATTATATGTAACAATGTTCTCCTGGTTCTGTTCACTTCACTTTGTACCAGTTCATATAAGTCTTCTCAGGTTTTTCTGAAAGCATCCTGATCATAATTTTTTATAGCGTAATATTATTCCATCACAATAATGTACCCCAACTTGGTCAGCTACTATTTTCTGAGTAGGCTTATTCTATTAGTATGACTAGTAATAGCAGATCTGAGAATCAAAGTTCCTGGGACTTCCTGAACCTCCCCCTCTCTGTGTCTCAGGCTCGAGTACTGAACCCTTGTGAGTTCTGAAGGAGTTGGGGAATGGGTGCTAAATGGCTCTAGCAATAGGGAAGGAGACAAAGAAGTAGGGGGAAAGCTAGCTAGCACAGTGAATATGCTGGGCCTGGGATCAGGAAGACCTGAATTCAAAACTGGCCTGAAACACTACCTTTGTGACCCTGGGCAAGTCACTTAACCCTGTTTGCCTCAGTTTCTTTATCTGTAAAATGAGCTGGAGAAGGAAATAGTAAATCACTACAGTGTTTTTGCCAATAAAATCCCAAATGGGGTCAGACACAACTGGATTAACCAACTAATCAACTAAAACACCAACAACAAAGAAGAAGGGAGAGAGTAGGGTGAGAACTCACAGTGAACTTTCAGTAATAAAAAAAAAGATGGCTCCAAGGAAAGCAGAGGTCTACTTAGGTAAATGGGAAAGGGAGATCTCTCAGGGTGAAAGGGTGAGGCCCTTGCTCATGCGCGCTCTCTCTCTCTCTTTCTCTCTCTCTCTCTCTCTCTCTCTCTCTCTCTCTCTCTCTCTCTCTCACTTTATGAATGCTGCTTCCCACTCTCTTTTTCTATAGACATATAGATAGGTCTTTATATAGAGATATATTTATAGATATCTATCTAGATATGATCTCTATATACCCATAGATACATTTATATGTGTATTATAGAGATAGTATTATGTCTTATGTAGAGATTTTACATAGAAATATTATATATAACTATATAGAAAAGGTAGTGGTTTTCCACCCCCAGCTCAGTTATTCTAATCATAGAAAGTAAAGGGCAGATAACAGCAGTAATTTAGTGTTAATGTGTTACTGCATTATAGCATCTACCCTGTTATCCCTTCAAAAAGTATGGGAAAGTTTCTTGGGTTGAATTTCATGAGGAGTTTGGCATTGGTATTAGGGTTGAAGTATGATAGTTCTAATATGCCTGATGGAGAAAACATTTTCTTAGTTAAAAAAAATTCCACAAATTTTGCTACTTAAACAAGATTTCATTTTTTTCTTAGAAAAAGTAAAGATTTCATGACTTCAAAAACTTTGAAAGCCCCTGATCTGGTACGTTATTGGGGTAGTCCACTAAATGGCATCCTGATGATCAGAAAGAATTAATGTTTAACAATTCTACTTTAGCAATTGCAGAAAAAAAGAAAAAGAAATTCTTTCTCTATTGAATGGAAAAGACTCTGTTAAGAAATATGAATGCTTTTAGCCTAAAAAGCACTTTCTTGCTACCGCCTGTAGAAGTAGATATTTATAACTGTTCTTTTTTACTTAATAACTTTTGCTTGTAAATAGCTTTTTAAAGAATTATTCCATATGCTCTGCCACTAGCTACATTTTTTCAGTGTTGTTCTCTTCCTGTTTGGATGGCATGAGGATGATACACATTAAAAAATCAATGGTGTAAGGGGAAAAAATTTACACATATGAATTTGACATAAAGAGATAGAGACAGAAAGAAAGAATTAGAGAGATAGAAAAACAGGGAGAAAGACAGAGACAAAGACAGAGATATAGACTAAAACTTACTGAGTCTAAGAAATCATTAATCACTTACCATGTGCTAGACACTGAGCCAACTTCTGTGGACACAAATACAAGCATGAAAATAGTCCTTACCTTCAAGAAGTTTCCAAGCTAGTGGAGGAAGACAACACAGAAAGAGATGCTCATATCTGAAGTGGAAGAAGAGAAGAGAGGGAATGAAGAAAAATGTGGAATTCAGAGAGAAAGAGAAGTGAGATGGCAGTAAAGCATGGCTGGGACCTTCCTAAATTGATGGAGCCAAGGAGAATGTTACCACTGAGGAGAGGAGGATCCCAGGGTAGAGCCTCCTCACTGACCCCAACTCCACTCCCAGTAGAGATGCTACTGGAGAGGAAAGGGAAGTGTTGTCCAGAGGAAGTAGAGGGAAGAACAAAGTGAACCATGATTGGGGGCACGGTCAGAAGCAGACAATAGTCGTAATGGATAGAGAATTACTCTGAGCCAGGAAGATCTATGTTCAAGTCCAGCCTTTGACAATCTGGTCGTGCTGTGACCATGAGCAGTTTCTCACTCATCACAGTACCCCTGAGATTAAGTTGTTCACTAATGTTAAACCAAAACTAACCACCCCGTTAGAGGCAGCCTTATTTTGAGCAGAGAGTCTATTGGTTGATATGCTACGATATGAGTCCTGTCTTTCTACTATGTAAGTTCATTCACTCATTCATTCATTCATTCAACAATGATTTATTAAGTACCTCTTGAGAACACAGCCCTGAATTAAAAAGTGAGAAGGATACAAAATGCAATTTATTTTGTTCCCTCTTAAACTTCATTTCTGTCAGGAGCAGCATTACCATTTGGCAAGTCCCCCATATATGAAAATTAGGGATTATCTTTGACTTTTCTCTTTCTCCTACCCCTTAAACCCAAATAACTCTTTGACAACAATCTTTGACAACTGTCAAATATGATTGACTTTTACCTCTGTAATAATATCTTTCACATCTGCCCCCTACATTCAATTCCCATTGTTGCCATGATGTATGATATAGGCACTAGTTACTTCCTTCCTCTTCTATTGAATATCTTCTTTATAGGTCTTCTCTCTGGTACTCTCCTCCCCTTCCAATCTATCCTTCATACTAACATCAATGAAATCTTTCTTAAATACACATTTCTGGACATGCCATTCTTCTATTCAGCAGTTACTAGGGACTCCCTTCTGTCTATCAAATAAAATTCAGACTGTTTTGGCAGACATCCATGGCCCTCCATTTGAGTACCACCATCTTTGTTCACAGCACTGTCCTTGGTATTGTAAGACATAGGAAGTCTTTCCTAAGTAGCTTTCACATTCTTTGAAGACAACTAGAGTGTAGTTTACCCTTAGAAAGATTTCCACTACTCCTCCCCTTGACTCGGCTCTCCACCTTCACCCTTATCCTTAGTCTAAGTCATCACCTTTGCCATCCTTATGGATAGTTGTAAGGAAAAGGCAAATAGGAATGTATTCTCCAATGGTATTGTGGGAATATGTATTGTTGATATGTAAAAAAAACCCCAGCTAACTTATCTCATGCTACTTCCACTTATGCTACACCCCATCCACATTGGCCTACTTTCTTGCACACAAATTCCCTGAACATTTTAAAACTTTGTTTCTGGCACCGTGGTGTATACATAGTAGGTGCTTACTAACTGTCTGATAAAGTAATGTATTGATTCAAAGTTTAAATAAAATACTGGATTCTGGTAAAAAAAAAAAAAGAGAGAGAGAGAGAGAAAGAAATATGAATGCAGGGGAGGCTAGGTGGTGCAGTGAATAGAGCACTGGCCCTGGAGTCAGGAGGACCTGAATTCAAATCCAGCTTCAGACACTTGTGACCTTGGGAAAGTCACTTAACCCCAACAGCCCTGCCTTCTCCCCTCCAAAAAGAAAAAAAAAAGAAACAAATAAAACCCCATGAATGCTACAGTTTGTTCTTCAGGGCTCAAAGGTCACAAGAGTACACAATTAGAATATCTCTTATACTTAACACTAAAATGATTTCTATTATTATAGGATATGGTTTATAGATAACAAATTAATGAATAAAATTTAATAAGGAGCAGGATGTCAAGTTTTAAGCTATTAATACCCATACAGTGGAAAAAGCACTGGACAGGGAATAATAGGTCCTCAGTTGTAAACTTGATTATCTTGGTTCATTAATTCTTTTTTAGACTTCTAACATTGAAAGGAGTGAGTACCTTCACATAGTGCCTGGCATACAGTACATGCTTAATAAATGCTTGCTAACTGATTGACATTCACTTATAAAATCCCCCATATATTTATTGGGGACACAAAATTAATTATATGATATGCACACACACACACACGCACGCATGTAATGGGTGGGAGGGAGAGGCTGATGGATTGATATCTCATAGAATAAAAAAGCTAAAACCCTTCTATTTTGGCCTGGCAGACAAGAGAATGTCTGGGAACTAATTTATAACTTTTATAACCCTTTAAACTCTGTAAAAAAAGAGATGATTCCCTCAAAATGTGAGACCATTTACTCTTCCTATGACCAAAGAAATTCAAAGTTCTGTTTTCATTGTAGCTGAGGGTAGAGATCTCTAAGAGAGCTAGTGGTGTGGAATAGGTCCTGAGACTAAACTATCTTCAGAAATCAAGGGGACAGAAGGGAAGACAAGTACATGGTGACTGAGTTTGCCCCACTTGACTGAGTTGCAACTTATTAGCTACACCCCAATTTGACTGAGGAGAAAGGTGAGGTGTATTCACAGACAACCATTCTCCATTGTAACACCTAGTATATACACAAAAAACACAAGCGCACACAAACACATTCTCTGAGAGGTCATATCTTTTTTATCTGGACCCATGATTTCACTGATTGATATAGGGAGCTCCTGATGAGGAAATCCCTCCACTACAGCAGACTGTAATCTTAAAGGATGGTTTAGGGCAATGAGAGGTTAAGTGATTTATTCAAGGTTACAATTATTCATCAAATGTAGAACTGAACCCAATTCTTTCTGACTATTTGTACATCATTTCTCTTGTTGTTGGGTAACTATCAACACAACAACGTTGGGCTTACAGTAAAACAACAGACATTGTCCATGTACAGTTGGAAAAGATACTGCTTTTGGAATGCTATGAGGTGGGTGCTCTTGATTAGATACTATTGGTTTCACTCAGTTGGTCCTCAGCTGGAATTACTTACTGTGTAGTCAATTTCAACCTTCCTGTTTCTAGGGATATAGTCAGCTTTGGATCAGTCAAGTCTCAAGCCCAGGTGGTACAGAGGCCAGTGAACACTAGCTGAATTTCCTCACTAGGCTATTAGGGAGTTCAATTCTTACAGTTCTCCTGAAGGTCTTGAAAACACACATTTGGTCTTTTCAAATATATGCTTTATCCATTTGTTGTGTTTTACCCCAGTTTTTTTGGGGGGGGGGGAGGGCAGGAAAGGTGAGAAAGAGGGTCAGCCACAACCAAGACCATGTTGCTACTATTAATTCTCAGGGTTCTAGAGATAATTTACATATGGAGGTATACACTCCAAATACTATCCAAATACTATACTCCAAATACTATAGCTCCTGAGCCCCCAGTGGTGTATTTCCCATTCACAAAGATTATTCACAATGACACCATTAACTCTAAAGTATAAAACATTTACTGAGAAGGCAAAAGTAAGAATAATAATAACAATGTTTACTCAATAGAAGGGGAAAAAAGAAACAATCAAAATTTAAGAGTCTACCTGTAAACCTGAGTCACACTTTCCCATTAATGTAGGTTAATGAGAAAGAAGGGGTACAATCTAATAGGAATCTAATAGTAAAGCCAATGAGTAGGGAAATGTACAACTTTGGACTGTAGGCCATGATGTCCTTGGTTATTTCAGAGAACAGTTGGCATCATGAATCACCTATTAGGCAGGATCACTCCCTTTCTGGTTCTGTCTGCTCTCCTGCTTCTCTATTTCTCTTAGACTGCTGAAATAGAATTAAGCTCTTTTAGTAAAGCAGCTTCATTATATTATAAAGCAGTATCTACAAGCCACAATCTGTGGCCTCCAGGTCTATTCCCTTGGCTAGAGGCTGAAGCAATGTTAAGCTTTAGTGACAAGCAGTTCCTCTAAGCTGGAGAACTACAAAGCTTCTCAAATCTGTTTTTCTGAGCTCTGAAGACTTTCTCCTTCCTCAAGCTGTAGATGGTGCCAAAGAGCAATACAGACAAGCCCAGCCAGCTCTTCACACAGCAGGAAGATTTTGCTTGCTCCAATGAACTTTCAACAGGTATCAAAAGAATTCCAGATTAGCTTGAAGACTGGTTTGTCCTTAGTGAGCTCTCAAGTTATAGATGGCAACAAAGATTAATACAGACAAGCCAAATCATTCCTTTACATAGTAGAATTCTGCTTTCTCCGATCAGCTCCCAGCAACTACACAGCTCTCTTCAAATCAACATCCCAATGGCAACTACAAAGCCAGTCTGGTTTTAGTAACCTCTCTCATAGGTGAAGCAGCCAGAGGCAATAATTCTTATCTTCTGATTCTACCTTGTTCTGGTTCTTTCAAGCAGCAGGGGATGATCTCTATTCTCCTTTTGTCTCCTCAGCTTCGGGTGGCCTCTTCTCTTCAGGTCACAAGCCTGTCTCCAGGCTTCTAACATCTCCAATCAGAGTATCCTTGAGTTGTGACCCATTTCTAACTTAGGGTGGGAAACTCCACATCCACATTTCTACCATGTATAAGACAAATAGTTATTATAAATAATCTCAAAATAGTCCTTTGATTTATAATTTCTCAGTTATAACCTTCAAACTCCTAAAAAATAGTCATATTAAAAGAGTAGTACTTCTCCTTTGAATACATGTTTCCACTCAGATTCTCACAGGCAGTCTGGGTCTTTCCTCAAGCACTGGTATTGGCATCTCAAGATTTTTTTCTCAAGTCTGAAATAAAACTCTTTTTCTTTTTCCTCAAGGGTACTTTATGCTGAGTTTCTCATTCATTTCTCTGTCCTTTTCAATCTGACTTCGGAACCCGTTACTCAACTGAAACTCTCCAAGGTAGTTACTATTGATCTCTTAACTTAGATAGCCAATGTTCTTTTCTCAGTTTTCATTCTAATTGACCTTTCTATAGTTTTAGACTTTGCTGACCACCACGTCCACCTGGATATTTTCTCTTCCATTGGCTTTTGTAACAGTGTTCCATTTCATTTTTCCTCCAACTAATATGTTAATTTTCATTCTCCTTTGCTGGATCATCATTCTCTTGGCCTCTAAGATGAGCAGCACTCATCTCCCAAGAAGTGGCCCTATTATATGGGCTTGGACCCTATTCTTTTTTTTTCTCTGTTCTCTCTCAATCATATTTGGCCCCCAAATCTATCTATCCATCTCTAATCCATCCCCACTGAACCAGTTTTCTATTTCTACTTGTCTACCTAACATCTACATCTGGATGTCCTATCAGTATTTAAAATGCAACATGTCCAAAACAGAATTTGATATATTTCATTTCAAAAGGCACAAGTTTGAATCCTTGGAGTCATATGAATCTTGACTCTCTCACCCACAACACACAATTAGTTGCCAAATCTTGCTGATTCTACCTTCGCTAACCTCTTACATCTTTGGACTCCTTTCAACTCACACAACTTCTGCCCTAGTTCTGGCCCTCTTCATCTCTCACCCAGATTATTTCAATAGCCTCCTGATAAGTCTTTCTACATTTAGGCTTTCTCCCCTCCTATCTATATTCCACACAGCTAACAAACTGATGTTCACAAAATACAGGTCTGATAAAATCACTCCCTCAATTAAAAAATTTTTCAGAAATTCATTATTGCCTCCATAGGATATAATACAAAATCCTGAACCTAGTATTTAAGATGCTCCAAATTCTGGCTCCTACCTAACTTTTCTGTTTTTTTATTTTACCCCATGCTCCAATCTAACTGCTCAGTTCCCTGGACTCTATGTTCTATCTTATATTTCCATGCCTTTACACATTATCTCCTTACCTCTTCCTTCCTTGTGAATAGAGTTCAGATGCTGCCTCCTACATGAGATCTTTCCTAATCCTTCAGTCATTTGTGCTTTTTCCTTCCTAAAATTGTTTTGTGTTACTTTGTGTATGTTTTATATTTACATAGATGGGCATAGGTCTGAACCTCAGTTTCTTCATGTATAAAAGTGAGGGTTAGATTAGATAGTTTTTAAGGTTCCATTAAGTGGTACGATCCCCAATCAGAACCTGAGCTTTTGGAGAGCAGGGACTGTATTGTGTTTGTTTTTATAACCCCAGCCCTTAATACAGTGTTAGTCCTTAGTAGATGTTTGGTTGGATTGCTTAGAACCCTAGGCCCTGACCACTCAAGTTCACCTGTTGGAAGAAATCGTCAGAAAAGAAAGTTAAAGGATTTTGTTCAGAACACCAAGGCAGCTAGCAGATGGAGTATGGCCTGCCCAATTCAAACCACTCACTGCTTTTTATAGATAGGAGTAAACAACTTCCAGGTAAGGGCAAAAATATTTTGATTTTTGTTGTTGTTGTCCAGTCATTTTTAGTCAGGTCCGATTCTCTGTGACCTCATTTGGGGTTTTCTTGGCAAAGATACTGGAGTGGTTTGTCATTTCCTTCCCCAACTCATTTTACAATAAGGAACTGAGGCAAACAGGGGTAAGTGACTTGCCCAGGGTAACACAACCAATATCTGAGGCTAGATTTGAACTCATGAAGATGAGTCTTCCTGACACCAGGCCTGGCACTCTATGCACTGTATCATCTAGCTGCACACTTAGTTCCAAATATTCCCTTCTTTTTCTGCATCACATTCTTCTGCCCTACGACCTCCTAACATAGGTTGGGATTCCCCTCTGCTGCTTCATATCATTTTTCTTCCTTTCTTTCCTCCTTGAGGCACTTTTGCCTGACTCCAGGTCTGGCCCTCTATCCACTGTATCACTTAGCTGCCAAAAATATTTTGATTGGTACACCTAATTATGGGGAGATGGGGTTATCACTGCCTCAGCTCCTCCCCAATTACAGCATTCTAGGGAGATGAGCTTAGCACTAACGAGACAAAATTAGTGCACATGTAGATGTTCTCTCCTACAGGATCACCTCCTGCAGGCTGGTTGCAGAGAACCCAAAATTCGATCAAGGTTAAAACATAGGGTCACTCAGACTGATTCTGCAATCAGTGACCGACTTCACACACACGTCCTTCTGCAAGGCAGGAGGGGTGGGGTGACGTTCTTGCAATGCAGTTACTTTGGGAAAATTTAATAGAGTTAAAGGTTCTCTGCTTATTCAGTGCAAACCAGTCAACTAAACTAAAAAGGAGAAGTATTCATTGTGCATAGGTGCTTAATAAATGTTTGTTGAAGTGCATTTTGCAAACGTATCTTGGGGATCAAATTCCTTTATAGTATTCACTGTTGTTGGGAACTAAGTGGTATAGTGGATAAGGGCCCAAAGTCAGGAAGACCTGAGTTCAAATACCCAGATACTTACTAGCTGTGTGACCTTGGGCAAGTCATTTAACACTGTTTGCCTTGGTTTCCTTATCTGTAAAATGAACTGGAGAAGGAAATGGCAAACCACTCTAGTATCTTTGTCAAGAAAATCCCAAATGAGGCCATGAAGAGTTGTAAACAACTCAACAACAAAATTTACTCTTGTCACTTCTGTTCATAGGAATGTAGGATTTAGAGCAGGAAGGAAACTTAGAGATCATTTAGTTCAATCCCTTTATTTTAGAGATGATAAAATTTTAGAGATGATTAAAAAATGACTCCAAGGACTCAAACTTGTGCCTTTTGAAAGGAAATATATCAAATTCTGTTTTGGACCAGTTGCATTTTAAATACTGATAAGACATCCAAATGTAGATGTTAGGTAGACAAATAGAAATAGATCATATATAATATGATGTATTATATATGACATAATTATAAATTATATATAATAAAGTTATAAATTATATATAATATAATTTTATATGTATATAAAATACTTGCTAATAATCACAAAATCAGGTCCTCTGACTCTAGATACTGTGGTATAGCCACTAAACCACAAATGTATCTCATGACACAATTTATCTTTCTCAGTTACTAGAGTCCATGGTTTTGTTTTTTTTTAATAGTATTTTATTTTCCCCAAATGCATGTAAGGACAATTTTTAACATTTAAAAAAAACTGAGTTCTGAATTTTCTCCCTCCTTCCATCTCTCCCCCCTCCCTAAGATGGTAAGCAATTAGACATGTTATATATGTTCAATTGTGCAAAACATTTCCATATTAGTCAAGTCATGAAAGGGGAACAAAAGGAAAGAAAAACCATGAAAAAAATAAAGTGAAAAATAGTATGCTTCCATCTGCATTCAGACTCCATCAGTTCTTTCTCTGGTTATAGGTAGTATTCATCAAGATTCCTTTTGATCATTGTATTTCTGAGAATAGCTAAGTCATTCACAGTTGATCGTTGTACGTTATTGCTATTACTGTGTACAATGTTCTCCTCGTTTGTTATGGGAATCTGAAGATCTTCCCTGCCCCTAGGCCCTTTGATAGACTTAAGTGGCTGTGAGAACCTTCCCTGATTTGAAAGTATACTCTGCTCCCTAATAGGCTGAATGTGGTCACATGGAGCCTGTGGCAGGAGGCTTGTTTTTCAGGAATGCCCATACCTTGTTGCTTTGTGATTCGGCAATGGGTCAAGAGGGCTGTGACATTCACTGATCCAGGAGAAGGCTATATATATACGTCCTGATGTGAGGTTTTGGTTTGGGGCTCACTTTGAGAAGAGTTGTGTGATTTGGCCAGATGAGACTCTGGGAAGCCGTTGAGCCCCCCGGCTTTGAAAAACCCAGATGTTGGTGTTTCCCTCTCTGGTAACTGAATAGGTAACTGATGTAATGGTCAGATGGTTGGAAGATCGCCTGCTAATCTGTTTCTTTGTCTGCTTGTAACTTCTGTTTGTATTCTCTGAAGTTCAGGGGGCTGACTTTTTCCCCTGAACTAGGTAAATGATATATGTTTGATTGATTAAAGTGAAACCGTTAACCCATTTTGAGTTGCTTTCCTTTAGAAAAGCAGATCTAAGAAACTGTGCTAGCGGCCGCCCTGTGTATGGTTTCATTCACTTCACATTGCATCACTTCATGTGAATCTTTCCACATTTTTGTGAAATTATCCTGCTTCTCATTTCTTATAGCACAGTAGTATTCCATCACAATTGTATACCACAACTTGTTCAACCATTCCCCAATTGATGGGCATCCCCTCAATTTTCAATCCTTTGCCACCACAAAAAGAGCTACTATAAATATTCTTGTACAAATGGGTTCTTTTCCTTTTTGTTTTTTTTTTTTTTTATCTCTTTGGGATATAGACCTAGCAGCAGTATTACTGGATCAAAGGCTATGCACAGTTTGATTGCCCTTTGGGCATAGCTCCAAACTGCTCTCCAGAATGGTTGGATCAATTCACAACTCCACCAATAGTACATTAATGTCCCAATTTTTCTACATCCACTCCAACATTTAGCATTTTCCTTTTTTGTCTTATTAGTCAATCTGATAAGTATGAGATGGTACCTCAGAGTTGTTTTTATTTGCATTTCTTTAATCAATAGTGATTTAGAACATTTTTGCATCTGACTTTGTAGCTTTGGTTTCTTCATCTGAAAACTGCCTATTCATATCCTTTGACCATTTACTAATGGGGAAATGGCTTGTATTCTTATAAATTTGACTCAGTTCTCTATATACTTGAGAAATTAGGTCTTTATCAGAGACAGTGGCTGTAAAGATTATTTCCCAGATTTCTGCTTTCCTTCTAATTTTGGTTGCAGTGGTTTTGTTTGTGCAAAAACTTTATAATTTAATATAATCAAAATTATCCAATTCACATCTTGTAATGTTCCCTGTTTCTTGTTTGGTCATTAATTCTTCCCTTCTCCATAGATCTGAAAGTCCATATTTCCTAGCCTTATTTCATCCTCCAAGCATGTATACTTCTGTAATTCTGATTTATTCTCTGTCCCATGAGTATGCTGTCTGGTGCCTTTGCTCAGTCTGTTCCTTTGGCCTCTAGAAAGAAAAAGAAAGAAAGAGAGGAAGAGAGAGAGGGAAGAAGGAAGGAAAGGACAGAAGGAGAAGAGAGAGAGGGAGGGAGGAAGGAAAAAAGGAAGGAAGGAAAGGAGAAAAGAAGGAGAGAAGGAGGGAGAAAAAAGAGGGAAGGAGGGAGAAAGAGAAGAAGGAAGGGAGGAAGAAAAGAAAGGAAGAAAATGGTGGAAAGAATAACTGTGATTAAGTACTTACTATGTGTCAGGCATTGTGCTATGCACTGGTAATACAAATATGGAATTAATACAGTTTTTGCTCTCAAAGAATTTACATTATAAAAGAAAGAGACAATACATACGGGAGAAGGGTAGTCAGGGAACAATACTCTGGTTTGAGAGGTCACGGTGATAGTGAGTAGAATAATGAGGCAGTTAATTAAGCATCAGATCCTTTCTTCTTTCTTTTCTTTTCTTTCTTTTTTAAAAAAAAATTGTTATAATGGTGTTTGATGTATGGAGTGGTTTTGTCATGTCCATGTAGGTTATGTGTGCCCACTTGGGTCTGCTTAGATACAGCGCTTAGCAAGGTAAGAATAGAGAACTCTGGAGTCTCCTCTCCAACCTTCTCCAAAGGAGACTTTGATTACTGCTAGGAGGGGGAATAGGAGGTTGGAGTCAGAGGTGAGCTGCTCTCTACTCCTCAGAGAGAGGGGGTACCATACTAGAATTCTATCTATCTGTCCCCTTAAATACTGTTAGTCTAGGGAAATTAATTTTTAGGTTCAAGCTGCACTCTTGATTATTATCCCTTAACAGGAAAGGAGGGCTTCAAGTTTAACTCCCATCCCACTCAATGCCGGTTCCACCATGATACACAATGGATAGCTCTGATGCCATGTATGAATTTTTTTAATTCTCATTCAGTCACTGCCAGAGATCTATCCTATTTGACTTTTCTAGAATCCTATTCTTGTCTATGATAGAACCAATTTATACCAGATTTATCACTTTCCTCTTCTAAATATGAGTTAGGCCCTAGTGTTTTCCTTTCTCCCTCCCTTTTCTTTCCTCTTTTAAAATCAACAATATACAACAAAAACACTCTGAAACCCCATGTTTGATTTTCTTTACTCCTCCTTATGATCCTCAAAGATGCAGAGATTCTGAAGCAATAATTTTATCTCCCTATTTGATTGTAACCACTTTATTATCATTTAGTCCTTTCCAATTGTTCAAATGTACTTACCTTTCTATGTTTTTCTTATCTTCTATATTTTCATTTTAAAGATTTTTCCCAGCTATGGTCTTTTCATTAGGAATGTTCAAAAGTCCTCTATTCTATTACATATATTTCTTTTCCTTTAGGAATATACTAAGTTTTGTGGGGAAAATTGTCCTTGGTTGTAAATCTTTTTCTTTTGTCATTCAAAATATTGTGCTAGTAATTGCAAGATAATCTTATGTTATCCTGACTTCAGTTCCTTGGTAACTGAACTCTTTCTTTATGAATGCTTTCAACATTTTTTCATGGACCAAGAAGCTATAAATTTTGACTATGACATTCCTGGGTATTTTAAATTTGGGATTTCTTTCAGGAGATGACCTATGGATTCTTCCTTCTTCTCTCACTCCCCTCCTTCCCTCCCTTCTCCCTCCCTCCCTCATTCATTTGTTTGTTCCTTCCTTCCTTTATTTTTTCCTTCCTTCCTTCTTCCTTCCTTCCTTCTTCCTTTCTTTCTTCCTTCCTTCCTTCCTTTCTTTCTTTCTTTCTTTCTTTCCACCTTCTCTCTTTCTTTCCTTCCTTCCTTCCTTTGCCTCTGGTTATAATATAGCTAGGTAGTGCTTTTTAATGATTTTTTGAAACCTGATATCTAGTGTTTTTATGTGATCATAGTTTTCAGGAAGTCTTGTGATTCTTACATTATCTCTCCTAGACATATTTTCCAAGTCAGTTTTTTTAATAGCAGATAGCTTATGTGTTCTTATTGTTCAATCTTTTGACTAATATAATATTTCTTATCTCATAGTCACCTGTATGCTGTCTCTCTCATTGATCTGTGAAATTCTTGAGAGCATGGATTATCTTTTGACTTAGTATAGTGTCTGGCACCTAGTAGGTGCTTTTAAAATAAATGTTTATTGATTATTATTGAGTTCTCTTTGATACATTCTGTTTTTCAGGGTGTCTATTTTCAACTTATGTTCAAAGCTATATGATTCTCCTAATATTTTTTCCTTGAGACCTCCAGTTTCATTTTTTATCTCTTCCTTCATTTCTTCTAGCAACCTTTGGAGTTCTTGTGGCTGAGCCATTATTTTCACTAAGGCTTTAATTGTACTTGTCATGGATTTACTCTCTTAATTAAAGTATCTCTTAACCTATAGTATTACTTCATTTTGTTCAGAGTTTTCTTCTGTTTACTCATATCTGCAATCTTGATACTCATATCTGCATCTTTACTTTTCTAACTAGTATTTTGTTTCCAGGCCAGACCCCATCAATTCCACACTCTTAGATGGAGTAAACTAGCCCTTTATGGTCCTATCTCCTCTGTGATCTGGATGACATTGTTACTATAATGCTGGATGGTGTGGTTGGTCTTAGACTCTATTTTCTCTCATGATCCTTAGCTTCTCTTTTTGCATCCTAGTAGTCCAATTTAGGTGTTTAGTCCCATATCTGTTGCTTTTCTCCTTGCATAATCTTCCATTGAGAGTTAATGCTAGTTTAATTTCTCCTAGAAGACCTTTAGCATGTATACCTGATTGCTAAGTTGGCTCCATCTTCTCCTTTGTTTTCCACCGGTGCATTGGCATTAGGACTTTTGGAGTGCCCCAAATGCTCTCCAGAAACAATGGAAGTGTTGATTTAATTACAGTTCCCAGAATAAGAAATGGAAGGGGCAAGAATAAGTGTGTATGGTGGTAGGTCAAAAAATGGCCAGGGTAATGGCATGGTTTGGCTAGAATGCCCTCCTTCCATCTCTTCAACTGTCAAATTCCTACCCATTCTTTTATTTATTTATTTATTTTATTTACTTTTAGTTTACAAGATTCAATTCCACAATCCCTTGAGTTTTAGATTTTCTCCCCTCCCTTGCCCCCCCCCCCCA
>CM053587.1:243105527-243138856 GCA_028646515.1 Pseudochirops corinnae | reverse complement strand
ATAGCTTGTTCAGCCATTCCCCAATTGATGGGCATCCCCTATATTTCCAGTTTTTTTGCACACAAAGAGAGCTGCAATAAATATTTTTGTACATATGGGTCCTTTTCCCACTTCTGTGATCTCTTTGGGATATAACCCCAACAATCTACCTATTCTTTAAAGATCATTTCAGATGTCACCTTCTTTTGGAAACCTTTCTCTTATGACTTCATATAGTCAGTTTGTAACTCTATAATGCATTTACTATATAATATTGTGCATTATTGTAATGGCAAGCAAAGAAGTACTTAGCACCTTGTTTCAGTTCAAGTTTCTTTTAAGCTTTGCCCATGATTATATAAAGTCTTTGTTAAGAAACAGAACTTGTGAACCCCTGTTGCTAATGTAACAGGAAGGGGTAGAACAGGGAGGAACTAATAACCATATATAAGGAGAAGCCCAAGCTGAGAGAGAGCAGAATTGAGAAGAGAACTCTTGTGGTAGCAGAGTTGAGAAGGAGAAAACTTATGGTTTCCTGGCACTCTGTTTGTCTGTTCTGTCCGTGTTGATTTTTGTTTGTAATACTTTGCACAGAAGCCCTGGGACCTTACTGGAGCCCTGAAGGAGGATTTTTCTGGTTGTCTGTTTACAGAAGTCCTGGAGGGGGGTTTCAGAGGTCCTGGGACTTTACCAATGATTTGTGTTGACTTCTCAGACCTTGTTTGTGGGTCTCTGTTGATTTCATAGGCAGATAGTGAATTGATGATGGTGCTGGCAATGTTTATGAATGTTATTTTGTCTCTGTTAAGCTTTGTCTTCCCAGGAACAGAAACTGTGAAGGACTAGAGGTGGAATGGACACTGTGAGTTTCAACATGGAATGGGAACTGGATGAGGAACTGGACATGCAGCTAGACAAGGAGCTGAGAGCTGCCTACCTTTGAATCCAGGTGACAGTCGGATAGATTCAGGCAGGAGCTGGGACCATGGAAGAAGAACCATGGAATCTGAGAGCCAGCCTTGAGTCAAGATGAAAAGATCACTTCTTGGATACCTACCTAATGCTGACAGAGAAGATCATGATTTACTGTGACCTAAGGGTGGACAATTTTGACCTTTGTACTTTGTGTCCCTTAAGGAGGCCTGCTCCTTAAGGATGATTGAGTTAAGGGCTTACTGAATGATATCTTTTGTTTAAAACTATGTGGCCACTTTAGTGATAAGTTGTTAAGTTATAACATTGTGAATACTGTACTTTGGTTTCTGTAAATGTTTTGCTTTAATTTACTGCTGAATAAATAGAGAGTTCACTATACTATGTGATCAGAATTTTAGAGCTATCCACAGCAGCAGTCCTCTGGAAAGCTGCTCGTGTTTGGTTTTATAATTATGGAATAGTGGGATTTAGAAATGGAAGAAATGTTAGTGTCCCATCCAACCCCTTCATTTAAGCAATGAGGTAACTGAAGTCAGAGAAGGGATGTGACTTGTCCAAATTCACCCAGGTAGTGTGTGTGTGTGTGTGTGTGTGTGTGTGTGTGTGTTTTGTATGTGTCTTATGCCCTTTCTAGATTACAGGCTATATGAGGGCAGAAACTGTGTCTTATAGAAACTTATGTGTTTTCCAGCACTTAGCACAGTGCCCTGCCCACAATAAACACTTAATAAATAAAGCATCGGATATCTGATAAAATACATATTCTGATAATGATGTGAAATTGTAACTGTTCTAAGTCCCTGGGAAGGTCTGAGGTAGCCAGCACCTGTCCTTATGCTACACACAGTGTCTTGTTCTTGCTTTCCTTGGTTTGATGCCCTGCTGCTGGTTGCCTGGCTGTTGCACAGATTATGGACCCTCAAGTTCTTCAGTCTTGCCGAATGGTAACACAGGGATCTGTCAAATGCTGGAAAAATCACCCTGGGGAGCGGGAGGTCACTGAAAAGCTGTCAGTGGGCTCAGCAGCATTCCCAAACAACGCCCCGGATGCTTGTGGCAACATAAAAGGCAAATCTTCTAGCTGTGAGTAATGTTCTATTGGCAGACGTTGAAAGCGCCCCAAACCCCCAGTGACTGCCTATGACAGCAGTCAAGGCCAGGTGCTGTCTGACAGGAGGGCAGTGTTGATGCTAAAGGCCAGGGATGTTATTTTGAGGTTTGACTGGTTATGTCTCATTACTGCTTATTTCCATGAGTTTAAAGGCCTAATTCTATCAACCACATCCCCCGCCATGGATGTCAATCTAAAGGGAAAGGAAAGTTTTTTTCTTCTTTGTCAATTTTTGTTCCACTAGGTTTGTTTCTTGCTGGAAATACAAAAGTTTACATGGAACTCTCTTAAATGATGTTGGCTTCATTCTGTGAAGTTGCTCTGAAGTATTTCATCTTGCCAAGAGCAGAGCTGGCTCTGGACAAAATCGTTAAGCAGGAGATGTTTACTTTTAGTGCCCTTCTCCTGCTCTTGGCTTTGGCCCCCAACTAAAGAACTTAGTGCCTTCCTTCATGTTTCTTTCTGGTGCCAACTGCCTCCCTCCTCTGCCATCTCTTCTGTGGACTTGGCAGCAATGGCACACTGAATCTGGAGGCAGAAGACCAGGCTCTGCTCCCTATTACTCGTGTGACCTCAGGCAAGTCAGTTCATGTCTCTGGTCCTCAGTTTCTTCCTCTGTTAAATGTGAAAAGTTGGATGAGATACAACTTTAATGTTCTACCCAGCCTTCCTTCCCCTGGCTGGTGTCCCATGTCTTAGATGTTCCTTTTCACTGTTTCATGGCTAATGGAAAGTTGATACCAAAAATAATTAAGAAAATAACAAGAAAGGACCTAGCTGTCCTTTTTTGAATTTAAGTCATCTGGCAATACTGGAAAGAACCTGCTGATGTGATACATTATGAGCAATTTGGGGAAGATTGTGGAAAATGGGAGAGTCATTATGGGTAATTGTATTAAGGGTAACTAAGGGTAAATGTGCAGCTTTTCAAGAAAGGGAAGCAAAAGTGTCTACAGATTGCAGATCAGAGAACTTGATTTTAAGTCCTAAGAAAACTTGAGATGTTATTAAGGGATATTAGTGAAGATTTAGGAAAGTAAGCAATGATTATAAAGAGCTACCATGGCTTCATCAAGAACAGATCATGCCAGGGTAACATTATTTCCTTTTTGGACACTTGATTAAACTGGTAGATTAGGGGAATGCTAAAGATATACTTAGCTAAGCATTTGACAAAGTTAGGGGCAGCTAGCTGGTGCAGTGGATAAAGCCCTGGATTGGAATCAGAGAGATTTGAGCTCAAATCGAGCCTCAGACACTTACTGGCTGCATAACCCCTAGATAAGTTATTTTACTTCCATTTGCCTCAGTTCCTCATCTGCAAAAAGGGGAGAATAATAATATCTATTTACTGGGGTTGTTGCAAGCGTAAAATGAGATAACAAATGCCTGGCCCTGTAAGTACTACGTAAATGTTTTACAAAAACCACCAAAATTTCTTTGGCTAGTCTTGTGGAAAAGATGGAGACATATGGGCTAGACATCATGACAGATACATGGATTCAGAACTGGTTTTATTGGCTGTATCCAAAGAATTGTCATGACCAGTTCCGTTTTAAACTTTGAAGCGTATTCACAGGATCATAGACTGGAGCTTGAAGGATCTCAGAAATCATTTAATGCAACTGAGGAAACTAAAGACTGGACAGGTTAAGTGACTTGCCCAGGGTCACACAGTTAATAAATGCCAGCGGTGGAATTCAAAACCAGATCCTTTGATTTGTGGAATTCAAAATCACGCTGCCTCCTCTAGAGTACTCTAGGAATATCTGTCTGTTGTTGGACTGCTTAATATTTTTTATGTGAATATTTGAATAAAGGTGTGTATACATAGTGTGCTTATCAAATTTGTAGATAACATGAAGATGGGAGGGAGAGCTAATGCAATGAATAACACAGTCGGGATTTGAAAAGATCTCAGAAGCCTAGAGATTTGGACCAGATCTATTGACATTTCATAAGATGTAGATGGAAAATCTCAAACCTGGGCTAAAAATCAATCAATTTCTCAAGTACAAGATAGGAAGGGATGTGGTTAAACAGAAATTCTTCTAAAATGATTTGGGATTTTGCTGGACTACAGTCTCAATAGGTGTTAACAATATGATATAGCAAACGATAAAAGCTTAATGTATTGATCGTGTACATTGTGAAGCATAGTGTCTAGGAGTATAGAGGCCATAATTCCAACATACTCTGTCCTGGCTAGATCATACCTGGAGTAATGTGTTCAGTCCTGGGTGCCACACTTTAGGAAGAACATTAGTAAATGAAGATTCAGTCAGGTCACAAGAATGGTGATAAGCCTTAAATTCATGACAGATGAGGATTAGCAGAAGGACGTGGGAGTGTTTAACTTGTAGAAGACTCAGGGGAGTCATGATAACTGTCTTCAAATATTGGAAGGGTTGACACGCCTCAGAGGGCTGAACTAGGAGCCATGGGTTAAAGCTGCCAAGAGACCAAGTTCGGACTGATATCAGGAAAAACTTCCTAACAATTAGAGCTGTCCAATAGCAGAATAGGGTACTTCTGTGGGGAAGAGGGTTATCCCTCCTTAAAGATCTTCAAGAAAAAGTTGGATGAACACTTATCATTTATGTTGTTGATAAAATTCTCATTCAGATATAGTTGTATTAGAGGACCTCTAGACTCTAACTCTGAGATGCTGCTATTCTGTGATTGAAGTTCTTGTCACTAACTACATGTGTGTGTGCGCGCGCATGCACGTGTCTGTGCATAAACATATATGTGTGTATTTAGATATAGACAGACATATAGATATGTGTGTTGTGTATGTGTGTGTAAATACATAAATAAACATAGATAGAAGTATAGATATATAATGTATGATAGATTTTTAGAGGGACCTAACTATTTTTTAAAAAATAACATTAGTTCTAAACCAGAATACATTTAGAGAGCATCTGTTAATTTGCAAACAAATTTTGGTGACACAATCAACCATGACAACAGCAGTCACAGTAAGATTAGGAAAGGGTCTATGACTGGAAAGGACTGTCACAGAAATTCAGCCGACCCAGCAAATACACATGCCCACATAGGGCATCTTGTTCAAGAAAGCTTTAAGTTAATAGCATTTCATAAGGAAATGTTAAAGTGACATTTTATATTGAGAAATCAATCAGTGAATCGTCAAGCATCTATTAAATGCACACTCTATGCCAGGCACTACACTGGAATGCAAACACAAAACTGAGACCATTCCTGCTCTCAGAGGACTTATATTCTCCTGGAGGAATTTGGGGGAGCTGTAGCCAGATAAGGGAGCTTTGATTTAAGTAGTGACAGGGAATTGTGAATACAGACATAGGGCACTAGATTTTGATTCCATTTCCAGTAAGAATGATAGTCTGGAAGGGAAAGGGGAAAGGAACAAGTGTTTAGTAAACACCTACTATGTGCTAGGCTCAGCACTAAGCACTTTACTGTGAGCAATTAATTTGATCCTCACAACTCTGTGCAATAGGTGCTATTATCACCCCCCATTTTATAGTTGAGGAAACTGACCCTGGTGTCCTGGTGGATAACCAGATAGGAAGAACCAATGCTAAGGGTGGGCTAGAAAACTTCCTGCAGATTAAGCATGAACATGGAGACCATGACAAATGCAGAAATTAAATGAAGGCAAGGACTAAAGGACAATGACAAATAAGGGGCTTTCTGAAGAAAGACTTTGTTGGAACTTAGTTCATTTTCATTTCTGTGATATTTTGGTTGTGTAGTATAACCCACCCATGGAAATGACTCATTATTCCACCCAAAAAGTGGTTTTTTTGATGGATGGTTTTTAAGGGAATTGCTGTTTTCCACTTTGCTTTCATGTCACCTGCTGATACATTTATTCCCTAAACAGCGTATGAGATGTGACTGGAAATATTAACTCTATTTTTATTTCAATGGTTCCCAGCTTGTGGGTGGGGGATCCTAGGGGCTTCACATAATTATTGCAAGAGATCTTCATGTCCATATGAGTTCCAGTCATCTGTTCACTAAATGATTCATTATAAGAAATAAGTAAACATTCCTTCTGTAGATTGAATAAATGATAGGTATTTGTTATTATCAACAAAGAAATAACACAAAAATATATTATTTGTTTTTCTTTCATAGGATCATAGAATGGGAAAGAACCTTGAAGCTAATTATTCAAACCCATTGTTTTTTGTTTTATAAATGAGGAAATTAAGGTCCATATTGTTCAGTCAATTTGCCCATAAGATCACACAGATAGTAAGCATCGGAATGACATTTAAACCCATGCCTTCTTAGTCCACAGCCAGATACATCATACTTTAAATTATGTAGATCTTAGGATTAACACAATACAAATTTACTTAAAAGTGTTTTGAAGGTCATAGTAGGTTGTTGTCCTCACATATTTTCTTCCTCTACTTGCCTTCAGAAGGCAGAATTAGGAGTGGTAGGTAGAAGTTGTGGAAGCAGACAGGTTTGATATTGGGACAAACATCCTAACAATTAATTCTATCTTGAAATGCAATAGACTGCCTATGGAGGTGATAGATGGGTTCCTTTTCGTTGGAAGTCTTTGAGCAGAGGCTGAATGAGCACTGGTCAGGAATACTGTAAAAAGTATTCTTGTTCAAGAATGGATTGAATTAGATGGTCTCTGAGTCCATTCCAATTCTGAAATTGTGTGTTTAATCAATAGATACTAATTTTATGTGCGCATGTGTATGTGCATGCATGTGTGTGTGTGTGTGTGCATGCATGAAATCCATGACAGTTGTGGAAGTTAGAAAGGGTCCTCATATTTTAAAAGGTTAGAAAATACTATTATATTTAATTTCATTTTTCCACGCAAGAAGTTTCAGTATTGTGACAAAAAAAGAACCTGTTGATGACATATCAACATTTTGGAAGCAAGATGGACCTTGTGATAAAGGTTCATAATGCTCCTTGCACAATACTGAATGATTCCTTAAATGCTTGGTTTAGTAGAGCTGCTACTGTACTCAGTTAACCAGATTGGAAGTTTTCCATCTTTGCTGTCCAGACATGATTGGGAGTCCCATGGTCTATCCCTAGATATTTGTGTCTTAAGAGGAGACACAGAGTAACTTTAAGGGAATAGAATCATTGCTCTACAATGGTTTCTCTATCTTGGTATTGTAAATAAACAAGATTCATTGATGAGATGACTTCCATGATCCCTTCCAGCTCGTCATCTGTGATTCTATATAACCAGTGAGGATGCTTTCTATAATCCTCTAAGAGCTGTCAGTCTCTGAAGATGTGTGGTTCACATTCCCCAGCAGATAAAGGGTCAAACAATATGGAGAAACAGTTTTCAAAAGAAGAGATGTTTTATCCATAGCATTTGAAAAATACCCTAAATGGATAATAATCATAGGCATAAATTGGCAAGGATGGCAAAAGACAGAAAAATTCATTATTTTTAGGGATGTCAGAAAACAGACATGCTAATCCATTACCAATAGAGCTATGAATTAGTCAAATCATTCTGGAGAAAAATTAATTGGGGATTATGCAAGAAAAGTTACAAAATTGTTCATACCTTTTGACCCAGTTCTCTCACTGCTATATTTATAATCTAAGAAGTCAGGGTGAAAGTCCAACTGACAGCAGGGAAAGAATTATCTTTATGAAAATTTTCACAGCCTCATTACTTCATAGCAGCAAAACATTGACAATAACTTGTGCGTCCCAATGATTGGAAAAAGACTAAACAAATCATAGTAAATTAATTCAATAGAACATTATTGCTCAGTAAGGGGCAAGTAGGAAGAATTCAAAGAAATATGGGAAACCTTATATAAAGTGATACAAAGTGAAGGGAGCAGAGACAAAAGAAAAATGTGTCCCAAATATGATTACATACATGAAGACATCAATAAGTAGTAAAACAAAGAAAAAACATTTCAAGTTAAAAACAATGAACTCCATTGGAGCTTATGTGTTTACATTACAGCACATACTGATCCCTTCCTTTAACAAAATGAATAACAAACTACCAAAGCATAATGAAACACATACAATCAGTCATAATCACTCTTTGAGACTGCTTTGATAAACTGTTTTGGGGTGATTGCATTTTGCAGGGAGGTTGATTGTGAATTTATTGGGGGTAGTTACCATATGCCAAAATATAACATCAATTTTTTTTCCCTGAAAGATGTGTGGTTCAGTTCCTGGGGCTGCGTGGTAATTGTCAGGAACTCAGTATTGGGGCAGACTGGGAGGCAGGAAGTTAAAGTCAGAAAAGTTAAGTAAATCAGATATATGGGAGAGGGTGGTAATCTCCACAAAAATGGCCTCTGTACCACATCTTGCTTTGAATCTTTTTCAGGTTGCCCATGTTTTGCTAGTGAGCCAAAAATCATATTTAAAATTCATTAGGAAGTCAACAGATTACAACTCCCTGAAAAGTGTAATACTTTGTATAATTACTTTTTATTGACTTTGTATATATATATATTTGCATTTATTCATCCACTGCATTCAAGAGCTCCTTGAGAACAGGTAATCCCTGGATTATCTATTTGTATTTCTAGCTTGTCACATTGACAAAACTCTTAAAGGTTTACAAAGCATTTCCTTCATAATATCCCCTGGCATAGGCAGTAAAAGAATTGTCTCCATTTTTCAGATGCAGAAACTGAGGTTTGATGAGGTGATGAGACTTGCCCAAGTTGATAGAGGTGGCAGAGTTTGAATTGTAATTCAGGATTCCTGACTCTGAGTCCAGTGTCCTTTGTACCGCAATATACCTACTATGTGTAAGGCCATGAAAGGAGTGCTTAGAAATGTGAGCATTTAGATAAGACTTTGAAAATGGGTTTCAACATTGAATTATTTGTTTGCTAACAAGGTCATATGATTGCTGCTGGTTTGGATGCATGAGCACACCATCCTAGATACCATAGGATTCTTGCTCAGTATTTGAGAAAATATTTTCTGCTGTTGACGAGTTTGTTTTCTATCTTGTGGCATTCAAAGTCAGAAAAGTTCACTTGCGGTAGAAATTCAAGTAGAGCTGACTAACCACACAGGCTGGTGGGCATCAGCACTTAGTACAATGACTAGCACATAGTAGGTACCACATAAATGCTTATTTCCTCTCCTTTCCCTTCCCACTAGAATGCAATTTCATCCTTTGGAAGGCTTTGGTATCTCACTTGTCCTGAACAAGCAACTGGGATAAAACAAATTTTCCACGTTTTGGCTTCAACCTACCTTTACAATTTTATTTTACAATACTCTTTTTAAAAATTTATTTTTATTTCTTTTTTGGAGGGGGAAAGGCAAGGCAATTGGGGTTAAGTGACTTGCCCAAGATCACAAAGCTAGTAAGTGTGTCAAGTGTCTGAGGTGGGATTTGAACTAAGGTCCTCCTGACTCCAGGCTGGTGTTCTATTCACTGCACCAGTTAGCTGCCCCTCACATTATTCTTTTATGACCCCTATGGTCTAACCAGACTAGGCTATGAACCGTTCCCATGTGATGTGCCCTTCCCCATCTCTGTGCATTTGAGAGTTATCACCACCATGTCTACAATGTGCCCTCTGTCCCCCTCTGCCTCTTAGAGTCCTTATCCTTCCTCAAGGCTCAACTTATTAATGCTCTCTCCTCCCTCAGATTACCACATATTTCCATATCTATTTATATCTTCCTCAAGTAGGCTGTAAATTCTTTGACTACAAGAAGTATTTTATTTTATTTTTGTATCCCTTGCACATAGCATAGTGCCTAGTGCACAATAGTTGCTTAATATTTGTTAAATTGTAGTAATGAATTGGATTATAAAAGAATTTTTCCATTTTAAAATTAATTCACTATGGAATTCTTTTACCTAAAATTTGTCTTTATGCATTTAAAATAATTTTCATTTACAATAATTTGAGCTCTGCACAAATTCCAGGAAAACATCTATTGTACAAAGAGAAGTACATAGCTTTACCCTGTCTAAAGCCATAGTACTAGCTGGTTTGGCTCTAGCACAATTGACCTGTATTCAAGACCTACATTTAGAAACCTATTGTCCTTGAGAAGAGATAAGAACAGTTGGAAAGGATTTAAAATAACAGGTACAAGTAGCTGGTGTCAACACCAGCAAAGAGCAATGGACAGTGGAGCAATCTGAGGAATAATTGAGTAGGAATAATTCAAGCCTCAGTGTGTGCGTGTGTGTGTGTGTGTGTGTGTGAATGATAAAAGTAGAGTTAATTTTTTAAAAAATTCTCTGTACAAATCTCTCCATTTTCTACTTCATTGTCTAGGACAGCAAAAGATACTCTTCCACGTCCTGAAATTACTCTGGACTTTGTATGTATTTTGTACTTTCTTATTTGGGTACTAGAGCTCTTTGGACTTATATTTTTCTCTTTGTATTTCTGTGCTTGGCACATACGATATAATAACATAATATAACATCATAATATAACATAGCATAATATAATAAAACAATATGAGATAATATAACATACTACAATTTAATATAATGTATTTAATAATTGCTTTCTCATTAATCAATGATCAATTAGCTAATTGATTCATGCCTACTGTTTTTCCTCAGGAGACTGCAAGCCCCTTTGAGGGAAAGGAGAGTTTCATTTTTGTTTTTGCATTCCCACCACCCAGTCTAGTACCTGGTCCATAATATATGCTTAATAAATATTTTTTAAGTTGGATTGAGAGTCAGAGGCAGACAGTAGGTGGGCAATAAAACAGAATAAGACAAGACAGAAACAAACATAACATCATAGATTATCAGAGGTGGGGGGCAACTTAGAGATCATCTCCAGGGGTGGGGAACCTGCGTCCTTGAAAATACATGTGGCCTTCTTAGTCTTTGGCTGCAGTCTTTTGGTAGAATTCTCTTTAATCCTGAAGCAGAGACTTTGGTTTGAACCTTCAGAGGGGGTTCTTTTCCCATAGGTGGAGATAGGGTGCATAACCCCTTTCCCAAAGATATTTAATTTGGTGTCTGAGTGAAAAGATATGCCACAAAGTTTCTTGAACTTTCCAGTCCCAAAATGCTTATTTAATGGTGCTCCTGCCCTGGCATCATGTCTGAGAAGCACACATAGATTTGGGCACCATCTCTCCAGGAGGTTGGTCTACAGCCAAGAGCATCCTTCAAGCAAGCAGTGGGTGTTGAATCAGCATTTCTGGTTAGGACTCTCTTATGATCCTCCCTTTGAAGATTATGCAATTCCCTTCAAGGGCCTGGGTTTTCATTACCAGCTTTGTGCACAGGATTAGCTTAAAAACGACAACAATGACACAGTGGTTTCTCTCTTCACCTAAAGAAAAATTTTAATTTCCTTGGGTCATTCTGACGGTATTTAGGAAGAGGAATAGACCCTCCAATTCAACAAACTCCTAAATACCTACTATGAGCCAGGCATTGAGCTGGGCATTGGTAATACAAAGAGAAAAACCCTAAAATAGACCTTCACCTCAAGGAGCTTGTACTCTTACTTTTATTAGATTAAAAAAAAACTTTTAAGTTTAAATTATAAGCATGATTTTCTTTTGTAGGAAAGAATACAATAAGGATAACATGAGGGCAAAATGTTAGGATGAAGAGAAACAATAAGCAGCTCTAAATTTTTTTTCAAAAATAGAAATTTGTTCTCATTTTGATAATTTTATGTCACATGTTATTTTAAGCTTCATCTATATGATACCAAGAAATTCAGTTAATTCAATGGGAAAAAGCTGACAAAATTGTTGCTTGGGATTTAGACAGGATACCTGGGTGACTGAATGCTTACAAATTTGTTCTGGCAGTGGGGTTTGTAGGTATGTTTATGTCTTGGTCACAGTCAGTCAGACAATAAACATTTATTAAGCACCCGTTATGGCCAGGCATTGTGCTAAATGCTAAGGTTACAAAGAAAGGCAAAAGGCAGTCTTTGCCCTCAAGGAGCTCAACAGTCTAATGGAGGAAGAAAACATATAATAAGAAGCTGACAGGGGAGAGAAGGGAGGAGAGAGGGTACCCCATATAGGGGTCTGCTGAAGACCAGAAGGGTGTAGCTGGATGGGTAAGAAATAGCTGCCCTGGGCTTTGTAGTTGTTGTTTAGTCAATTAGTTGTGTCTGCTTCTTTGTGACATCATTTGGGTTTTTTCTTGGAGTGGGTTTGTGATTTCCTTCTCTAATTCATTTTACAAATAGGGAAACTGAAGCAAACAAGGTTAAGTGACTTGCCCAGGGTCACACAGCTAGTAAGTATCTGAAACCAGATTTGAAATCTGGTCTTCCTGACTCCAGAGCTGGCACTCTATCCACTGCTCCACCTAGCACCCTCCTTAAATGAAGAATCTAGTGGAAGTTCTCCAGTGTCTATTTCCATCCTCTCCTATTAGATGGAGGAAGGAGCCCCAGGGGTAGGGAGTACTGAGGAGGTTTGAGTTTCAGAGCTGATGAATTTTCGGAGATGACAGTGAAGATTTAGGAGGTCTTCAGGTCACACCCAAATGAATAAATGTACTAAGCCCCAAACTGCGGAAGAAGAAATTGGGCTGGATCATATTTGAGAAATTGTGCAGGATTTTCATTGCCCCTAAATTGTTTGCTACTATGAGAGTCTTTCTCTTTAACATCCATATTCTCCCATTGATGCTATATAGTTGTGAATCATGATCGTGGAAGAATCCAAATTGCAGGTGAGGCAAAGGGCACCAGAAAGACCCTGGAAAGTAAAAGTAGGCTGAGACACCAAGAAGACTGTATTGCATAAAATGTGGTACGAAAGATAACATCAAGAACAGCATGTAGCAAAGGAAGAGGATTGTATAGGTTATGTAGCAAGAATAAGAGAACAACTCATGGACAGCTTGAGTGCAATACTGAGGGATGGAAAGATCCAAAAGAAGCCATTTCAAGTCAGACAGAGAACAACTCATGGACAGCTTGAGTGCAATACTGAGGGATGGAAAGATCCAAAAGAAGCCATCTCAAGTCAGACAGATCCTTGAAGAATAATGGGAAAGCATAGATAATTACACTGCAGGATGAAAGGTGGTGGGAATGAGGAAGAGTGCTGTGGCATATCAGTGGGGGATGTGTTCACACTGGTGAGAGCACATATCCCTTGAAATATGGATGTATTTCAGATAGATAAGGTTGCCCATAGTGAGGGAAACTTGGGATCAGACAAATTCTGAATAATTGCGTATTTGGGATAAGTTAGAGATAATAAAAGATGCCTAAATCTGTTGACCTCCCCCAGATGTCACCTTTTATCAGCCCCAACAACCTGAGGAGCCAATTACTTATTGTTCCTGATAGGAACTGTTGTAATTTGTCCTTCCTTTTTTTTTTTTTTTGGATTTTGATTTAAGTGAGGCAGAGATGGACAAAATTGTCAGTCTCTCTCCTGCCTTTTGACTGTTTTCCTTAGAAACATTATCTGCAAATATTATTTTGCTAAAAATTTTGGAAAGCTGAAATTTCAGGTAAACAGAATTTGGATATTGGAGAACTTCCTGTAGAATGTTTTATGAGTGCAATGTTTTTGTCTCTATTTTTGAAATCAGGGTTGAAAGCCTATATGTTTTGTTTAATTTTTTCTATTTATAAAATGGTACTCATTGCCAAAGGCCTTAGGCACATGGGCAACAAACAAGTATTTTGTATATATTCATGTGTTTATCTATATGTGTAACTATAGATTCATGAGTACACACACACACACACACTCTTCTGGAAGTATTGTACACATGAGCAGAGGATTTACTGGCTGAGCCATCCAAATATGTCTGCAGTCCATCAGACACTGGGTAGTGGGGATGGGGGAGGAAAGGGGAGGGTTTCAGGTTGCCGCTGGGAGCTGAGTTGCACAGGGGCACACAGCTTTTTGTCCTTCCAGTCCCTGGTTGCTGTTGAGCACGACCCTGCAGGCCATGTTTGAATTATATGCTACTATATCAAAATATTCTGAAATACTTTCATCTATTGTTGCCTCTTTAAAGATTTTTTTTCCCTTTATGCTGAATGAATACTGCATTATGCTTGTGATCTAAACTTGGAAAGCTAATTTTATGTATCTGTATAGTCTGATTCATTTTCAAGTCTGCTGCTTAAGTTTTTTTTTACCATGCAGAAAGACTAAATTACTATAATAAATCTGATATAACAATTTAATTCCTAATGCTTGTTAACATTGTTAACAGCAACAATAATTGGCGATAAAGGCAATTTATCTCAGTATTAAACAAGTAACATAGCATGTTCCAATGAGATGGCACAAATATGTGAACATGTTTTGGAAAAGTGAAGGACTGAGATGAAGGACTGAGACAGCCTCTGCCCTTCAGAAGCTTATGGTTATAGCATTATGAGAGGGCAGTAGAAAGAACACTGGACCTGGCACTAGATGGTCAGGCTTCAGAATTCTGCTATTTGTTATCTTCACATAACCCTTCTGCTGATCCAGATTGAGAAATTTGTCCTGAAGGGCAGCACGCCTTACTGGGGCATGTCTGCTGTTCTGAGGGTTCTTTCCTCTTGGCCATTCAAAGTCTGCACTTACTTCTCTCAACTGCTTCCCTCAAAGTTCTTCAGTCATTTGAGGAAGTCTCTTATCTACTCATGCAGCAGCTGGGCTCAGTATTCTCTCAGCCAATCAGGAGTCATGTTCCTCCTCTCTGCTTCCCCCAACCCCAGCCAACCCCTCCACACCTCAGCAAAGATCTTCAGGGCAAACTCCCCTATCCACTTGGATGTAGGGGATATGTGTGCATGTTGTTTTATCTTATAGAATGTAAGCTATTTAAAGGCAGGGGACTGGACAATGGATCAGGAGGAATTTACAGGGGTCCTTTTGCTGGCACCGGGGGCAGGACTTTGTTGCTTTGTCTATATTTGGATCTGTGTCACAGTCCTGGGTCTTCATCCTAGTGTGAGGAGGAGCACTAGCAAAGCAGAGCTTGTGGCCACAGGGGAGCAGGGACCCTAGTCACAGTTCTAGGGTTGAAAAGAATGATTGTGGTTACTCACAGATACAGTGTACAGTACGGGAAAGTAGTAAAGAGACCTCTCCCTAAAGATCATACCACCTTGGAAGAGCTGAAAATGTACAGGTCTCCAAAATTACCTCTGAAAACAGCTGCACAAAAAAACCTGAAGCTTGGGACAGGGACCCTTTCACTTGGGAAGCAGAGCCCCACTTTAGCATAGAGTTAAAAGTCAAGAAATAGACTGAGAAATGAGCAAACAGCAGAAAAAATTCTGACCGTAGAAAGTTACTATGGTGAGAAGGAAGATCAAAACACACACTCAGAAGAAGCCAACAAAGTCAAAATTCCTGCATCCAAAGCCTCTGAGAAAAATACGATTTGGTCTCAGGTCATGGAAGAGCTCAAAAAGGGTTTTTAAAAATCAAGTAAGAGAGATAGAGGGAAAATTGGGAAGAGAAATATACAAGAAAATCATGAAAAAAAGAGTCAACAGCTTGAGACACAAAAGGAACCACAAAAAATACTGAAGAAAATAAACACCTTAAAAAACACAATAGGGGCAAATGGTAAAAGGGACACAAAAATCCAATGAATAGAAGCATACCTTGAAAAGCAGAATCGACCAAATGAAAAAAGAGGCACAAAATTTCATCAAAGAGAAGAACTTCTTAAAAAACAGAGTTGGCCAAATGGAAAAGGAGGAATGTAATGCCATGCACAAGCAGATTCCCAAAAGAATGCTATTGTGAACAGCTTTTAAGGTTGGGATTACACAGTATAGTGAACACTCCATTTATTCCATTACAAATCAAGGTAAACATTCACAACAAATCACAATATAATATTCACAACATTACATCTTATCACAGAAAATCACAGTATAGTGTTCACAACAACTTATCATTAAAATGGCCATGTAGTTTCTAGCATAGTGGCCACAAAGTTTTGGACAAAGAACAAAAGAATAATCATCGGTTTCCTTATGGGGAGAAACCCTCCTTACTTAATCATTCAGTCATTTCACAATACAATAATCAATCTTCCACTCATGGGGCAATCATACATTAACTTAATCAGTCACTTATCTAGATTCACAATTATTAAGTATCATTAATCACTAAATACAATCATTAGAAAATTATACAAACCCTCCACCCCTTGGTGTGCAACAAACTTCAATTTCATCATGTGTCCAAGGGGAGGCCTTTTCTTCATCTTGACTTAGGGTAGTCTCTCTGATTCCCTGGATCCCCTTCCATGGTCCCAGCTCCTACTTGAATCCATCAAACAGTCACCTGGGTTCAGAGGCAGAGAGCTCCCAGGTCCTTGTCCAGTTCTCCAGGAAGTTCCTGGCACACACCGAAGTTTGCAGGGTCCAGCACATCTCAAAACCTTCACAACTTCTGTTGCTAGGAACTCAAGGATCCACCAAGCCACAAACCAACAAAGGCTTATCCTGGCCATGCTTCTTCAGTTCTCCAGCAGCACTGGGAGAAGGGGAACATGAGGGGTAGAATGGGATAAATTATCTGACATAAAAGAGGCCTGAAAAAGATTTTACAATGGAGGGAGGAAATGGGGGAACCGGAGAGGGGAGCAAATGAACCTTACTTTGGCCCAAAGAGGGAATAATATACACACCCAGTTGGGTGCAGAAATCTATCTTACCATACAAGGAAGGGAAGGGGAACTGATAGAAGAGAAGGCAGTTTGGGAAAGTAAAAATCAGAAGCAAAAGACTTTTGAGAATGGACAGTGTAAAATGAGAGAAAGTAGGATAAACAGGGGGAAAACAGGATGGAGGGAAATACATAGTTGGTAATCATTATTGTGGAAATTTGTTTTATGAATTTCTCTGATAAAGACTTCGTTTCTCAAACATAGAAAACTGAGTCAAATTTATAGAAATAAGAGCCATTCTTCAATTAATAAGTAGTCAAAGGATATGAACAGGCAGTTTTCAGACAAAGTAATCAAAGCTATCTAGAAGTCTCATAAAAATGCTCTAAATCACAATTGATGAGAGAAATGCAAATTAAAACAACTCTAAGCTACTACCTTATACCAGTCAGATTGGCTAATATGGCAGAAAAGGAAAATGATAAATGTTGGAGGGGACATAGGAAATTTAAAACACTAATGTACTATTGGTGAAATTATATACTCATTCAGCCTTTCTGGAGAGCAATTTGGAAGTAGGCCCAAAGGGCTATAAAATGATGCATAGACTTTTACCAAGAAATGCCACTAGCAGCACTGTATCCCAAAGACACAAAAACCAAAAAGTCAAAGGATCTATATGTACAAAAATATTTATAGCAGTTCTTTTAGTGGTGGCAAAGAATTGGAAATTGAGGAGATGTACAACAATTGAGGAATGGCTGAACAAGTTGTATATGATTGTGAGGGAATACTATTGTGCTTTGAGAAATGATGAGCAGGATGCTCTCAGAAAAACATGGAGAGACTTACATGAACTAATACCAAGTGAAATGAGCAGAACCAAGAGAACATTGTACATAGTATCAGCAAAATTGCATGATGATCTAAAATGAATAACTTAGCTGTTCTCAGCAATACAATGATCCAAGATAATTCTGAAGGACTTAATGATGAAAAGCACTCTCCATTTCCTGAGAAAAAAACTGGTAGAGCCTGAATGCAGATCAAATATACTTTTTCTTTACTTTATTTTTCTTGTTTTTTTTTTGTCTGTGTTTTCTTACACAGAATGACTTACATGGAAATCTATTTTGCATGCCTATGTCAAATTGCTTGCCTTCACAGTGGGGGAGGTGGGAGAGAATTAAAAAAAAAAAGAATGTTAAAATTTTACATGTAATTGGGAAAATAAAATATTAAATAAGATTTTAAAAATAAATGCTTGTTCCCTCCCCTTGCCCCTTCCTCTCTTTTTTGTACCTCCTATTCCCACCTGTCCTTCATACCACTGCAAGCATCATTCTTATGCACAAAATCTAGTCACATCCTTCCTCTGCTCAATAATTTTCAGGGTTTCCTGAGTAGAACTCCTCTGTCTGGGGATTCAAGTTCTTTCATAATCTGATATCATTCTACCTTTCCAGATTTTCCATATTACTACTCTCCACACATGTTCCTATTCAACCGGTCCACTTTGTCCCATATGCCTTTTACCTTCCTGTTTCTGTACTTTTGTTCATGTTTCTAGCCCATCCTTTAAAGCCTAATTCAAGTGACACCTTCCTCAGGAAACCTTCCATGATCAATCCTAGTGGCCAGTCAATAAAGACCTTTCCCTTTGGTTAATTCTTTACTATGTAAGTCTTCAATACAATCACAATGCATTGTTATATATCATCAGTGTCTGTGTCTGCATCTTATCTCTATGCTAAACTTCAAGCATCCCCATGTGGATAGTAATCACATTTTATCTAAATTATTGGTATGGAGGGGTGGCCAGGTGGCTTAGTGAATAGAGCACCAGCCCTGAAGTCAGGAGGACCTGAGTTCAAATCTGGCCTCAGACACCTAACACTTACTAGCCGTGTGACATTGGGCAAGTCACTTAACCCCAATTGCCCTTCCAAAAAAAAAATTATTGGTATGGTCCTGAGAACCTAGCATGGTGCTCTGTATACATCAGTCACTTTTAAAATGTTTGTTGAATGAATGAATGAGGCATTGTCTGAACTCATGGAGCTTATAATCAATAGACATTTTGAGTTTCAGGTGACAGTGGGAAACAATGAGTTGATCAGACTAAAGCCTATGTGAGAGGTCAGATGTAGATTTGGGAGCCATTGGCAAAGAGGGAGGGGTGTGCTGGAGCCGTCTTAACCTGCATAGACTTTTAGTCTATGCATTTACATCTAAGAAATCCAGGAAATGTGACAAATCAGGGCTTGACTGATTGTTTTGTTGATTGTCTAGACTTAAGAGAGGAGAAAATGTTAATAATGCAAATTAAATTTAAAAGTGTGTTCTGTATATTCCCCACCCCCACATCCCCATAGCTAGCTGTTAAACATTTACCAGCACACCCCTGCAAAGCGATGATAATTGAAGCCATGAGATAATGTTAGTTCATGGAGGGAAAGGGTGTTCAGAAAACAGATTAGAGGGCCAAAGAGTGAGTCTTGGGTAATACAGTTGGAGACAGGAGGAGAAAGAGGAGCCAGTAAAATTATATTGCAGGTCTAGGACAATAAGGTGGTAAAGAATGAAGATTTTATTTATGTTCCTTCCCGTAAAGAAAGTCTATATCTATGCTGTGGAAAGAATAAAGAAAATGTAGGCTGGTAAGAGTTTTAGGCTGAGGATCTTTTCAGTAGCACATTAGTCACACCCCTCACTCTTAGGCTGTGTCTATACAACTTCAGTCAAATTGGATAGGACCAAAACATTTCATCTGTATGATAGGTTGTGGCTTGCATAGGCAAGTGTCTCATAGGCAAGTGGGTTTGGAAGTATCAATCTTGTAGCTCTTAGCCACTATGACATATTGAGGCAAATTGGATGGACTTGAATTTTTAAGTTCTGTGACAAAATAACTCTGGTCACACAAATTTATCTTTCAGTTGCCAATAGGTAGATAACTATAAGGGTAAATACTAGCTAAAATTTCAAAATTTTTGTCTTCTTTTCCTTAACCTGAATACCCCTGTCTGCCCTCTTCTCATACCTTCCTAATATTCCCACCTGAATCAACCTGGCTGCCTCACCAAGGCTGTTCTGGATCCCATTTTCTGAAACTATCTTCACTTCTACCATCTACCCAATCAAAACCTGCACTCAGCAAGCTGTGGAGCTCCTTAAAAGGAGTGGATAAATCAATTCTCACTAAGGTGAAAAAGACCTATACCTGCTTAATGGGTTATTTGCATTTTAACAAGAAATGTCTTAACCTAGGGTTAGAATTTCAAGTTGCAACGAAAACTTGGTAAGACAGATATTAGAGATGCTTCCATTGCTTCTTGAATCACAAATGTATGCAAATACTTACTCCATCTATGCATTTCTGTAAGGCTGGCTTTGGCATCCCACCTGGGTTGTGGATAAAAGGAAAGGATTCTCCCCTCTCTGCCTGGGAGGATTTGTTTCTTGAACCTTTCAGAGTCTGTGGGAAAGATCAAATTCAATGTTCCCTACCTTTCACCATCAGTGAAGTTCAATGTAATGTTTGGCTGATGCAATGGGATCCAGCTCCTCCCTGGGTTCAATTTCTTTCCTTTCTTTGTAAAGTAGCACTCCCTGCCAACTGGGAATCTTTTAATAGCACAGCATACTATTCTGCCCTTGCTTACTTTTACTTCTGTTTATGTTTAAAAGTCTTAGAGGCTAGGGAAAAAATACCATATGAATGCAGATACACACACACGTGTGTATGTGTGTGTGTATACAAATGTATGTGTATGTTTCACAACCTTTCATAAAAAAACAGGCAAACCAAATAACAGAGAGAAGAGATATAACACTACCATGCTCTGACCAGAGTGTGCTAATGTTGAATTGCACATAACGCATAGGATCTCCAGAAACTATTAAACCTCATCAAGAGTTAATCTGTAAGAAATGTAGAGGGACACAAAATGGTTAGTGTGGTACATAAGGAATATTATGGGTGTCAACTAGAAGTTAGTTCCATAAGATTAAAAAAAAACAACAATCAAGGACACCTGGTTTTTCTTAAACCTTTCTTTTTCTTTTTCAGGGAATTCTTCTGAAGTGAACGCAATCTCTGTTTCTCCTGGGGGCTGCACGTTCTCTGGCCTGGACAACAGCTGCACCATGTGGTGATGAGTTGCAAAGAGTTGGACAGCACATGTGTGTGGTGGCTGTTCCAGTTTTGGACAATAGTCAGCAGTCATTTGAAGATGGCACCTTTAAAAACTTTAGGGAACTTTGTGCCTGTATAGAATTTCGTTGGAGTCTCAGTCTCAATGCTTTACAAGGGCCCCTTCAGGGAAAGAAACCAATGTGGGTTGGCTTTTAGGTAAGATGATGATGATGATGACAATCATAAGCATTTATGGAGTGCTTTAAGGTTTGCAAACACTTTACATATGATCATCTGATAAGATGAAAGAATCTGGGTGAAATCACTTGCAAACTAAGCTGGGAGTGGGAGGAGGAGGGGATTGCTAGAGTTAATAACTCAAACTCAAGGCTAAGACCATAAAGCTAGATAATTCTTAGGTTCAAAGACAAAATAAATGCAGACCTGATTTAAATTGGAAAGACACTGAAGTATGACACATGTTCACATAAAAAAGTGCTGTGCTCCCTACCTTGCCCGTATTGAAAAAGAGCACTGGCCATGTTATAAAGGGGCTTCCCCCCTTCACCACTGACTGTCTACTAGTTTAGGTACTATATTAGGAAAAGCCAAGACCATAAGAAGGGATCAGTGTTTTAAAAGGTGATCTTTGTGTATTGGAAAGGAGTGGTTATAGTAACATAGTATTTAAGGCTCACTTTCTCCACAAACAACCTGAGTAGGTAGAATAAATATCCAATCTGTAAATCTCCAAATTTATAGAGGAGGAAACTGAAACTTTGAGAGTGAATCAAGCCAACAAGCATTTGTGAAGCACCTAATATATATATCAGGCATTGGGGATACAACAACAAAAGTGAAATAATCATGGTCCTCAAAAAGCTTGTATTCTTAAAGGAACAAAAAACATGTATTTCGATAAGTCTATTACAAAGGACCTATGAAGTAGATACAAACTAACCTTAGAGAGAAGATATTAGAAGAATTAGAGAAGACATTACATCATGGAAGGGAGGAAAGACCTCATGCAGAGGGTAACCCTTGAGATGAAAGGAAAGTAGGGTTTCCAAGAGGCAGAGGTGAGGAGGGAGAGCATTCCAAGCGTGGTGATAGCTTAGAGGTACAGAAAAAAGAATCTTCAGCTGTGAAGAACAGCATGTAGGGGGCCAGCTAGGTGGTGAAGTGGACAGAGGACATGCCCTAGAGTCAGGAGGACCTGAGTTCAAATTCAACATCAGACACTTATTAGCTGTGTGACCCTGGGCAAGGTGGGGGGGGGAGAGACAGAAAGAGAAAGACAGACAGATAGAGACAGAGAGACAGAGACAGAGAGACAGAGAAACACAGAGATAGAGACAGAGAGAGACACAAAGACAGAGAGATAGAGACAGAGACACAGAGACAGAGAGAGAGAGAGAGAGAGAGAGAAAGAGAGAGAGAGAGAGAGAAAGAGAGAGAGAGAAGTAGCAATTAGGTCAGTATTGGACCATAGAGTATGTGAAGGAGAATAATATATAAAAATATTGGAAAAGCAATATGGCATCAGATTGCAAAAAGCTTTATTTGACAAAGAGAGGAGTTACTTTAGAGGTAATCAGGAACCGCTGGGGTTGGCATTGTCAGGCTTGTGTTTTAGGAAAATCTCTTTGGTGGCTGTGTGAAGGATGTTTGGGATGGGAGAGAAACTGGAGGCAGGGAGATGAATTAGGAGCCCATGGCAGTAGCCCAGGCAACAAGTGGCAAGAACTTGGGCCCGCTGTATTAGTGGAAAGGAGAGGACAGATTGTGGCAGTGGAAACTACAAAATTTAGCAACTGTTGGATATGTAGGGGTGAATGCTTGTGGAGAATCCAGGATGACACTGAGGTGGTCACAGTAAGTATTACAGATAAGGAAGGAAACAAGCATTTATTAAGAGCCTAACACACCTCAGTTCTTCATCTGTAAAAATGGGGATATTCTGGAGAAGAAAATGACAAATCACTTCAGTATCCTTGCCAAGAAAACCCCATGGACTATGTAGAGTCAGACACCATTGAATGACAGCACATGTACTAGGTGTTGTGCCTAGAACATCGTGCTTTACAAATATTATCGTATGTGATTCTTACAACAGCCCTGGGAGGTAGGTTCCATTATTATCATTCCCATTTTACAGCTGAGGAAACTGAGGCTGAGAGAAGTTAGGTGACTTGTTAGTAAGTGTTTAAGGCAGTGTTTGAACTTAGATCTTTCTTACTCCAGGTCCAGTGCCCTATCCACTACATCACCTTAACTGCCTAGGATTCCAAGTCCAGTGTTCTTTTCTTTCCACTTAAGACTTGTCAGAAACTTATTTGATTCTTAAATAGCAAAGGAATAGAGGGGTGCATCTGGGCATGGCTGGTGGTTTCTAAACACTGGGAAATCCATTTTGAGTATTTTGTAACAATCCATCCTCCCTTGCTACCATATAGATAATAGAACGGCAAAAAGTATGGAATCGTAGGTTCTCACTTGTTACTAGTCAGTCAGAGGCTTTTGGCTGTATCCTAGTCTTACAGGCTAGTTTTCACGGTCAACTAAAGGAGGAAGGTAATGGAGACAAACATAGGAGGTGAAAATCTGAGATTAAATCTGAAAAAAGAGATAATGCAGAGAAAAAGGCAAAGTGGGAGACAGGAGACAATAAGAAAACATGATTTATATGAATCAAAAGTAAATAGGAACCCCTGATTCTCTTCAGATTCAATGACTAAAAGAGGTAGTGAAATCGAGAAAGAACAGTGGATCTGGGAATGGTGGAACTGGATATCCATCCTCTCTGCTACCTATTAGCTGGGTGATTTTGAGAAAGTTACTTTTCCTTTCTGAGTCTCAGTGTCCTCATCCATAAAATTAGGTGTGCGAATTCAAATCCCTGGTTTCCTTCAAAATTTAGCTCAAATGCTGCCTTCTACATCAAGTCTTTTGTGATCCCCACCTCTGGATGTGCCCCCTTAATTTGTTGTTCTTGTTGTTATTCATTCGTGTCCAACCCTTCATGACCCTGTGGACCATAACATGCCGATACTGTCCGTGAAGTTTTCTTGGCAAAGATGCTGGAGTGGTTTGGCATTTCCTTCTCCAGTGAATTAAAGCAAACAGAGGTTAAGTGTAGCTAGTGAGTGTCTGAGGACAAATTTGAGCTCGGGTCTTCCTAACTCCAGGCTCAGCACTCTCTTCTCTCTCTAATGACTTAGCCCCCTTAATTACTGCGTATTTATTTTGTATATAACTAAAGGTACTTGTAGTCTTCCCTCCACCCCCACCACTCCCACTTCCCTATAGAATGTTAACTCTTAAAGGACCAATATTATTTTTTTCTTTGTATCTCCAGTGCCTAGTACAGTGTTTGATGCATAGAAGGTACTTAATAAATGCTTGCTGATTAATGATTGATAGATAATCCCTTCAATTCAACAAGAATTTATTAAGCATCTGCTAAGTATAAGGCCCCTGCCAACTGAAAATAGTGACTGTTGTCACTTTGTGCTCCAGCTCTTGGGAGTCCTGTCATCCTAAGGGTTTCTGTTGAGGTGGGGTAGGCGGGGAGAAGGAAAGGGTTGGAAGGAGGACCCCAACTTAGTTGATGAGGAAACTCTACCAATGTAAATCATCAACTGTTCCAAAATTTAAAGTGTCAGAGAATTGCCTGGAGTGCCAAGAAGTTAAGGCACTTCCCCAGGGTCATACAGCTAAAAGATACCAGAGACTGGACTTGAACTGAGGTCTTCTCAGCTCTGATTCCATTATGCTGTGCTGCCTCTCAGGATTCTAAGTTACTTTGCCAACATCTGTTTCCTCCTGAATCTTCCCTTTCTTATGACCTATTCTGATTAAAAAGCCCCCCTATCTGTCTATAATCCAGGCTTTTAAAACTACTGATCTTGCCAGTTGATTTAGTTGGTCTGTTAGGCACTAAAATAATTATATAAGGGAAGTTGATCTGGGGAGTCCAGAACAATTTGTTGAGTTCCATAAGCAATTTGATGCCATTACAGACTGAATGCTTATGATTGGTTCCCAGAGATTGGGGCTGCTTCCTAGATGATTGGAGACTGAGCCAAGGGGAGAAATAAACATAAACTTTGAGGCAAATAAGAGAAATCTTGAGAGTGGACTTCCTCAGTCCTGCATATAACCATGTGGGTAATCCCAAATTCTAGGGTTCCCCAATGGTAGAATTTCAGCACTGGCATCCTAGAGAGAGATTTCCAAGACAGCTTTCTTCTTGGAGAAGGAAGAGGATCAGTAATGTGGTCCTTGTAGCTGGAGGATGGGAGTCATATTGGGTGGGGGGGCTGTGATATAGAGATAGGGAAAAGAAGATCTGGCTCTTGTCAACCCTCCCTGCTATTTCTATGAGTTACTTAGACATTAATGGGAAGGGAGCTGCTGCCTCTTCCAAAATTGCTCAGTTGTTTCAGTCTTCATGACCCTGTTTGGGGTTTTCTTGGCAGACACTGGAGTGGTTTGCCATTTCCTTCTCCAGTTCATTTAAAAGATGAAGAAATGGAGGGAAATAGGGTCAAGTGACTTGCCCAGGGTCACATAGTTACTGAATGGTTGTTGCCTTAAACAAACTGAGAAATGGGAAAGACCTTAGTCTAAAAAGGCCAAGGTCTCTCACTGCATGCAAGGCTATCTTCAACCATCCTGATCTATTTCTTGCCACTGGACCCAGATGGCTCCAGAAACAAGGAGCTGGTGACTTTGCATTGCCGTGCCTCACTTAAATTCAATTCACTTGCAAGTCATGACAGCACCTTCTGGATGTCATCTTTGAGGATGAAGGACAAACATGAGGTCAGATTTTGAACTCAGAAAGATGAGTCTTCCTGACTTCAGGCCCAGTACTCTATCTATTGTACCACCTGGTTGCCTACCTGGCACAAAGTAGTGCTTAATAAATCCTGGTTTCTTTCCCTTTATTCTTATGTTGCTGGGGCAGTCTAATGGACTGAGTGCATTATATGTTACTGAATCTGATCTTGGGTTTATCCTTTGTATTTTATGAACTTTCTGTGGGAGTAAAATCAAGGCTGTTCCATACTTAATACCCATATTGTACATTGAGTTTCAGGAATTGGGGACCCTCTTACCCACATCTGGAGAAATCTAAATACAAGTTATACCTACGCTTTAGTTTGGAGATTTATAGTCTGGGATGGGGGTAATGAGCTAAAAATAGAAACAGATTCTCTTGAGGTCCCTCAAGATGGAATCTGGTCTTCTGAGTCAGAGTACTAGAAGCAGGAGAAAAGATGGGAGTACTTAGAAGTACAAACAAGTAACGACATTTGCTTCTTCTCAGTTTCATCATGAGCATGAAATGTGAAAGGGAGATCTTGAATACCAATGATGCAGTACCCTTACATACACCTTCCTAACACATGTAGTAACAGCCCAAGAGTTTGTTATAGTCACCAAAGGAAATACCAAAGGCACTGATGGCAGAGGTAGATTCTGGAATTTGGAATTAAGCTGAGGGAAGAGGTTGTGTGTGTGTGTGTGTGTGTGTGTGTGTGTGTGTGTGTGTGCTTGTAACATGGTGGTGGCAGTAGTGGTGGTAATCTTCATTTTGTATCTCTAGTACTTAACCCAATGCCTCTCACATAACGGACATTTAATAAATACTTCTTGAGTGATTGATTTGTTAACATTTGTAAAACAGTGTGAAACTTCTACTTTCATTGAAAACTTGATTTCATTTTTTAAAAAAGGGCTCCAGAGCATTATAAAACACAAAATGGGTAATTTTGATTACATTAAATTGAAAAACTTCTGTACAAGTAAAGCCAATGTTACCAAGATTAAAAGGGAAGTGGAAAATTGGGAAAGAATTTTTACAACCAGTGTCTCTGATAAAGGCTTCATTTCTAAAATACACAAAGAATTGAGTCAAATCTATAATACAAGCCACTCCCCAACTGATAAATGGTCAAAGCATATGAACAGACAGTTCTCGGAAGATGAAATTAAATATATCTATAAGCACATGAAAAAATGTTCTAAAGCACTATTGATTAGAGAAATGCAAATCAAAACAACTTTGAGGTACCACATCTCACCAGTCAGATTGGCTGAGATGACAAAACAGCAAAATGATAAATGCTGGAGAGGATATGGAAAAATTGGAACACTAATGCACTGTTAGTGGAGTTGTGAAACTGATCCAACCATTCTGGAGAGCAATCTTGGAACTATGCCCAAAGGACTATAAATAAGTGCATACCCTTTGACCCAGCAATACCACTTGTAGGGCTGTATCCCAAAGAGATCAGAGAAGTGGGAGGAGGACCCATATGTACAAAAATATTTATAGCAGCTCTTTTTGTGGTGACAAAGAATTGGAAATTAAGGGGATGCCCATCAATTGGGGAATGGCTGAACAAATTGTGGTATATGAATGTAATGGAATAATACTGTGCTATAAGAAATGGGGAGCAGATGGACTTCATAATAACCTATATTATTATCATAGTAACCTATCATAATAATGTATATAAACTGATGCTGAGCGAGAAGAGCAGAACCAGGAGAAATCTGTACACAATCACAGATACAACGTATATGTGACGACTGACTTCAATAGAGTGGGCTCCTCTCAGCAATGTAAGGTTATAAGACAACTCCAAAAGACTCATGATCAAAAGAGATATCCACATCCAGAGAAAGAGAGGCGGAGACTGAATGCAAATGTCTGAAACAAACTACTCGCTTTGTTTCTTTTTCTTGTTTTGTTTTATTTCCTCCTTCCCACTGATCATTCCATCATTTGTAATCCTTCTTTACAACCTGACTAATGATTAATGTGAAGATGTTTGTAGATCCTATATTTGAGTGCATGCCGCCATGATGGGGGGAGGAGGAGAGGGAGGGGAAGAAAATTTGAAACTCAAGGGACTGTGGAACTGAATGTTGTAAACTAAAAGTAGATAAACAAATCAATTTTTAAAAAAGAAATGCTAAATAAAAAAAATTAAAACATTTTTAAAAGGGCTCTAGAAGCATTCTGGGAAATGTAGTTCTCTACCCCCCATTCTTAAATAAATACTTTAAGAGAGGAGGGCATTCTGGGAACTGTCTCCCTAGAGGGGCCTGAAGTTTTCCAGGGCTCCCTGGGTCTTGGCGTGACTGCTGAAAGGGAGCTGTTTATGCCATAGCCAGGAGCAGGGGCCCTGCCCGAACAGCTGAAGGCTGCTGCTGTTGTTGCTTCTGCGTTTTATCTCCGTTTGTTTGTTTGTTCTACTTGCTGAGCCCTGGCTTTCAAAGGCTCTTGTTCTCTAATTCGAGACTGACTTTATAATTAGACCTGAAAAGGAGCCATTCCCAGGCAATCAATCCCTTTATGTAACTGTGACAGATTATGCCGTGCTCATGTCCTGTTTGGGTGAATGCATCTGAGAGCACCTCCACACTCAGGCTCTGTTTTCAGTTATGTGGGGCTGGTCTTTCTCAGGGTAGGGGCAAAGACAGGCTGAATTCTGCCCATGGGAACCATGTGTGGATGAGCAGAAGATGCTGGCAGAGCACTCTTCTCTTCTCCAAGCAGTAAAACTCCAGGCTGGTTTATGTGGTTAAACCCACCTGGCCCAAGTTTTCCTATCCTGCCTAAGGAAAAGTTTTAACCAGTGGCATAAGGCATATGGTGGGCCCCAAAGGCTCTGCATGAAGACTACATTAAAAAAAATTTTTTTTATTGTGTTAACGTGGAATTCTCCCTTCTGGACTCTCTATAATGAATGTCTCAGAAATTCCAGCATATATAGAAAAATTAGAATCAGAAAAAGGTTTCATTTTAATTAGGAAATTAATCACTTTATTTGCAACCTGCTCTAGTCAGAATGTTCCCAAGAGACTATAAGGTTTAGAGACAGGAGGGACATTAGAGACTATGTACCTGAGCCCTCTCATTTTGGAGATGAAGAAAGGAGGAGAGATGACTTGCTCAGTCTAAGTAATGGAGTAAACATTTGAAACCAGATTCTCTGACTGTAAGCCCAATGCTTTTTCCTCTACAGTATGCTATGTTGGGGGTCATATTTTGTGGAGGAGTCATGAAGGTTCTTAACAAGAATATTAATAGAGGTTGGAAGGAACTCTTTGTAAAATTTTGATGTGTTTTTTTTTTTTCTGCTTTCTGGAGTGGGAAAGGTAGGACAATTGGGCTTAAGCGACTTGCCCAACGTCTAAGTAAGTGTTAAGTGTCTCAGGCCAAATTTGAACTCAGGTCCTCCTGATTCCAGGGCCTGTGCTCTATTCACTGTGCCACCTAGCTGCCCCCTCTTTGTAAAATCTTGCTTAGAGATCCAGCATTTGAACTTGTGACTTGTCTCACAAGACTATTTCATTTTTATCTTATAGATAGGGCAAACAGAGGCAATAATTAGAGCCATCCAGAAGTGGAACAGGCTGCCTCAAAAGGTGGTGGGTTCCTCATAAGGACCACTAGTTGTGTATGTTATAGTCAGGATTCCTTTGAAGCATGGGTTGGATTAGATGGCCATTGAGGTCCCTTGTAACAATCAAATTCTGATTATAAATGATCTAAAACCAAATGTAGGATATAAATTTTGTTAACTCCTTGTTTCTTGGCAAAAGTGAATCCATAGCAAAAAACCTGAGAAAAAAGCTCATTAAATTTGGTATTTATTTAGCACCTACTATATATACAGAATATAATCATTATAACTTACGTTTGTTTTTAGGTTGTCAAAATTCTTTATGTGGATATTGCCTGATTTCCTATGAAATAAGAGACTTAAGTAGGTACTATCTTGGAGCTTAATAGTTAGTTACATTTTTTGAGCATGGACTTCTGGATTTGTGACTTATTTGGGGGGGGCAGTGGATATTTCTAGGAGAGATAAACTAGAAGGAGAGAGTTCAAGAACCTGTCCTATATCTGGGGGCTATGTTTCTGGGTACATACCAATTACTTTTTCACTATGAGACTTTGACAGGCTACCACTGCTGATATTGCTGTGCTAGATGTGTAGAAGTGGGGTAGAAACTGAGAATGATTACTCATGAAATGAAGCAAGTACTTCTCTTAGATATCTTCCTTTTCTCTTGCCTCTGCTTTGGGAAAGAAAGAAGCTACTGTTAACTAACTTACTCCTCTGAGTTTTGTTTTTCTCTCTCCTTCCTTCTGCAGATTATTTCCTATTTGTCCTGAGCATAGCTTGTTTTCATCCTCATTGAATGTATCTGACAACATCTCTGAAAACATCATGCTAAAAATCATGGGAGCAAACACACAGTCCTGCTTCACTCCATTGGTGACTGGGAAAGTGCAATTATCCAGAACCCATGCAAGTATGTTATCACAAAACTGGAATATGATACTGATGAACTTCTCCAGTCAATCAAATTTTGTCATGATCTTCCACAAACCCTCACAACTGACAGTATCAAAGGCCATAGTTGGATTGATGAACATTGTACACAGACCTCTGTTCTGTTTCTAGCATTTCTATTTGTGTTGTCAGGCAGTAAACACTATCTCTACTATTTCTCAGCCTTTCTAAAGCCATCCTCAAAGCAGTACTGATGTTTGTGAGTGCTTTGGCCCAGATGAGTAAATGTGGTGCTGTACACCAGAAGGCTGCTCACTCCTTTTCTGCTCCACTGTTGCCAACCATGTATTGGCTTAGCTTTCCCTCCAAGGTAGCAACAAACTGTTTATGCACAAAGAAGTGCTCTAATCTGTTGAAATTAAGTCATCTGGTAGTTATCTTGCCTACGGGCCAGTGCTTCCATTGAATATGAATGTTAAGCTTGGAGAAGATAAGTCTATGATTGGTCCAGCACTCTGAGCCACATAGCTCCTTCCTCACTCTCACATCTTGTCTGTCTCTTCTCCTTACAGTGACATAGTCTATTAAATCCCAATGTTTGCTGGAAGGGTGCATCCATGAAGTTTTATTGTATTTAGGTAGAAGATAATGTTGGTGATGAGGACATGAGATGCACAAATCTTCAATAGTAAGTGACCATTGCTGTTGCTGTTTCTGACTCCATTGCTCCCAAGGATTCCCTGACATGTCTGAGAATCTGTGCCTACTCTGGTATTAAAGTCATCCAGAATTACAAGATTCTCCTGTTTTAGCACATTGATGATGAGAATCTCCAGATATTCATATTTTTTTCTTTGACTTCATCAGGGTTCATCATGGTGGAAGCATAAGCACTGATAATGGTGATGTGGTGCTTTCCTGCAATTGGAAATGCAATTTCCTGCAATTGGTCATGATCCTGTCCACCATCACAGCAACCACTTCAGAAAAATGTGCATCCAGCTCTACTTCAATAAGCTGGCCTTCATTTGCCAGTCTTGTTTAACTCAGGGCTGTTATTTGAATGTAATAGTTGCTGAATTCATTTGAAACAACAGGTGTTTGTTTCTCAGGCCTACTGGATTTTGTGTCATCCATAGGTCTGTACACATTCCATGTAGCATGGTGAGTATATCTTCACAAAAGTTTTTTTTACTTTTTGTGTTTTGACTGTGGGATGAGATCCCTGCCTGCTTGTACAGCCAAGCACAAGTAGCTTTCTAGAGAAGTGCTGCTGTGAACAGCTTCAAGGTTCTAATTACATAGTATAGTGAACTCTCTGTTTATTCAGTAATAAACTAAGACAAAACATTGACAGAAACTAAAGTACAGCATTCACAATGTTATGACATAACAACTTATCACAAAAGTGGCCACATAGTTTTAAGCAAAAAATATCATTCTGTAAGTCCCTAACTCAATCACCCTTAAGGAGCAGGCCTCCTTATGGGACACAAAGTAAAAATGTCAAAGTTCTCCACCCCTAGGTCACAGCAAATCATGATCTTCTCAGTTAGCATTAGGTACTGAGAAGAGGTCTTTTCATCTTGATTCAAGGCTGGCTCTCAGATTCCATGGTTCCTTTTCCATACTCCCAGCTCCTGCCTGAATCTACCCAACTGTCACCTGGATTCAAAGGCAGGCAGCTCTCAGCTCCTTGTCCAGCTCCTCATCCAGTTCCTTGTCTAGTTCCTCATCTAGTTCCCATTCCATATTGAAGCTCACAGTGTCTGGTCTACCTCAAGTCCTTCACAGTTTCTGTTTCTGTGAAGACAAAGCTTAACAGAGCCACAGTAACATTCATACACACGGCCGGCACCATCATCAATTCACTATCTGCCTGTGAAATCAACACAGACCCACCAACAAGGTCTGAGAAGTCAACACACATCACAAACAAAAATCAATGCAGATAGAAGAAACAGAGTGCTGCCACCACAAATGTTCCCTTCTCAAAATCCGCCACCACAAGTGCTCTCTCAGTTCTATTCTCTCTCAGCCTGAGTTTCTCCTTATATATGGGCATTAAGCTCCTCCCTGTTACTCCTCCCTCTCTAGAGTCTCAAAGGAAATAATAAGAAAAAATATAGGAGTAAAAGGGGAACAGTATTTCCAAACCTCAAATTATATTATAAATCAGTAATCGTTAAAACTAATTGTTGCTAATTAAAAAATAGAAAAATAGAACAGTGGAACAGAATAGATAAGGATGTTTTAGAAACAACTGAAAACAATCCAAAGTTCAGTGAACCTAAGAACATAAAGATCTTGATGATGAGCTCCCTATTTGACAAGAACTGTTAGGAAAATTGAAAAGAGATCTGGCAGAAAATAAATTAAAACCAACATTTTATGCTATATGTGACACTCAAGTTGAATGGATATCTAATCTCAGTATTAAAGATATGACCCATAATAAAAAAAATCAGAGAAATAGGTCAGGCACTTTTCACAGCTATGAGTAGGGAGAGAATTTTTAAGTAATCAAAGGCTAGGAGTAATAACAAAAGACAGAACTTTAATTATACAAAATTGAAAAGCATTTATCCCCTCAATTCAGTTGATGAAATTATAGGATCTAAAAGACACAGAGAAATATGAATATTTTCCTTTCAGACTAGGAGGGGTTGAACTTTCAGGTTATAAGGCTATATTCCTTTCATTAATGTATTGGCCAATTTGCATATGAAAGGATCAGAACTCAGAATTGACAATGACAATGGCCTGTTTCTCCTCTTTTCTCTGCCATTCAGCCAAAACTCAGCTAATAACTGAGCTACAGAGATTGTTGAGACAGATTGTGGAGAGGGTTATACCTGAGAGCAGCAAATTATTGTTGCTGCTATTATCACTGTCATCATCATCATCATCATCATCATCATCATCATCATTATTAGGCGGCTCTTTGGAAAACATTTAAAAATACCACAGGAAGCTGCAACATATTATTCCTAAGTTTCACTCATAATAAAATGATATTCTTACTCAAGATAGACTCCTCTCACATTTTCAGATTCTCCAGTTATATTCCTTTTCTTTAAGAAATGCAATTTTATGCATATCCTTTGACCCAGTGATACCACTTCTGGGGTTGTACCCCAAAGAGATCATAGAAGTGGGAGGAAGACCCATATGCACAAAAATATTTATTGCAGCTCTCTTTGTGGTGGCAAAAAACTGGAAATTAAGGGGATGCCCATCAATTGGGGA
>CM053587.1:243094937-243105427 GCA_028646515.1 Pseudochirops corinnae | reverse complement strand
TGTACACAATCACAGACACATCATATGTGTAATGACCAACTTTGATAAACTGGACTCTTCTCAGCAACATATAGTTACAAGACAACTCTACAAGTCTCAGGATGGAAGGAGATACTTACATTCAGAGAAAGATCTAGAAAGAACTGAGTTTAAATGGAGACTGAAGCAACCTACATGCTATCGCTCTTTTCCATGTTTGGTTATCTTTCTTTTTTTCCATTGTTCACTTCATTGGTTACAACCCTTCTATACAACCAGACTAATGTCCAATTTGAAAATATTTGCAGATCCAATACTTGATTGCATGCCGCCATGGGTGGGGAGGTCAGGGAGGGGAGAAAATTTGAAACTCAAGAGATTATGGAACTGAATCTTGTAAACTAAAAGTAAATAAACAAGTCAAATAAAAATAAATAAATAAAAGAAATGCAATTTTACAAAGAAAATAAACACTGAGGAAAAAGTGCCTTAAATTGGATTGAAAGAGTTCTGACTTGATCTCTAAGCAATTTCATTTTCTGAGTTTTTGCCATTGACACCTAGTGATTTAAAAAGTACACTGTCTTCCCTCCAATTTTGGTCACCAAAGCTATGAAAAATTTGAGTCTGATTATAACTCAAAAGACTCTACTCAGTGTGTTATAATGCATTACAGGAGCTATCCTCAGTTTCCCTCACTGCAAGACTGCCTTCCTACATCTGACCAGGCAGTAAATTCATTGCCTGACCTATTCACTTTTCATTTTATTGATTTTATAAAGTATTTGCCTAGATCCAAATGTAGTATATAGCAATGATAGCATGCTACTTCAGTAATATATTGGAATAAGCACACAATCATTATATATCAGTCACTGAGCCCATACCCTAGAGCAGAAAGAGACCTAGAGATCATCAAGAAAGATTTATTTCTTCTGGCAAGGTTAAGGAAATGTTTAACGAGCCAAAGAGATAATGCTACAAGGTTACATGCTTTAAACAAGATAGGGGAGGATCTTTTGTTCTGGGCAGTAAAGGATACCCAGAAGGAAGATTTCTGTTTTCAGTAAACATTTGGTTATTTACTCAAGGACATTTCTCAATTTCCACAATCCAAAGGTGCAATTAAGGATACCATTTACATCTTTTGCCTTAAAGCAAGTAGGTTCTCATTGGATCCTTACAACAATTTCATGAGATGAACATTTTGTTTCCCAGGGGACCTGTGATTTCATTAATGTTAAGAAATTTCCAGGGAGGAAGTCCCCTCTACCAAAGCAAGTATATCTGTACCTGCCCTGCAACTTAAAGTCTTAGAGAGTTTTTGGAAGTAGTGAAAGGTTATGATTTGTACAAAGTCACACAGCCAGTAGGTGTCAGAGGAGGCAGATTTAAATACAGATCCATCTTGACTTTGAGTCTGACTCTCCATCCATCTAGGTCAGTCAATCAGTCAGTCAGTCAATGAGCAATTATTAATTGTCTACCATGGGTACAGCACTGTGCTAAGCACAAGGCATACAAAGAAAGGCAAAAGATAGTCCCTAGAGCTTACAGTCTAAGAGGGGAAACAACATGCCAACAGATACGTGCAAACAAGCTATATACAGGATAAGTAGGAAATAATCAACAGAAGGAGGGCATGAGAATTAAGAGGGATTGGGAATGGCTTCCTGTTGAAGGTGGAACTTGAAGAAAGCCAGAGAAAGCAATAGGGAGAGAGGAGGAAGAACATTCCAGTCAGGAGGGAAAGCCAGCAAAAATGCCAGGAGCCAAGAGATGGAGGGTCTTCATGGAAAAGCCAGGAAGCCAATGTCACTAGATCAAAGAGTATGTGGAGAGGGGATAGGGGAAGGTGTAAAAAGACTGGAAAGATATGGAATGTCATGAACATTTTTGAAAGCCAAATAGAAAAATTAGGGTTAGGGTGATAAGATGCCTTTCTTTTGAGATACAGAGTATAGTTATAATTACCATGGTTTACAACCGAGGAAATTGTATTGATTTTGAACAACATTTGTTAAGTACCTAGATATTGTGTACAGTAACCTGTGTTAGACATTGGGAATGATAACAAAATTCAGGTTAGACACTGAGGCTAAGTACATGGATGTAATATTCTAGAAGGAGGATATGTATATGCACACACATATACATACATACATATATACACAGATGTGTATATATACATGTATGTCTATATTAGTGGTTCTCAACCTGTGGGTCACAACCCCTTTGGGGATCAAACAGCCCTTTCACAAGAGTCACAGGGTTCGCCTAAGATCATCAGAAAACACATATTTCCGATGGTCTTAGGAAAAGAGACACTGCTCCTCTATCTGTTTCCAGGTGAGTCTGCCCACATGCAGATATGCCCACATATGAGTATTAAAGGGTCTTGGCATTAGGAAGGTTGAGAACCACTGGTCTATATGCACACACATATACTCATTCAGTTATTTTCAGTCATGTCCAATACTTCATGAGTTTCATTTGGGGTTTTCTTGGCAAAGATACTGGAGTGGTTTGCCATTTCCTTCTCCAGCTCATTTTACACATGAGGAACTGAGGTAAACATGGTTGAGCGACTTGCCCAGGGTCACACAGTTAGTGTTCAGGCTAGATTTGAACTCATGAAGATGAGTCTTTTGGATTCCAGGCCCAGCATTCTATCTACTATGACACCTAACTGCCCTACACATATAAATAACTGTAATGAAAACTGGAGCATAGTATGTACATACAAAACAAGGTAGTTAAGTCACTTGTTCATGGTTACATAGCTTTTCTCAGTAAGAGACCCTGGTGGCAATTTATTATTGAGTACCTTCTGTATGCAAGACAATTCTTCTGAACCTATTTCTCTTTCCATTTGGCTATTCCACCTGGGAAACCTATGGTCTGACCAGCAGTGAATGGTCAAGAGGTAATGAATTATTGGTGGAATTCTCATTCTCTGATAATTCCCATGCTCCTCCCCACCCCTCCTTCTTTCTCTACTGTTCAGTCTTAGGTCTCAGACTGGTTTCCTCTTTCTTTACTTTGCCTTATTCAATTGTACTAGCGGTGTTCAGGACTATGCAATTTTATGTTAGAGGCAATTGTTCTGGCCATAAAATCTCTGAAAAATAACAGATCATTTGGTGCCTAGTACCAATTCCAAATATCAAGAGGAAGGGAAGGAGGGGGAAAAGGCTGAAGGGCCCAATGATGAAGAACTCTATCTTTTGGGAAAGCATGCTGGCATGTTAGCTGGAGCCCTGGATCTATAGCAATGAAGACTTGGGTAGGAATCATTCTTCAGGTATTTATTAGCTGTGTGACCCTGGGCCAGTCAGTTAACTTCTCTCTACCTAGATTTCTCCATCTGTTAAATGTGGGAAATAATGACACTTCCCTTACTGGACCGTTGTCAGGAACAAATGAGATAATGTATGTAGAGCACTTTGCAAATTGTAAAGTGCTATATAAAGGTAAGCTGTTATTATTCTTGGGTCTGCAGAGCTTGGGTAACAAAATGTTAATGATAAAATGGAGTGAGTCATCAGTTAAGTTTTGAAGGGCCTTTTATTCATGCTCTGCCGAGCTCAGTCTTTGAAGTCTGTGGGAGGCTCCAGAGGGGTCTGGAGCAATGAGAAACTGGCCCACGGCCTGAACCATACACAGGCTGTTTCACTCCATGAGCCATCCAGAGGAAGTGGTGGTAGAAGTGCAGGAATATGGCTAATTATCTGTCTACCCAGGCCACAGGATTTGGATGACAGAGCTGAAATGAAGCCTCTTAGTACTAGGTTCTACCAGGCAGTCGGTCAGTATTTCTAAGGAACTGACTTCAATTGAAGGTATTTTGTTTGGCAGGCCGAAAAAAAAAAGGGGGGATCAATTTTAAAGCTCTGCTTTTATTTGCTATGTCTAAGATGGGGTAAGGCAAAGAAGAAAAGACCCCATGGAGAAAAAGGCAGAATGATTTAGTTAATAGAGAATGGGTCTCAATACCAGGAAGACTTCTTTCCAAATCCTGCCTCTAATGCAGTCTAGCTACATGACTCCAGGAGAATCATTTAACTTCTTGGTGTTGTAGACAGCTTTTTGAGATGTTGGTTTGTATCGGTAGAGAGACAGTTCCCTCTACCAGTGAAATCACAGGTCCAGTCCCTAGCTTCCTGTGCTTTACACAATTCTTGCCACAGAGTACTTGATTAATGTTATTGTTGTTACTGTCATTGTTCTTGATTTTCGAAGACCAGTGGCATTGTGGGGTAATTTCTTGACTTTCAAATGAACTGGATTTAAGTGAGGCAGAGTAGCATAAAGTTGTCAGCCTCGCTCTCTCTTCCAGGGTCATTCAAAGTCCAGGGGCAAGACAAAAGTCAGTATTGACTGGCAAGGGCCAGCGGTGTAGTAGATGACTTTGGCATCTTCAATGTCTGACCAAGCTCTAAGCACTCCACAGCATCTGCTTCCACTGCCTTCATAGCCATTGGAACAAATTGTTCTCATTCCTCCAAGTGAGGTCTTCACATATATTGGGGGCATATATTCCCTTAATTCACTGACAGGTTTGAGTCCTGTTGGTTGCCCTCAACCTGGTTTAGCTTATCTGCCAACACAGTTTACTGGGGTGTGGTCACTGAGCATGTTATACAGCTTCTTGGAGCCACAGGACGAAAGGTGGATGAGGAGCCCTGAAAGGGGTTTGGCAAGTTCTCACACTAGAGATACTAGTCCTCCTGAATACCCCATACATTGGGTTCACCTCAATTACACCCCAAGTAATTGATTAATGCTTGTTGATTGACTAATTGTATCTATCTCCCAGAGTTATAAGGATCAAATGAAATGATACATATAAAATATTTTGCAATATTACCATTATTTATTATCCTATGTAACTAACATTTTCAGAGAATGACACACCATTCCAAGCACCATATTTACTGCCCTTGGGTACTTACACACCTCACTCTCACTTACAGAAGTGGGGAGATAAGTGATGGGAGCCGTTAACCCTAAAGTAAAGGTAAAATGTTTCTAGGAACTCCTGAACTCTGGAAGCTAATGTAGACATTGGTTTTAAGGATATTAAAGTATGAGAAGAGTTAAAACCATTTACTGCAGAGATTTTAGTACCAGAATCCAAACAAAGACCTCAATATGTGGCTCTAATGGTGGGAGTTTTAGGTACCGCATCAGATGGGTTGGTTTCTCTGCCTTTTGTCTTAAATCTTTTGTTTTGGATGACATCACAGAAATTAAACCATGTATGTTGCTGTCCTAAGCATTAGAAATAGTCCTCAGTTACTATTTGAAGCTGCTATTCAGAAATCCTGGAAGTCTTGGAGCAAAAGTTGGGTGACCACTTATTTAGTTAACTGAAGGGAGTTTCTTTTTAGGCAGTTGTCTTTTACCAGCCAACAGAACTGCAATAGTGGCTTATAGCCCTTTACATGACTGCAAACTAATGCAAAAAATGGTTCTGATTTAGGCAATTAGGTGTGACAGTCAAATTTCCTAGACTGTGTATACTCTAAATATATTAAGGGATGGTGAGAAGTTGTCATGCATTGCACTCTGCTATCAGAATGAACATACATTCTGTATACACATCCAATCATTTTGGAAAAGGGACAAGGGAGAATCATCTTGAAGGGTTATGGACATGATGAGTTGGAAGTTCAAAATGAAATTACTCTTATTTTCAATGATGTTAACTTTGAAAAAGATAAGTAGATGTTCCACATCACTACCAGTACCAACATGGGAGGTAAATTAATGTGTGTCTGTCACACTGGAATAAATATAATGTATATGCATGCACATGCATGTGTGTCCTTGTATGTATAGGAAATTGCCTCTATGGAAATTCCAATTAATCAAAATTTAAAATCTTAGAGAGTTGTCTGTGGGTTCTCAGAGATTAAACAATTTACCTTTTGTCACACAACTAATCCAGTAGAGTTGCATATTACACTATTGGGTTCTAAAGTCAACCAAGTAAAAACCATAAATCTCATATAGTCAAAATTACCTTTGAAAATCCTCTAAATCATCCATAAAGTGCAATATAATATCTTTAAAGAATTGTAACTAAAAAGGGACAGACGTCTCTTTCAAAGAAGACGGTAATCTGCATCAGACAGCAGATGGATCTAAAATAGTTGCAGAGAAAAAAATTGAGTTTAAATTTTTTTTTCATCACCCCCTTCTCAACTATTGATCAGGAGAAAGGAGGGAATTGGAAAAAAGAAAGCAAAAACAAATCAAGTCTTAGCTGGCAGAAAAACTGATGATTAAGGAATTTAAAAAAGGGCTTCACATAGAAGTATGATTCCGTTAGGTTCTATTAGAGTCAAACTTAACTATTTCTTTTTTTCTAGTCTTTTTCCCTGAAAATTTTATTTTAGATTCAAATACCAGAATACAAATACAGAACAGAGAAATGAAACAAAAACATATCATAGACTTAAATATTGGAACTTAAATACAAAGTTAGAAAGGAAAAAAAAGCATGTCATGTGCATAGCAGAACATGAGAGGATTCAAAATATGTAACAATAAATTTTCATTTTTTTCTTTCTTCCTTCCATCCTTCCTTCTTTCATTCCTTCCTTCCTCTTTCTTTCTTTCTTTCTTTCTTTCTTTCTTTCTTTCTTTCTTTCTTTCTTTCTTTCTATCTTTCTTTCTTTCTTTTCCCTCAGTGGAGAGGGAGAGGAGTGGGAGAAAAAAAAAGAATGCTTGATATTTGAAAATATATTTTTTTAAAGAAAGTATACTAAACTCAATATGAAATGAGTAAGGACCAGCCCTGCCATTAAGTGTGTGACTTTAGAGGAGTGATCTTTACTACTCAAAATCACAGAATTTGACAGTTGGAAAGAATCTCACCAGTCATCTATTCCAACCCCTACATGCCTAACAAATGGTTGATTAGCCTTTGCTTAAAGATATCCCAAGAATACAGTCACTCTACAGGTAGCCCATTCCACTTTTCGACTGGTCTACTTGTTAGAAAGTTTTTCCTAATGAGTACAAATTGGCCTACTTAAAATGTTCTCTCTTTGCTCCTGGTTCTGCACTCTGGAGCTAACTAGTACAAGATGGACTTCTGAATGCCCGTTGGGTTGATGGGCATTCGAGTAGACTTTGAAAGGGGCTAGAATTCAAGGAAGGAAAGGAAACAAGCATGTATGAATATCTTCTATGTTCTAGGCAGTGTGCTAAGTGCATTTGATTTTCACAATGTGAAGATTATTCCCCACCCCCACTCCCTCCTTTCACAACAACCATGTGAAGAAGGAGCTATTATTATCCGAATTTTATAGATGAAGAAACTGAAGTAGACAAAGTGACTTGCCCAGGGTTATATCACTAGTAAGATCTGAGGTTGGATGTGTTCTCCAGGCTTGGCACTCAATCCACTGTGCTACCTAGCTGTCTTCAAGGCTTTGGGTTTCCTCCCCTCAATACATTTCTCCTTTCCTACTTAGGTTTGCTTAGCCACTCACCTTCACCCACAGGGAGGCAGGAACTATCCACAAATGCTAGGAGCCAGACCCATAAGGGTATTGCCATATATGGTAGAGCTAGACTTGTATGATCTTAATACTGGGAAGGGAGGGTGGGAGAGTGTTTTATAGACTCAGGTCTATAAATAGCAACACAGGAACTGTCACCATTCCCTTGGAGACTGTCTCTCATCCAGACCAGCCCTTTGAACTCTCCAAAGGATCACAGGACCGTAGATTCAGAGCTAAAAGTGACCTTAGAGGTCCTTTGAGTCGTCTACTATCAGAGCACAGTTTCCTAACTTCTTTCCATATTTCTCATATATTGCATTATAGGCAGCTAGTTAGTGTAGGAGCTAGAATACTTGTCTTTTTTACTTAACATTTCTTCCAATTACACATAAAAACAATTATTAACATTGTTTTTTTTTTTTAAATCTCCCTCTCAAATTCTTTCCTTCCCTCCTTCTCTCTCCTCTCCCTGAGACGGCAAGCAATTTGATACAGGTTATACATGTGCAGTCATACAAAACATATTTGCATATTAGTCATGTTGTGAGAAAAAACACAGACCAAAAAAAAAAAACCATGAAAAAATAAAGAAAATAAAAAATAGTATGCTTTGATCTGCATTCAAACTCCATCAGTTCTTTCTCTGGCAATGGATGGCATTTTTTATCATGAATCCTTTAGAATTGTCTTGGATCATTCATTGTATCTTTGAGAATAGCTAAGTCATTCACAGTAGATCATTATACAGTGTTGCTATTACTCCATACAGCGTTCTCCTGATTATGCTTACTTCACTCTGCATCAGTTCATGTAAGCCTTTCCAGGTTTTTCTGGAAGCATCCTGCTTGTCATTTCTTATAGCACAATGGTATAGCTGGACTTAAGAGTCAGGAAGGCCCAATTCTGGATCTTCTTCACAGTTTTACAAGTTGGGTGATCCTGCACAAATCACTTAACCTCCTTAAGTCTCAGTTTCCTCATCCATCAATCAAGAAGCAATCATCAAATGATGGAGCTGGAGATACAAGCACAAAGAATAAAACCATTCCTATCTAAAAGGAGCTTACATTCCAATCTGTAGAATGGGGATGATAATAATGACAGTATCTATTTCATAAGATGATCATAAGGTGCAAATGAGACAGTGTATATGAAAGTTTTGTAAACCCTAAGGGATAATATGAATGTTTGCTATTATTATTATCTTCATTAGGCTTATGTTGATGTTTATTTGTATGCATGTCTCAGCTGATTGAAAGCTCCTTCTTGGAGGCCAGGGATCTGTTCTTCATTACCTATCCCCTTTAGTACCTACCTCAATACACATTCACTGAATGAATGAATGAGTCAGTCACTAAATGGTGCCAGCTCTATTTCTGTAATGACTCTGAAATTTGCCACTTTCCATTTCCTTGCCCTCCTCTTAATCCAGGCCCTCATCATTTCACACCTGTTTTACTACAGCAGTTTCCTGGTTCCAGTCTCCCTTTGCTTCAATCCAACCTAACCCACCAAGAGTTGCCAGGATAGTTTCCTCAAATGTTATTTCCATCCTATCACTTCCTGTTCCAGATTTTACTGTACGTTGTATAGAGATTCAAGCATTTCCATAATAACAGTGATAATCTTATCATGATTATAATGGAACTGGACATATGATTTTCATGCATTTATAATATTCTGAAATTTGCAAAATTCCTTCCTTACAAACACTCCATGAATAAAATAAGGGGCTTATATTGAATATTCAGAATGATAAGGGAGGACTGCGTTGCTCTTGATGAGTTAAAGTCAGCAGGCACACATGAGCTGAACTATATATCATTATATGATTTTACCGCTCTGGGCCTTAAGTTTTCCCATCTGTAGAATGAGAGGGTTGGGCTTGAAAACCTCTAAGTTTTCTTCTAAACCCATGATCCTAGAACATATTTGCTGAGATACTTTAGGTCATCTTTTGACGACTGGGGCAAGAGAAAGAAGTCCTACAAGAATTTGCCCCAGTTTAAAAAAAATGGAAAGGTACATTCTGTGACCTATCCATGTTGTTGCTATTCATCTTCCATTTTCATAAAGTTTCTATCTACCCATGTACAATGATCTTGACTTTGATTCCTGTGAAAATTCTACAACAGAAGGGTGAATGAATAGTCAGAAAAGGGAGCAGTAATCACAAAAGACCATTATGACTTCATCATGAACAAATCTTGCCAAAGTAACCTCATTTGTATCCTTGACAAAGTTATTAGATTAGCAGATCTAGATTTTAGCAAAGCATTTGGCATGGTCTCTCATGTTATTCTTGTGGACAAGATGGAGGGTCAACTAATACACTTAGGTGATTTTAGAACTGGTTGGATAGACAAATCCCCAAAATAGTTACTGATGGTTTAGTGTCACATAGGAAGAGGAGGATCTTCTCTCTTTGATTGGCAGCTACATGGTACAGTGGATAGAATGCTAGATTTGAGTCTAGCAGTAATATCTTAGTCTGAAATCCTGCTTCAGACATTAGTGGGTGACATTGGGCAAGTTGCTTTAAACTCTCTTGGATAGGCAATGTAGTGACTAGAGCTCTGGATCTGTAGTTAGGAAGACCTTAGTTCAAATCCAGCCTCAGGCACTTACTATCTGTGTGACTCTGGATAAGTAACTTAGCCTCTATCTACCTCAGTTTCCTCAAATGTAAAATGGGGAAATTATAACACCTAATTCCCAGGGTTGCTGTGAGCATCAAGTGAATTAATATTTGTAATGCAGTTAACATGGTTCCTGGTACATAGTATGTTCTTAATATATGCTTGTTCCCTCCCTCCTCTCTCAGTGTTAATTTCCTCATCTCTCATATGGTGTTATGGGAATCTGAAGATCTTCCCTGCCCCTAGGCCCTTTGCTAATGTGGCTACGTGACTCTGAGGACCTTTGGATATTTGAAAGTATACTCTGTTCCCTAATAGGCTGAATGTGGTCACATGGAGCCTGTGGCGCCAGGCT
>CM053587.1:243063796-243094437 GCA_028646515.1 Pseudochirops corinnae | reverse complement strand
TGTTTTTCTGTTTGTTTGTAACTTCTGTTTGTATTCTCTGAAGTTCAGGGTGCTGACTTTTCCTCCTGAACTAGGTAAATGATATGTTTGATTAAAGTAAGATTGTTAACCCATTTTGAGTTGCTTTCCTTTAGAAAAGCAGATCTAAGAACCTGTGCTAGTAGCTGCCCTAGGCATGCTAGGGTGCTTACTGTTACATATGGAGATAATAGCACCTACTTCACAGGATTGTTGTGAAGACTAAATGAGATAATATTTGTAAAGCACTTTGTAAACCTTGAATTTACCTATGGATCCCCTTCCATGCTTACCTATATATGGAAACCTATAATTAACTTAATCAGTCACTTGTCTAGATTTACAATTACTAAATATCATTAATCACTAAGTACAGTCATTAGAAAATTACACAAACCCTCCACCCCTCGATGTCTAGTAAACTTCAATTTCATCAGGCATTCTGTATCTGAGGAGAGGCTTTTTCTTCATCTTGACTCGGAGTGGTCTCTCAGATTTCCTAGATCTCCTTCTATGGTCCCAGCTCCAACCTGAATCCACCAAACAGTCACCTGGATTCAGAGGCAGACAGCTCCCAAGTTCTCGCCCAGTCCTCTGGGCAGTTCTTGTTACACAGTGAAGTTCACAGGGTTCAGCACATCTCAAACCCTTCACCACTTCTGTTGCTGGGAACTCAAGGATCAACCAAGCCACAAACAAACAAAGGCTTATCCCGGTCATGCTTCTTTAGTCCTCCTGCAGTTTGGCTGGCCCTAGGACCCAGAAGTAATCTCATCCTTCCAGGTGGCAGCAACTTCAACCTTCACCAGATTCTGGTCTCAGGAAAACTCCAACTCAATTCTCAGTCAGCTTCCAGATGCTGGGAGAGAAACTCTCTCTCTCTCTCTCTCTCTCTCTCTTTCTCTCTCTCTCTCTCTCTCTCTCTCTCTCTCTCTCTCTCTCTTTCCTGGCTTCAGTCTCCACAATTCTTCCTCTACCAGGAACTACCAGGAGCCACCAGGAGGAATATTCTTGATTCTGATTCTCTGTCTCTAGAACTCTTCTTATATACATATACTGGCCTCCTGTCTCAGCCAGCCCCCTCCTGCCATGTCAGCAACAGGAGATAGAGTTCACACCCTCTGTGTCTTTCACACAGGAGACAGAGTTCACACCCTCTGCCTCTTTCATAGAAGTACTTAGCCCTTAGTTACTAAGGACCAAGTACCTGCTAAATTAATTACTGTTACAGGTGTGGATGAACCAAATCTTGGTTTTCTAATTGTAAATGTATTGTTTTCCTTAGGGTCACAGTTCTAGAACAGAGTTGTAGATTCTCTTTTTCTTAAGCACCTTCTCTCTCCTGCTGAAATCCATCAACTGTATCTTCATCCTCCACTTTCAACAGGGAAGGTGTGTCTGTTTCATTGATTGATTACCCATCAAATCAGAATTTGATCTACCTCATTGACAAACCCTGTCATTCACAATAGGCTTTCATTAGTTTACTAAGTAGTGTGTGCCTCTTAATCTTAAATTGCACCATGGAACCATCTTTCCCTGCCACCTTCAAATTAATGTGGTCATTGTTTTCAGTCTTGACGCATTCCTTTGGCTTTTTGTAGGCCATGGCTAGACGGGGGTCTCCCGCAGCTTCAGAAGAGAGGCACCAGGATGGTCAGCTCCAAGGGAGTGGGTTGGAGGGTGGGGAGCAGCAGTGGCAGAAGCAGGAGCAGGAGCAGGAACAGGAGGAACAGAAGGAGGAGGATTGTGGTGATGGTGAGGAAGAGAAGGAAGAGGAGAAAGAGATGAAGGAAGAGAAGGAGGACCAGGATGAGGAAGAAGAGAAGGAGGAGCCCCTCTGTACCTTTATAGTCATAATCCATGTCTAGAGGGCATTCTCTCCTTAGCTCCTTGGCTTCCTTCAAAGCATAGCTCAGATACAATCTCCAGAAGGCCTTTCCTGATCCCAGTTACTAACATTCTCTCTCCTTTGAAATTACTGTGTATTAGAATGCCAGAATCATAATCCTAAGGCTGGAAGAGACCATCCAATCCAATCCCAATATTTTCTAAATGAGGAAACTGGCACCAGGGAGAGGAAATGACTTACTCTGACTGTAGAGCTGGTACTCTGCATTATGCCACAGTGCTTCCTATTTACTTTGTCTAACTTTGAATTTGAGCAGCTACATGGTGAAATGGGTAGAGCACCAGGCTGCTGAGTAAGCAGGACCTAAGTTCAAATATGACCCCAGAGACTAATCAGTTCCTCTCTGTAAAATGAATTGGAGAAGGAAAGGGCAAACCACTCCAGTATGTTTACCAAGAAAATCCCAAATGGGATCATGGAGAGTTGGACCGGACTGAAGCAACTCAACAACAAAGAAACTTTGTATTTACTTATTATGCTTCTGTATTATGCTTCCAGTAGAATGTAAGCTCCTTGAAGGCAGGCACTGTCACCTTTTGTTTTAATATTCCTAGTGCCTAATACAGCGCTTGGCATAGAGGAGATGTTTAATAATTTTTGGGTGAAATGAATTCAATCTTCAGATAATGTGACTCAAGAATCATCAGGTTAATGGACATTAACAATATTCAATTCACTTCCAGAGAATCTGATCTATGAACAAGAGTTCCCTCTTCACACTGTCCCACCAGTCTAGCCCTATTTCAATCTTAAAAATAAATATACCTGAAATTCTGAGATTTTACTCAATTAAAGCTTTCATTCAGTTATTAATAGAAGCAAGCTCTCAACATTGGCCACTGTGAGAATGATTCTACTTACTAGATTACTATCTCCACGACATGAGCATTCTCATTTCTGCCTTCTGCTTTCCTTAAATCTCTAATATCCTTTAAAAGTGATTGAACCCGAACGACACTGTCTGTGACTAGCTATATTTGTTGGTTCCAATTCCCCCGAAGAGCCCAGCTCTGTTTGGCATCACTCCATCCCCAAATAGGGACCCATGTTAAAGCCTATTTTCCTGGCAAGAAATGATGAGTGTGAGCCTAGACAGAGACATTAAAGAGGCCTCTGAATTTGTACAGCTGAAGAATGTTTGCTATAATCTGAAGCCAGGCTGCATAAAAACTGGGTGAGTTGCTTTTTTTTCCTTTTTGGCTGGGCTGTGGATTTGCCTGAGGTTAACTCAATTTCAACTCTGGCAAATGGGGCTTGGTAGTTCTTTTGTTTGGATTCTGTTACCAAAATCCCCACAATAAATGATTTTAAATTCTCTCATGCTTTAACACCCTTAAAACCAATGTCTACATTACCTTCCAGGGTTAGGGAAGCGAATCTTGTATTAAGCCAGTGATTCCAGTTTTTCTACCCAGAACCTCTTCAAGCAGAAGAATAGATTTTATTTTTTTAAATCAATTTTTCCCTCATTCAGTACCAGAGATAAAGTCTCACTTTTAAAAGGTATTCAGTTTCGTGCCTTCTTACCTTCACTTTTAGGCCTCTCCTGCTGTCTGGTAATCCCGTGACGCTGGCCTGCATTTTTCATGGACCTCACTAGAGTCTCCCACCCAAACTCTTATCTCCTTGAATATTTATTTATGCCTCTTAGTCTGAATCTAGTTTTCTACATTTCTCCCATCATTCTCAGGAGTCCTGTTCTATTCCCAGTTAGCTAATAGGTTGGAAAGCATTCTAGTGTTCTAAATCAGTCTAAGGTGCTAATAGCCAATAAAAAACTCATAGGTGGATTTTTGTGTTAATAAAAAGTCTAACCCCAAAATAGGAAGTTCTAACAACAGGATTCTCAGGCTGTCCTTAGGCAAAATTGTAAAGTGGACAATTTGTGTTCAATGCCTAACTAACTCTCATTTCAGTATCTTTTTTCCTGTTTTGGTTCTTCCATCACCCAATTTCTCCTCATATTCTTTGTTATTGTTGTTTTTAATATGAAACTATGAACTTGTATTACATATATTTTATTTTAAAAATATATCATATTTGTGATAGGATTAATATCTACCAAATCTTCCTCATCACCCCCTACTGTATGCTTTCAGCACAGCAAATTCAGCAGCTAGAGACAGGACCCTGGGATTTTAAGGATCAAGATTAATAAAAGTCAAGGTCCAGCTGTTGGCACTGGTAACAACAGAAGTTATAAGGACAGTTGGTGGTGGATGGGAACTTACAGGCCCTCACGCAGAAACTGTCTCTGAGCCCAGAGGTTCTGCTGGTAAATATGCTGCATGCCACTGACATCAGGGCCATAAAACATAAGATGGAAAGACAAAGCTTGGTAGTGGGTGGTAAGAAAATCCCAGGCTTATCCTATTACTGCTCCCCTCCTTTTGGGGGATTTCCTTCACAGTGGGAGCACAGGGTGGGCGGGCTTTCACCACCAAGGAATTGGGGAAGTTTGGAAGACAAGTCTAAACAGCAGCAGCCTGATGAGACACTAGCAGAATTGCTACTGAGGACACAGTCCAATGGTCAGCGCATCCGTCCAACACAGCAGAGATTCATTGACTTGGGGAATTTTCAGGGGCCTTACTTTCACAGAGCCAGTTGAATCAGACATTCTACATGGACCCCTTTCTTTTTGCTTTTTTAGGTGGTTAAGATGGGGGTCAGGGCTTACCTGGCCCCATAGAGATGACAGGGCAGTTGGTTCCTAGTAGGGATCTGCAAGGGGAAGCAATGAGTTTGATAGATTGGATCTATGCTTGGGTTGGGGGTGGGAATCCCCAAGGCCTACCTCATTCAGTGACCAGCCTGCAGCACAATAATTAGATTCTGCCTTATAGGTGGAGCCCTGCCCAAATGGCTTCTGGTTTTAGCTATGGATCTCCTTCCCAACTCCTCATACCCCAGCAAAAACAAAACAAAATAAAATGAAAAACTGTAGAAGTGTCGGCAATTGATTAGCAAAATTTGAGTGGAAGTTTGGGACAGTGGCTGGGACACTACTCTAAAAATGGAGAAAGGAGGCATCTCAGGATGAGTGAGTTTTAGGCATGGTTCCTGAAAATCAGGGTTTATGAAAAGCAATTGAGAGTCAGCCTATGTGGGTGCTGATAAAACTTTAGAGTAGAATCCTCCATGGGGCAGTAGGGATCTTTTAGTCCTACTTAAGCATAAGGTATTCCCTAAGGGACCTGTCCCATTTGAATATAAGGAATATAAGTCAGCTGCTATCATATGGGGTGAGTTTCTTTTTTTCCTTTTTTGGCTGTGCTGTGGATTGGGTCCTTCAATGGGCCCATGGGACAATTTAGTTACCATGAGAGTGGGGTGGTTATAGATGGCAGACCACATAGGGGAAGGGGTACTATGAGCTCTTCAGAATAGATATCTATAGGGTGCCTTTCAGCAACCTCTATCTGAGTTAAGTGGGTAGGGCCAAATAAGAACTACTGGAGTTACCCAAAGCATTAGTTAATACCAAACTAGTGATGTTAATGAAAGAAACATGAACACTTTGCCTTACCAATTCTTTTTAAAAATTTTTTTAAAAACATTTTATTTTGAAGTTTTGAGTTCCAAATTCTATCCTTCCCTCTCACCTCCCCAAGATGGTAAGCAATCAAATATAGGTTACACATGTGCAATTACATAAAACATTTCCATATTAGTCATTTCTTAGAAGAAGACTGGAATAAAGGAAAAAAAATGAAAGAAAGTGAAAAATAACTTGCTTTTGTCTATAAGTCAATCAATATCAGTTCTTTCTGTGGAGGTGGATAGCATGCTTCATCATTAATTCTTTGGGAATGTCTTGCATTGTTGTTTTGCTGAGAATAGCTAAGTCCTTCACAATTCTTTATTGAACAGTGTTGCTGTTACTGTGTATAATGTTCTCCTGGTTCCATTCACTTCGCTATGCATCAATACATGTAAATCTTTCCAGGTTTTTCTGAAATAATCCTGCTTATCATTCGTCATAATACAATAATATCCCATTACAATTATATACCACAGCTTATTTAGCCATTCCCTTGATTTCCAATTCTTAGCCACCACAAAAAGAGCTCATACAGATATATGTGTATATATGTATAATATATATATGTAACCAATTCCCTTTACAACAATCTTGTATAGCCCATGAGGGAGGTGGGTGGCATCCAGAAGTTTACAGAAGGCTATGGGAAACTAAACTAAATAGTCATTCCTGACCTGATCAGTGTAGGGACCCAGGTGGCCCCAACCCAGTGTGAATGGCACGATGTAATCACCCTCATTCACTTTTTTTTTTCTCTCTTTCTGTGACTGAGACTAGTCAGGAGCAGTTGTTTCTATTTAGTATTGGAGGTGTGGCTCTAAAGCCAGAATTTTCATCCTTCAGGTTCAACTTGGGGATGAAATAAAGCACTTGAAAATCACTGAACCTTTACAAAAGAAGGTTTACTTTGTCCTAACACAGCAAGGAAATGCCCACAAAGATATGGAGGCAGTGAGTTTCTCTGGATGGCAGTGAATGTGCATTTTTCTGGAAGAAAGAAGATCCTCTTAACTGGATCTGGTAATATTAAAGATCTGGATGAAGGTAGAGAATTCTAATCCAATCTGTGTAAAAGAAGGGAGGATCCCCTTAGCAGAGGCCCCCAAGAGACAGGAATTTCCCATATGGATATCTCAAGAAGAAAGATGTCCTGGCCATCAGACCAAGAAACACTGACGGGATGATGGTACAGGAAAAGTTGGTTTGGGCACTTGGAATCAGATCAAGCTGCATGCTACCTTACTACAGACGACCCTGACTTGTGAAGTAGAACTGTTGAAGGTGCCAGAGGTGTCATCATCTGTGCTTATATACCTGATGTTCCTAGTACTATTCCTACTTACATTCCGTTGGAAGACGTAGTGTGAACTGGAAAGATTTGGCATCATTCATCACATGGACCAGATCATTGAGATCCTAGACTTTGTCCCTCAAAAGTTAGGAGTGAAAGTCTAGGATTTCTAGTCTTAGTTCATTTCTACGTAGTCTCATCTTTGGGGAAGGCACTATACACACACAGACACACACTACACCACACCACACACACCATACACATACAGTATACGTATTCTGTTTTTTTTCTGTCTTCCTAATTTAGTTTTTTCCTGTCCTCTCCAAGACTACCAGAATCCTCACACTTGGAGATTAGTCGCCAAGTAACAGCCTTAAAAATATTTAAATGGCAGAAAATGCTCCAGAAGATGTTTTTAAATTTGTCACAAAAAGCAGACCATGCAGGGGAGGGGAATCATGAGCTCTTGGGACTAGGCAGGGTCCCTTTTGTCAGTGAGTTAATATGGAGAGTGATAAGATCATGATAACAGGGTTCCATCCCTGTCCTGTAATTTAGCTAGTTCTCCTCCTGGGATTTTTCCCCTCAAGATCTGACTGGTCCAACAGTTTAAGGCTTAAGTCACCAAGTTGTTGATGCAACTTCCTGGGGGCCTCAGGCTGTGTTGTGGCTTTCTGGATACCTAAGGGCATAAAAAGGCCCATCCACATGGAATCAGGGCCCTTCAGGCTTGATAGATATCCCAATGTCTTGCAAATTACTACATGATTACCTGCTGACCAGGTGTATTTCCATATACAGGTAAGGCAAGGGATTGGATGGCTATGCTATATCTACCAAAGATAAATACTACTTATTTCTTGAGTACATTGAAGCCATCCCAAGAACAGCAGAGGCTGGGGAATGAGTCCATGGGCAAAATGTCACTTGACTCATTTCATTCCAATATCGGAGATAAATTACCAGGAGATGGACCTGTCAGGCCTACCCTGAAACAATTTAACAAGGTAGTAACTAAATTGCCCTAATTGCTTTTGTCCTCTTCTGTACTTGTTTTCCCTCTGCTTATTTTTAAAGTTGTTGGGGTTTTTTTTGGTGATCTTTTTTTTTCTTTTCCCCAATCTCTACAACCATTCACTATGAACCATTTCCCCAAATAGAAGCCCTCTCTTATAACAAGTATAGTTAAGCAAAACAAATATACTGATTATGTAAAAAAAAAAAATATGTCTCATTCTGCACCTCTAGTCCATTACTTTTGTGCCAAGAAGTGGAAAGTTTGTGTCATCATTGTTTGTCTGAAGTCATGATCCGGCCACTGTAATGATCAGAGTTCTGAAATCTTTCAAAGTTATTTTCCTTTTCATTATTATAGTCATGTACATTGTTCTCCTGGTTCTGCTCATTTCAGTCTTCATTAATTCAGATGAGTCTTCTCAAATTTCTCTGCATTCTCCATGTTTCATTTCTTATAGTTCAATAATTTTTCCATTGTTTTCACAGATCATAATTTGATCAGCCTTCCTCAATCGATCATTGGGCACCTGCTTTTTCTAGTTCTTTGCTACAAAAAAGTGTTACTATAAATTTTTATGTAGGTATATATGTATATGTATATCTATCTATCTATCTATTTATACCCTTCGTCCTATGTCTTTGATCTTTTTTGGAATATATGCCCAGTGGTGGTGTCACTAAGCTAGACGGTACATATAGTTTAATTCTTCACCTTCTTCTCCTTCCCCCATGTCTAAACCTTCCCTCAACAAAGGATCTGATAAGGACATTTATAATGTAAATGACTTATTGAGCTTAATTATTAGGTTTTTCCCAAATTATTTACTTGGAAATAGAAACAAAGGGAACTTTCTTAACATAATCTGACACAGTTTTAATTATCTTAGTCTGGTGCTTCAATTCACTCTTAATTCCCTCCTTAACAGCAGTGTAATTTGTGCAGCTTCTTCCCTCTGCAGACGGGATGTTCCACTAGAATTCTCTATTCTCCCAGGAGCACACACCAGCTATTTCAGTCACCTCTATAGAACTTCTACATTGGAATGGGGGGGAGGGTGGTGGTTGAGGAAATAAAAATCACTGTTGGAAGTGTCACTTAGTAATTTTACATCTATGGCGACATAATTAACCAAGCAACTTAAGGAAAGGCTGAAACAACAAAAAGCTACAGGTGTTATTTGAAATTGGATGCCATCATTCTATAGCCTTAGGGTAAGGGAGGATATAATTTTATGATTACTTGTGTCTGCCTGAAATGGAATTGGAGGGTATCTCCTATGAAAGGAGATGCCATTACCACAGGAATCCTGATATCCTGGGTTCCTTTCCTTTGATGTTCTTTTTACTTTGCTCTGACTCTTGACTCTACTTTGCAATGACTTAACTAGAGAAGCTATAGGTGGTGGTAAGGAATTGTCCAATGCATTTATTTCATTGAATTGCTGGAGTATGGTTTGTCTTAAAGAACATAGGGATTTGGGGAATTAGATATCAAACTGTAATGCAATAAAATGAATGTCCTTAGGCCCGGAGACTCCCTGCTTAATGGAAGTCTCTTACTGACGCTATTCATCTTATTCATAGTGACTATCTGCTTCAGTCATTCATTTTGATATTAAAATCAAAACCACTAGGGACAAACCTCAGGGAAGGGACAAAAACTCAAGAAGGAAAAGGGTTATCAGACTGTTGTAGCCAGAGACATCCTTGAGGGCACCATCAATGCTATACTAGGGCAAGGTGTCAGATTTAGATCTAGATGATACCACAAGCAAGAATACATTGTGGTGTGATTTTTATAACTTAGGCTTCCTGCCTTCAGTATGATGCACCCCCTATGCTATCACTACCTTGTACTTGTGTTTGTGCATTGGGATCCTAGAGGTAGATGCTACTTCAGATTCTAGAGCTGCCTTGTATGAATATACTCCTAACACTATATAGCATGTGAGCCCCACTTGTGTGTTCCCCATATAGCCAATAGATCCAATCAGCTCTTATTAAAGACATCTGCTCAAATGGCATAGCAGGACTAGTTATTACAAAACATTCCCCCCAAAACCTGGGGCACCCTATCCTACAAATACACTCAGTGTCCATGGGAAGAGTGGGATCAAATGTAGAGTGCAACAGTAGTGAGATACACATGTAGGGATACTTAGGTGGCAAAAAAAAAACCCATATCTCCCGGTATTTCAGGGTCTGAAAATCCTTTCTATCTGTTGGATTATTTTCCACAGCCCCTCCTGCCTCGAGTGACTATTTTTCTGTATTTGCTTCCACCTGGAATGTGTCTCTGGTCCCCAGTGAATGAAATATCACCTATTGATCCAGAAACTCCAATGACATTGCTGGAGGAGGAGAGAGATGAGAAAACAACCCTTCTCCTCCCCCTTCCTATCCTTTGCTATAGGCACAAAGGTCTACATAAATGACTACGATTCTCAAGCTCTGAAAATCAAACTCAAGTTCCAGAAGTTTAAAACTCACAGAGGCATAGGTAACCTACTTGCTTGGAAAATTACACTGTTCCCTTCTTGACTTGATCAGAGAAGTGTTCAAACATCATAAAGTGATCAGAGAATAGAAGCAAATTGTTTACACATTAAAACTTCACAATGTATAATTACATTCTATGACTGCATCAGTTAGAGGGGGGAAGAGGAGGAATGCCTTTCTTATAAGTGGAAAAAGTTATCATCTGGGGAAGGCTACAGCTATGATTCCTCTTCCACAATATACCTATGTATTTGAGCTCTCCACTCCAATATCCTTTGAAAATGGATTTGCTTTTTGTGCTTCCGGAGCAGACTTGGCTACCATTGTATATGATTGGAGTACAGTTATTTATCTGACTCTGTGGTAACCATATGTCCTATTGAATTTCCAAGCTTGATGTGATTGTCACTACCTGCTAGTGACCTGTTATATGTCTACGACTGAAGGACTTTCTTCTTTTTCAACACAGTCTTAATGTGTTATCACTCTCACAGATATTTGCATTTTAATAAAGTCAAAACTTTAAGTTAGAAGAACAAAGGTCTAATAGTGACCTTTCAGACATCAATCATATTGAATGGTTCACTTTTATCCACAGTTATTTACCTTTCAAAGAATACTAGTAGATTTACTTTCTCATAAATCATGTTGTCTTTCATCTCAGAGATTATGTTTGCTTATAGATTCAATGACCCCATTCTTTATTAATATAATCCTTACTGTGGTGAAACCTTTGGAATAAAGAGGCAGGATGAAGTTTTAGGAAAGCTGTGTCAACTTTACTTAGAGATCTTGGAAGCTTGTTCCACTGGATAGCTCCCCAAAATGGTACCAGTTACCCAACTGACTTACAAGAGAAAGAGTTTCTTAAAAAAAAAAAAAAGGAATAAACAAGTATGTTCTTCAATGATTAACTTATAGTAACCAAAAGCCCCTTAGATCCCACAAGGCATATTTCTCAGTTTTACTTACAGTCTCAGTATAGAGACTGTTCTCATAATGGGGATACTAGAGTATTTTGCCATCTGTTATCAGGAAGTCCAATGTGTTGCTGCTGTACAGATTTCAGTTGGTGTCCTCTGTCCAATGTCCTCTGTACACTGTACAATGTCTTTAGGGTACCCATAACTCTTTGGGTACACTATAGATACTAGAAGTGAAAGCCTAAAATTCTTTTAGTCAGACTGGTAGTTGTAACTCTAACAAAGAGGGACTCAGACCAGGGATTTTCTCTTATTGAATCTTATTTCCTGTTTTTTCCCTGTAGCTCCCTGGTCTCTACATACACAGAGCTGCTTACACAGGAGCAGGATCTTTGTAGTAGAAAAGAACAAAACCTGTGAAGATATGATGCTCTCCTTTGCTACCAATGAGAACTGTATGGTGTTAGGGATGTATGAAGCATCTATGGGCTTACAAATTGGAAGAGGTAAATACTTCTCTTGTGAATGATATGAGCCATAAACTCAGTTTGAACCTGAGGACTTGCTAAGGTCTCAGAAGGGTACCAGTTTGGAAATAGAAGAGGAACTGAGAGCTGGTTTGAGACTAGGCTAGGAAGAGGATGCCTGGGGTCTGCTCCTGGGGTGGCATAGTAGCAGGCCAAGTTGTAGGACTAAGAGCATCTGGTGGTGTGATTTGAGTGGATGATATGTCCCATTAATTAATAAAGCATCATTTCAATCATTTCTCTTTCTCTCTCCTTGACTCTTTGGATAATCATAGATCTATGGCCCTATACATTGTTTTGCCCATTGATGTTCTTATGTTGTTTTTGCAGTGATCCATGTAATATAGAATGGAATGGGGTTAGTTACCCCTTGGAAGCCAATGCCAACCTCTATGGCTAGATTAGAGCTATGCACAAAATTCCATTACTTAAAACAAATTATAGAATACACCATTGCAATTTTACCTTTTCCCTTAAATGCTAATAAAAGGTGTTTTTTTTTTTAAACGCAACTTGTCTCCGGTGAGCTAAGGGAAAGAAAGGAGGTTTTCACACTTAAGGCAGAAGAATCGGGAAAAACAAGAATATTCTAGGGGACTTGACATGTACTGGGGGCAGCAATAGAGAAACGTATAAGAGAATACAATTCCAATAGCTTTGGGATGAAGGTCAAGAATTTAGAACAAAGCAGAGACTCTAAAAGAAAAGGATTAGGTAGAGACTGGATCCAGCTATTCTCCTTTCTGCCCAGGATTTATTACTTAACATTTCTCGCCTCATTTTGAATCCTGTCTCTAGACCATCTCCCCTTTAAAGTTTATATCTATCTTGCTATTGTTTAGGGGAGAGACGGAGGTCATGGTTCATGTATGCCATCATAACTATGCTTCACTCCAGTTAGATTGTGTTCTTAAAAAAAATGGATGTGTCCTTTTCTAAAGGACCACAACTTGTCTCTCCAGGGTCTTCCAAACCACTTTTGCTCTGTCCTTAGTTCACTCTCATAAAGCATTGGTGCTCATTATTCAAATTAAGCATATGCAAAGAGTCCCTCATGAGTTGTTTCTACCAAACTACCACATCTTTCCCTTTCAGAGGCATAACTTCTTTCTACTATTCTTTTGTGTAAGTTAATGTGTAAAGCTGGGACTTCACATTCTGGTTTTTTTTCTCTCTCAGATTAAGGTAAAGCATGGGAAAATTAAGCCAAAGAAGTGTACACAGTTGATTAACCTTAATCCTTTTCATCCAAATAGTGGACATATGCTATTTATAGTCCACTTAGAATCCCATAATTCAATTTAATAAGAAAATAAGTGCCGATATGTATAGAACAGTATGCTAGGTTCTGACAGAGCTTCAAAGTTTATAGAATGCTTCTTGTCCTCATGGAGCTTATAATTGAGTAGAGGGATATGACACATACACAAATAATCAGAAGAATTTAAGTTCTATGATCTCTGGAATTGTTTTGGCCTTTCCTGGCATGAGACATTCAAATAAAATGAAATTAGTTATTTACTACAAAATAATAATGTAGGTTTTACCTGACCCCAATTAATGTAGTCAGAAGAGTCAGGCATTTCAATCAACCTGTTAACAGTTTAAACTAGTTGGTAGAAAATAATTAGATGTTGAGAAATTTTCTTATATCCTACCATAAGATGTGAATAAATCCTTAATCCATTAGAGAAGATTATAGTCATTTGATTATCTATGATCATTATTAGATAAAGGCATATGACCAAGACATAAGAAATGGTGTGATTGGATAAAAGAATCAGATACATTTTAGTCCTAGAGTGAGCTCATTCAGGTGGTGGACCAATCTATCAGTGGAGGAGTCCAAACTCTGGAACTGGAATCCTCAGTACCAGAATGGGGAATCTTCTACTTCTAGACTAGTTTACCACTTAATGGACTGACTAATGGGCTAACTGCCATTTTTTATACATAGCCTACAGCCAACACTTTTCTCTGCCTCGATGAGTCATATGCCCTGAGATTTGCTTTCTTCTGATCACTGTTGTTTCTTGTCAGTTTGTCCTTGGTATGTTCCCATTCCCAATGGAGTAGCAGCCAAAACTGCTATCATTCTGGTGGCACTGCTATCACTGCCCTTCAGTTCTTTCTTCTAGCTAGTAGAAACTCTGGCTCTCCTGAACTCACTAGATGTTAAGAGACCAAGGTGGCCACATATTCCCAGATGCTGCCATGACCAGATGGCACCTTGTGGCTCTAAAAGCAGTGCTACCTCCTTCCAGCTGCAGAGGAAAGAAAGATAAAGAGGTATGTCATCCCATTTGTGTGCTCACAATTTGGGCACAGCAACTCCTGAGTCATCAGTGCTTCTTCCTGTAGCCAGCTCCCCCCAACTTTCCACATGTTGGTTGGACTCCCTGGACCCCACGCCTCAAGGACTGCCTCCACACCAATAGTCAAATCATCCCCTATTACACAATAAGTCCACAAGAAAAGCAAACAATATAGGGACATTGTAAATTTGAGGTGCTGCCTTCCAGACTTTAATATGTTGCTTTCTCTTGTTTGCTTGTTTTTTTTCCCTCTTTTAACAAACTACTATTAGTATTTTTAAAAGTTTTCCTAATAAAAAGTATAATTTTTACTAAATTTTATTTCCTTTTTTGTGATAAACATTATTAAAAAGCTAAAACAAAACAAAAATCTTGATGATCCCAGCTTCACCCCTCCATGACATCTGACTGGCCCCAGATTTTTCTGTTGCAATTTCCTGGCTGAGTGGTATAAAAAAGTCCCAGCTACATATAGTCTATACCTCTCAGATTTGGTTAAGTGCCTGAGACCATGCAATGATTTCCTGACCAAGACTTCTTTCTAGATGAGACAAGGGAGCCATATCCAGAGAAGCTAAGTATTACTATATTCTTGTTGCATACTCTTGCTGTATTAGGGCAAAGTAAACTTCCTTGGTTAAATAAATGTTCAATGACTTGTGAATGTCTGATTTCATCCCAACATTGAACTTGAACTACGAAGGTGCTGGCTGATGTTAGAGCTGGGCCTCCAACAGTGAATACCATTGTCATCACCCTAATGAAGGCCCTTATATCACAACTGGATTATTTTTGCTGGCTGGTTTCCCTGCCATAAACCTCAATCCACTCCAATCCATATTTTACTCAGTTGCTAAAGTTATCTTCTTTAAGTCCGGGTCTGACTATGTCATTGCCCCTCTTTTCCTATTCTCACCCCTCAATAAACTCCAGTGGCTTCCTATCACCTCCAGGATCCATATAAAGTTCTCTGTTATATGTTCAGATTCCTTCATAATCTGCCTCACTCCACATTCCCCCTTTCCAATCCTCACTGAGATCCTGTGACATTAACTTCCTTGATGTTCCTCAAACATGCTCCATCATTGGACTATGGACATTTTCACTGGCTTGTTCCCCATGCCCAGAATGTTCTCCCTCTTCATGCCCTCCTCTTGGCTTCCTTCAAATCCTAGCAAAAATCCCACCTTCTACAAGAAACCTTTCCTGATTCTCAATTCCAGTTTCTTCCCTCTATTGATTATCTCCAATTTATCCAGCATACAGATTGTCTCATAGTTGTTTGTGCATTGTATCTCCTGTTAGGCTATGGTAATATTGGGAGCAATGGCTGATTTTTGTCTTTCTTTGTATCCTCGGTATTGATAGTATAGGCACATAGTAGGTGCTTAATAATTGTTTATTGGCTGAAGTATTTATTCTATTATATCACATACTGTCCCTGCCCCTTTCCAGACCCCAAAGAATGTGAGCTCCTTGAGGGCAGGGACTACTTCATTTTTCTATTTCTATCCCCAGGATCTGACAAATAATAAACATTTACTGTTTGTCAAATTGAATTGAACATGCTAACTCCTGCCTCCATGCATTTTATCAGAGGTTCTCCTGTGCCTAGAATGCACTACCTCTTCATCTCTACCTTTCAGAATGCTTTTCTTCCTTCAAGGCTTAGCTCTAGTGACAGCTCCTCCAAAATGCCATCCCTAACTCTTTGGCCCTTTCCAAAGGGTGCTCTCTCCTATCAAACTTTCCTAGAGGACTTTTGGATTGTGATAGTTCTCCTCTAACACAATTATAACCTCTAGAAGACTGGAAGGTCCTTGAAGCCAGGGCTTCTCATTTGTTTTCTGAATTTAGCACGGTTGTTGTCTCCTAATTAATCTTTGTCTCAGTTCTCCTTCCTAATATGTTTATGGGCTCTTCCTTAGTCTCTATAGTTCCTATTTTTTTCTTTCATTTCCCCCCAACTAAATTACATTAGATTCTGTTTCATTAAATTTTAACTCCTGGTCCCCTCAGCAATTCATTTTAAACTTTTAAAACTTACTCAGCCTCTACTTCAAGTACAGCCAATGTATCGTCATTCCTATAAATTATAACTGGGATTAAAATACTCATGATTCCTTTTTTAAAGAACTTCAAATATTAATAATCTTCCAAGATGCTTGAGTTCATTCTATTATCCATTAGTATACTTAAGCAAACAGTCTGACAAAATAAAGTATTTAAATTTTTTTAACTTTATTGTTTAGAATTCCTTTTATCCCTGCCCTCTCTGTTAGAAACTCACCCCTCTTGATTTGCTAATAGTGTAAATCAATCCTACCTTAAAAGAAGGGATGGAAGTTATATTCTGCTCCCAAAGGCATAGTTAGAAATTCTGGGCCAAAACTTCAGAAAGTGCTCCTTTATTCTTTGTTAATTACAAAATAAACATATCCTTATCCCCTTTCAATATAGAGTTTCTTCGGGGAGGGGAGGAGTAGTTATAGCTGAGAGAGAAAAAGGAAGCAATTAGTTGGGGCTGGCATCCTTGTTTGGTTCTGGTGTACTGTCTGCCCATTGCCTTTTCCACATTCATTATGTAGATGAGGGGGAGAGCAAAGAGAAGAGAAAAGAAGAGAAGAGAAGAGAAGAGGAGAAGAGAGGAGAGGAGAGGAGAAGAGAGGAGAGGAGAGGAGAGGAGAGGAGAGAAGAGGAGAGGAGAGAGAGAGAGATTGGTTAAAGATTAAGTGATTTACCCAGGGTCACACAGCTATTAAATGTATGTCTAGGGCCAGATTTGAACTCATGAAGATGTCTTCCTGGCTCCAGGCCACTGCACTACCTAGTTGCCCATGAACACAATTATTGAAGGGTAAAGAGAATCATTAAATACTTACTGAACATTTATGATAGGCACAGTTGTGAGGAGCTTGGAATATTGCCAGATAAGAAGTGGAAGAGGGCACAAAAGCTACTGTTCCTGGCTCCAGTGAGAGAGGTCCTTCCAATGGTCCCTTCACTGTGGGAAAAGCGCACACCAAGAATTGTAGGCATCTGTATTTCTACCAGGCTGTTGAAGGCAATGCCCCAGGAAGCACATAATTGAAAAAAGCTCATCACATTGCAAGACCTCATCAGCTTTGATAATCCACTTCAACCCTCTGTTCCTATGATTGGAGGGTGGATCTATGAATGTCAAAACTTCCATTTAAGGAGGAAACTCAGACTAGAACATTTTATTTCTCATCTGGCTGCATTATTTTGGGACTCCTCTGATTTTTCAACTGTGTCCCCACATAAGATACTTTCCCCAGGCAACCCTACTCTTGCTTTTCAGCTTCTTTTTGTGTGTTGTCTTTCCTCATTAGATTGTAAATACCTGGATGGCAAGGAGAGTCTTTTTTCCTATTTGTATCTCCAGTATTTAGCACCAATGCCTGGCACATAGTAGGCACTTAATAAATGTATATTGATTGACTGGTAAGAGTAGACAGTATGACTTAAGTTAGAGGAAGGCTTCTGAGAGCAGAGCTGAGTCTGGGAGTTGTGCAGCAGCAATAACCATGGTATTTTGTTCCAAGTCTCCTTTTCTTGTGCACGTATTGTGAGAACTGTAACTAGGAAATTTGACAACTGGGACAAATTCAGTTAAATGGAGAAGAGGGCTATAGTTTAGAACGGAGGTTCCCAGAATTATTTGCCCTGCTTCCTCCTTTTCAAAAGAAAAAATTACTTGATGCCCCACTGGAAATCTACTTTCTTTAACTGTTTAAGGGTTCTTTTCTTCTAAAATTTGTGTCATTTCAAAAAAATTTTTTTATATGACATCTTAAATTTAATAATTTATTGTCATTTGTTTTCCTTTTCTGTCCTATTAGCATTGAAATTTTGATGATGCAATATTACATCATGTAATCATATAGTATCATATTGTAAACATGTCATTATGCTCACACATTCCTGACAATGTATGCTGAATTTCAAAATGATGTGTGATGCCAACACTTGCTTGTTAAGACCCGTCAGTGGACTTGACCACTGATCAGTTATAAATTGCATTTTGTGTGTTTATTTGGAAAATAATATAATCACTACAACTTTAACTCTATTATACAACAGATGAAACATGTATGGTTTTTCAAAATTTTATTTTCTTTCCTTATGCTTCTACCACCCCATTATTTTTATTCAATGCCCCTCAATTGCATCTGAGGCTACTATCACACATATACCCTCACCCCGATCATTCCAGCAAACCCCCCCCCCCCCCAGGGGACAGTATTGCTTACTTTGGGAACCTATGGTCTAGAAGACAGTCTAAGCTAGGATTCTTTTTAGATATAGATGAGACAGAATAGAGACAAATCAAAGGAGCTGAGGTTAAATAACTGAGAGGCTAGAGTATTTGGAGAGAGCAGGAGTTGAGGAATAGAAGACTGTGAACACCAGTAAACTTACTGGGGAGGAGGGAAGTGACCTGGAATTCCTTTTTGTCATTTTTCAGCTGTGTCTGAATTTTCGTGACCCAATTTGATGTTTTCTTGGCAAAGATACTGGTTTGGTTTGCTATTTCCTTTTCCAGGTCATTTAATAGATGAGGAACCTGAGACAAACAGGCTTAAGTGACTTGCCCAGGGTCACACAGCTAGTAAGTGTCTGAGGTCAGATTTGAATTCAGGCCTTCCTGACTCCAGGTCCAGTTCTCCATCCACTGTGTCACTTAGCTGACCTTGTGTTCCTTAGATGATAGTAACAAAGATGTATATAGGATCAAGTGGATTTTCCTATCACTTTCTTCCCTCCATTCTACACTTTTCTTCTCCCCATTTTCTATAATTACATTCTCCCCTCACTTGTACAATTCCTTTTGCTAACATAGCACACAGACTTACCCTTCTCTTTCCACCACTCTAACAACACTGACACATACTGACTTGAATCACACTTGATTGTGAAGCAATGGGAATGGGTTGCTAAGGGAGACCATGGAGTCTCCCTCCCTAGAGTTCTTTAAAGCTAAAAGAAACATCTGTCTGACTGGAACAGCTTAATCTGACACCTGCTCTGAGGTAGGAAAGAATTAATTACTTCAAAAGGGCCTATAAACCCCATGGCTTCTAGATTTTTAAATCAGATGCTCCTTCTAATCACTGTGGGAGCCCATAGTTGAAACATTTCTAATTTGTAGACAGCAGTTTGGCAGAAAGTAGGCATAGACCAACACCTCACACCTTATATCAAAATAAAGTCAAAATGGGTACATCATTTAGACATAAAGGGTAATATCATAAGCAAATTAGGGGTTACTTGTCAGATCTATGGATAAGGGAAGAATCCCAAATAAGAATATCATGGGAAGTAAAACAGATAATCTGAATTACATGAAATTAAAATGTTTTGTACAATAAAATTAATGCACCCAAAATTAGAAGAAAAGCAGTAAACTGGGGGGGGGGGGAGGGAATTTGTACATCTAATTTCTCTCCTAAGACTTCATTTCTCAAACATATAGGGAACTGAGCCAAACTTATAAAAATGAGTCATTTCCCAATTGATAAATAATCAAAGGATATGTACAGGCAATTTTCATAAAAAGAAATCAAGGCTATTAATAGTCATGAAAAATGCTCTAAATCACTATTGATTATAGAAATACAAATTAAAACAACTCTGAGGTACCACCTTATATCTATCAGATTGGCTAATAGGATAGAAAAGGAAAATGACAAATGTTGGAGGAGATGTGGAAAAATAAGCACACTAATGCATTGTACATAGAGTTGTGAGCTGGTCCAACCATTCTGGAAAGCAATTTGGAACTATACCCAAAGGACTATAAAACTATACATACTCTTTGATCCAACAATATCACTACTGGGTCTGTATCCCAAAGAGATATGAAGGAAAAAGGGAAAAGACTTAATATGCACAAAAATAAGTTCTTTTCTTTGTGGTGGCAAAGAATTGGAAATTGAGGGGATGTCTAGTAGTTGGGGAATGATTGAACAAATTATGGTATTTGACTGTGATGAAACATTGTTGTAAGACATTATGGGGACAGTTTTAGAAAAACCTGGAAAGATTTGAATTGATACAAAGGAAGTAAGGAGAATCAGGTGATATAAAGTAAGTGAGCAGAACTAGGAGAACATTGTACAGAGTAACAGCAATATTGAAATGATGATCAATTATGAAAGATTTAGTTACTCTAATCAATACAATGATCCAAGATAATTCCAAAGGACTCACAAAGAAAAAATGCTATCTACAACCAGAGAGAGAACTAATGAACTCTGACTACAGATTGAAGTATGCTTTTTTCATTTGCCTTATTTTTCTTTTTTGCAATATGGGTAATATGGAAATTTGTTTTGTAGGACTTCACATAATTGATATCTGGTTGTTTGCCTTTGCAATGGGTGGGGGAGGAGTTGAATGGAGAGAGAGAATTGAGAACTCAAAAAAATTTTTAAAATTAATATTTAAAATAAATAAAACATAATTATTAAAAAGAAACACTATTGAGAGCTTATTAATAAAATTATTTCCTGACTTAAAAAAACAACTCACATTTATAACTCAGAAATGTTAGGTAGGATTCGCCAGAACTAAAATGTGTCACCAAAGCCTTCAAGAACCCAGGGGTTATCCCCACATTATGATAAAGTATTAAAGTAGAACTTTGTCATAATGGTGCAATATACCTCTTGTTCAAGGACTAGTATAGCTAAATTCTGAGGCACTCATCAGCAATTTGACTGCAGAATGATGGAGTTTTTTTGATTGTTGGGTTTTTTTTTTTGCCACAATAACACTCAAAGATTAGTAAGTTGTAGAGAGTTGTAACAAGAGTCAGTTGATAATTTTAACGATACAATAATAGATCCTTGAAGTATCACAGAAAATATTCCTAATGTAGGAAGACAGCAAAGTTTTTCTCTGGCCAAAATACAGCACCAAGATGAGTTTTTTGCAGAATTATTCATTCATTCAATCAATTAGAGAATCTGACAGTTGGAAGGAACCTCATCTAGTCCAATCCACTTAACCTGTTTACCTCAGTTTCCTCAAGTATAAAATGGAAATAATAATAATAGCACCTCCCTCCAAGGGTAGTTGCAAGGATCAAATGATATAATATTTGTAAGGGGCTTGGCACATAGTAGGTACTATGTAAATGTTGCTGTTATTATTAATGGCATGACCAAAGGACATCAACATCCCTGCAGTGTTGCAGAAAAGGAATCCTCATTATAACATACCTAAGTGGTCATCCTGACTCTACCTGAATACCTCCAGTGATGGGAAATACCCCTCAAGGTATCCCATTCCACTTTTGGACCTCTCTAATTATTATGATGTTCATCCTGACTTCAAGCCTAACTTTGTATCTTTGTAACTCCCACCCACTTTTCCTAATTCTGCCCTCTGGGGCCATATGTAGTACAGGCCTGACCTAGAGGGTTACATGTGGCCTCCAGGCCACAGGTTCCCTACCCCAGTACTAGAGAATAGGATCCACATAAAGGAATTAAGTGAGAGTTGTAAGGAATTTCTAATCTTGAATCAGAATACTGTCTGGGACAATTCAAAACCACAAATAGTTCAAAGAAAGGACTTAATCTTAGACTGAGGATATTATGACAATCTTTTTTTCCTGACCTTTTAGCTAGGAATGATTATAGCCTTAGCAATGACTAAAGGTTCCTCAGTCTCTTTGTTTTAGGGAGTCAAATCAAGTTAATAGGCATTTATTAAGTTCCTATTATGTGCCAGGTACCGTACTAAGAGACAGGGGTACCAAAAGGGGGCAAAAAAACACCCTGTCCTCAAGGAGCTCACAATCAAATAGGGGAGACATAAGGAGAGGTATACCATAATGGATGGGAGCCAAGATGGCCACAGAATACCCTAAAGAGATGAAGACCAGAAGTTGGCAGCTGAAATAAGTTTGGGAACCACACACCTAGGAAGATGCACAGCATTAGAGCAATACTCAGGTAGAGAGTAACAGTGGCTAGAGTGCTGGGCTTGGAGTCAAAGAGCATAGTTCAAATCCACCCTCAGACACCTACTAGCTGTGTAACCTTGTGCAAGTCACTTAACTTGTTTACCTAAGTTTCCCAAAGTATATAATGGAAATAATAATAATAGCATCTCCCTCCAAGGGTAGTTGTGAGGATCAAATGAGATATTATTTGTAAGGGGCTTGGCACATAGTAGGTACTATATAAATGTTGCTGTTATTGTTAATGGCTTGACCAAAGGACATCAACATCCCTGCAGTGTTGGAAGTCTGAGTAAGCATGGCTATATGTGTTCCCTGTCTGTATGTCCATGTGTGTCCCAATCACATGGATTTCTAGTATTTGCTTCTTCATGCATATTCCCTATCCACAAGTACTCCCTATGTGTGTTCACTCTGTGCATATTCTGTAATCATACATATTCTCTATGTAGGTGTCTTCCCTCACTAGTGGTATGTTGTCTATAACCCATGTATACATGTGGGTAATCTTCTATTGTCATTTTATTTGCTCTGTTTGAATAAATGTCTTTTGTTTGAACTAATGTGTTTGCTGGTTGGCTGATAAAAGAAAATGTTCAACTGAGGGCATGTGAACTATGGATTTGAGTGAATTCTGATGCATAGAGTACCTTGAATTTGGTATAGCTTTATGGGAAGACATGTGAGGATTGCTTCAGAGGCTACATTTTGAGTAAGTCCATCATTGCCTATCATTCTCTGACAAAGATGTCATTTTCCATTCTCAAGTCCTAGTGATGAGCATTTCAATTAAGCATGTTGAAATAATAAAAAAAAATTGAAACATGTTTTCAGCTCAAAAGAGACTGATTAACTCTAAACCTGAAGCAGAATGCCTCTCTTAATGAGTGGATTCTGATGAAAAGCAGAAGAGACCACAGCAAAAAGTCACCAATTCCATTCTACATTTATCACAGTGGATGGTGAGACTAGTGGCTACTTCTATGTCAAAATCAATTTCTCTCCCAGTAATAATGGGAGGAGATCCTTTATCTCACACTCTTTCCAAACAATAAAGATATAAGTCTATGGAAGGTAATTAAAGCAGCTACAGAGACTGGCTGAAAGATTTTGGCTCTGCAACAATGCCTAGAACAGGATGAATTGATAGCCTTACCCTTACAGCACCTCCTCAGCAGACTGTGAATGGATGCCCATTATCTAAAGATAGCAGGAGGAGACCTCTGAGACTTATTAGTTGTGTAACTGGGCAATTCACTCTCTGAATCTTCATTTTGTTATCTGTAAAATGAGGTTGTGAGATGAGATCTTTGAAAACTATTTTAAATATTCTTTGTGGTCTTTTTTTCATGGTAAGTATTAGTCCATTGGATTTTTCTTAAAGTTTTTCAACTACCCAGGCATAAGTAACTTGAGTTTCAGAAACTGGGAAGGACTGCCTTTGATGGAGGAAGGGAATCCACTGCTAAAGGGCATATCAACATTCCTAGTGAAACTCTGGATTATGATGAGGTACCTGCATAGGACATAAGATACTGCAGCTTTATAATGCATATTAGTCATGGGCTGAGCTATCTCTTGAGCACATTTATGAATTCTATTGGTTAAGACTGATTTTGAGCTAGAGAAGGGCATCCAGGTGAGATTTTAAAAAGAGATCTTAAGACAACTTTACCAAGGCAGCCTCTGCCAGAAGAGATGGACCTGTCTCTGGTCCTTTGCTAAAGGACATGTTCAACCCATTAACACCTGATTCATCCTTTTATATGACTGGGGGTTGTGTTGAAGATGATTGGTAACTGAGAGGGGCAGGTACCTCCTCAGTAGGGTATGAGTGGGGGAAAAGCTCTTGCCTCAAACAATATGCTACAGAGATTCTTTTTAATTTTAATTTTTGCTGTTCTGATGAATGTTATTTTATTTGTGTTTAAGTATAGAATAAAAAGTATTTTTAATAAGAAAAAGAAAAACTTTCCCACCCCCTTTTTCAGGGGACACATCTAGGCTAACTCTAATCTGTACTTCCAGCAAGGGAGGAAGAGAAGAAATAGCAGTGAGTGAGAAAAAACACGGCAATGCTGATCAACATGTGCTGACAGATTGGTAACAGAGTCTGGTGCCTAAGCCACTGGGAACCAACTGGCAATTGCAAGATTTTCAGGGAGATGAGAATATAGTACATACCATTCACCCAGCTTCTAATCTACCCAACTGAACTATTGTCTACTCCACCCCCCCCATCTTTTGTACATTAATAGCATGAAAGAGTTCATTAAAGACTAAAATCTAGATAAATGATACCTATGACATTCCTCTCTTCTACCAGTTTAGTAACCTTGTCAAAAAAAGAAGTGATATTAGGTGACACAACATGTTCTGGATGAAGCCATACTGGTTCTTTGTGATCTACACTTCCTGTCCTAGATGTTTACTAATTATTTCTTTAATGACACATTTTAGAGTTTTTTGAAGCTAAATTACGGGGACTGCAGAATACCATTACTTTCCTCTCTTCCCTTTTAAAAAATAATCTATACATTTGGCTTTTTCTAGGACTTCTCTTATTTTCCAGAATCTTTCCAAGATCTCTGACACTGACTTGGAAATGATAACTGCCAGTTTCTTCAGTACTCTCTGCTTATCTGGTCCTGGGTCATGAACTCATCCAGGGTTGCTAAGTGCTACCTAGCCTTCTAACACATTCCTTGGAAGTATCATCAACTCCATGAAAGCCATTTTTGTTTTGTCCTTTCTAGGACACAGATCATTTTCTTTGATAGAGAAAACAGAAGAAAATCACAGTTGAGCAGTTCTACCTTCTTGTTAGTAAATATTATCTGTGACCCATTCTTCAGTTTGTTTCTCTTTGCATCTTGGTGACTAAAACTCACCAAGTGAAACTCATTCCACATTCCAAGCCAGGCCTATTCATCAGAATTGGGAAGATGAGGGGAAAGGGAAGGAGGGGGCAGAGAAAGAGGCACTTCCTTCTCAAGAGGCATCTCCAGTTTGTACTAGAAATTAATCTTCCTGATCCTCAAATATATCTCACCTTTCTATGACCTTTCAGTCTGGTGAAGATTGAAATATATGTGTGTGTATATGTATGTATATTTATATATATGAAATCAAATATTTGGGATGCAGTACATTACAATATTATCACATTACTATCAACATGTTTTCAGTATCTCAAGGAGCTTGCTAATTAAGGAAATAAGCTATTGTTCAGTTGTTTTTCAGACATGTTTGATTCTTTGTGACCCTATTTGGTTTTTTTGGATTTTTTTTGGCAAAGATACTAGAGTAGTTTGCCATTTCCTTCTCCAGCTCATTTTACAGATAAGAAAACAGGGTTAAGTGACTTGTCCACGGTCACATAGCTAGTAAGTGTCTGAGGCCATATTTGAACTAATGAAGATGAGTTTTTCAGATGCCAGGCCCAGCACTCTATCCACTGTGCCAACTATGTACCAGAGAGATGACAAAATGTAAAGCCAATCATGAGAAGCTCTCCTGAGGACTGCTGCTGTGAATAACTTTAAGGATCTAATTTCATAGTATAGTGAAATCTCTATTCAGCAAAAAACTAAAGCAAAATATTCAAGAAACTACAGCATAATATTCACAAAAACATAACATAACAACTTATTATTAAGGTGGCCACATATTTTTAGACAAAACATATCATTCAATAAGTCACAATCTCCCCAATGAATATAGAGTACCCAAGTCAAGTCTTCCTTCATCTTGACTCCAGGCTGACTTCCAATCATCCATAAGCCAATCATCTTTAAGGGTTAAGTAATCATCCTTAAGCCAATTATCCTTAAGGGGCAGCAGAAAGTACAAAGGCCATCCACCCCTAGGTCACAGTAAGTTACAATATCATGAATCAGTATCAAGTATCCAAGTAAAGTCTCCATCTTGATTTGAGGCTGGCTTCCAAACCCCATGGCTCGTCTTCCATGGGCTGGCTGTTCCCAGCTCTTGCCTGGATTCACAGGTAGGCATCTCTCTGTTCCTGTTCCATACCACAGCTTATGGGGGCTGTGCCACCCCAAGCTCTTCACAGTTTCTGTTTCTAGGAAAAGAAAGCTCAACAAGGCTACAACAATATTCACACACATTGCTGGCACTATCCTCTCAATTCATTTTCTGTCTAAGAAATAAAAACAAATCAATAGACAGAGTGCTTCTGCCTGACAAAGTAACACAAATCAACAGAATGCTTCTGCCTGACAAAGTAACACCAACATAGGACAACAGACAGAACAACAGACAGAGTGCCAACATCACAAACATTCTCTCTCTTAGCTCTGCTTGCTCCCAGCTGGTGCTCGAGCTTTTCCACTCTTCCTGCTCTGCTCTTTTGGCAAGCTTCTCCCACTATGGGATCCATGTGATGATGTTAGGCCTATCGAAGGCAGGGAAGGTCTCTAAACTCCATTAGGCCTATTAAGGACAACACAATGTATACTGTTTCCAACAAAGACTTGACATAATCAAAGGTGAGGCTCAAAGGCACTTGAATAGCTGAAATAAGGAGCAAAATACTACTTTGCTTGCCATTACACAAATCCATAAAAAATAAAAAAAGAAGAGGCTATGGAAATTAATAATAAAGATAGGAAGAATGAGTCACAAGAATTTAAAGAGGGAGAAAGGATTCATAGAAAAAGTAATGCACAGAAGCCGCACCCTCAATGCAGCAACAAAGATATTAGACAGTGTCTAGAACAGGATGAATTGATAGCCTTACCCTTATGAGAGCCTCCATAGCAGACTGTGGGAACTGTAGGAACCAGAATTGCAATTACTATACTTGGGGAAAAAAGTGTAAGGCTCCCAGTGGAGATTGCTGCCAAGATAAGATCACATGCCTTCTCACAATGTCCTACTCCTACAGTATAGCCGGTGGCCAAAATAATGAGGATGGAGAATAAATGTGCTAGTGTTAATCAGGAAAGAAGAAGAAGCTGAGATTGGTAGCTTATCAGGTGAGCAGTAAAATCCAGAAGATGGGAGGAGAAGGAACAGATAGGAAGGAAGATTGATCAACAAGGGGCCAAAAGCTCAGGCAAAAATATTGGACAAGAAATGGTCAGGCATTCAGGTAGACTCTGGATGACTGAATTAGTAGCTGTTCAAGAAATTTAGACAAGAGGTTTAGGAGCACTCATTTTAGGAAAAGAGCTTGATACTGGGTATGGTGGCATACTCTTGTAGTTACTGATATTGGGGGAGGTTAAAGCTGAGGGATTGCTTGAGCTTGGGAGTTGTGAGTTACAGGGGCTTAGAGCTTACTGGATGGTCACACTAAATCTGGTACTGTATATGTTAAGGCTCTGGGATTAAAAGGCCACCAGACTGCCTAAGGATTGGTGAACTAATTCAGGTTGGCAATGGAGCATGTCAAAGATTGCATGTGGATCAGCAGGGGGATTGAGCCTATGAGTGGCTGTTGGTTGGACTTCCAGTCTGAGAGATAGAGACTGAAGAAAGGAAAAGAGGAAAGGAAGGAGAAAGAAAAGAAAGACAAGAAGTAGAAGGGATGAAAAGAAAGAGAAGGGAAGAAGAGGGAAGAAAAAAAAAAGAGGAGCTTGACACTGAGGCCTTAACCCATCAGTTTTTATATGCTCCTTGTAAATGCAGGAGCCATTCCCTATATTTTATTTGACTTGGGCTTACAAATGAAGATAAGTGAGAACACCTGGCTTCAGAAGAGACGGGAGGAAAAAGACAGGCAGGTAATTTGTGGTCAGTGGAAAGAACACTGGCTTAGGGTCAAAGGACGTGGGTTCATCTCCCATCCCAGAAGCTCATTTCCTGTGTGACCTTTCTGTATCTCCATTTCCTCATCTGGAAAATGAAAAGGTTGGACTAGAAGGTCTGCAGGGTCTTTCAGCTTTCCCTATGATCCTATTAGAAACTAAACAACTCCTTCAGGAAATGATCAAAAACCTTAACCTCTCAAAAGTAAAATCACAGAGAGAAGAGTTCACTTTAAGTATACTTTTAAAATAATCACATACTATTAAAAATCAGTTCTTGAGCCATTACTATGTCATACCCTGCATAAATAGATTAAAATTTCATAAGCCAGAAGACCAAGAAATTATTGTCTCATTTTTCATTGCCTTTATTTCAAATTTGTCTCCTTCCAAAAAAAGACTGTGTAACATGAATCCATTAAACAAATAAAAGAACTGAAATGGAAAATATTTTTTGATCACATATTTGATTAAAATATTTATTATGCAAAATACCATTATGTGTATATGGAAAAAGATTTCCTTGAGGAAATATAAATTCCAAGTAAGATGGGATTTATTTTAAAGAGAAAAAGCCACAACTATGTTAATAATCCCTTTTAAGATTCTGAGGATAACAAGCAATCCACAGTAGTATCTAGCATAAAAAAAAGTAAGGAAATTTAAGCAGAACAACAAAAATAAACTCTAACTGCAAAGCACCACTAATAATGGGTTTTTAAAAAATTGTTTTTCTAAATCTTTAAACATCTAAGAGCAAAAAGAAAAGGAAAAAAAGGCAAAGGAAATAGGAAAAGAGAAGGAAGTTAGGCAAGTGAACTCCTTTTATAAACCATTTCCTTTAAGAAAGAAATATTAGCAGAAGTATTAGGAAGAAATTAAGTATCTGATTTGTTATTTCCTGGGCAATAGGAATAGCCCCCATGATTTTCACTGATTTTGTCCAACAAATTAGTTCCCTTCCCTCCCCAACATATGCTCTGAGCACACACAGGATAGCAGAAGACATCAAAATGTTCTTCAAATGTCCTAAACCAGTGGTTCTCAACCTTCCTAATGCCACGACCCTTTAATAATCATATGTGGGCATATCTCGGTGTATCTGGATGTGGGTGGACCTGCCTGGAGACAGAGGAGCAGTGTTTTGGTTCCTAAGACCACTGGAAATATGTTTTTTCCAATGGTCTTAGGTGACCCCTGTGACCCCTGTGAAAGGGTTGTTCAACCCCCAAAGGGGTTGCGACCCACATGTTGAGAACCACTGTCCTAAACTGTCCTTCTGATTTAGTATTTGGTATGAATTTAGTACTTGTCAATTCTGACTGTGTTGCTTGGTACCTGAGTGACCTTGGGTAGGTTACTTAAGCAACCTGGATCTCAGGTTTTTATCTATAAATTGAAGGGGTTGAACCATATGGTCCCTGGGGTCTTATCCAGCTTTAAACCTATTTTCTTTAGAGTATATTCCCAAGATTTACTAAACTAAAAAATAAAGTCAAATTGAAAAGCAGATGACCTGTAAACATCCACTAAAGCCTAGCGTGATGGACAATTACTGCCATCAGTCTGTAGAGCTTCTCTGGCTTATCTGGGTGACTGGAGAGGCACATGGGCAGCTTGCTTGTTGCAAAATATCTCTCCACCAGCTGCCATGATATCTGAAATTTCACTATTAGTTTAATTCTTTTTTTTTTTCTTTTTGGAGCAGAGAGGGCAGGGCAATTGGGATTAAGTGACTTGCCCAAGGTCACACAGCTAGTAAATGTGTCAAGTGTCTGAGGCCGTATTTGAACTCAGGTCCTCCTGACTCCAGGGCCGGTGCTCTATTCAGTGCACCACCTAGCAGCCCCCATTAGTTCCATTCTTTAAGATTAAGCCCAGAGGAGGCGGAGCCAAGATGGTGGCATAGGAGCAGCAAGGTACCGCAGCTCCCACATAGATAGCTCAAATACCCATAAAATATGACTCTAAACAAATTTTAAGGTTCTAAAACTCACTCAAATACATCTCTCGCTGAAGGCAGCTTGGCAAGAAGAGATCACCACAGCCCTGGGAGCTGAAAGCAGCCCAGCCTGAAACTGCGGCGTGGTGGGTGGGGGAGGGAGGGAAAAGGGGACAGCCAGGATGGACCACAGCTGGAACTTCAGAAGAGTGGATCAGCAGCAGCTGTGGCAGTTTCCAGAATCATCAAGCCATAAGAAAAAAGGACTAAGTGAAAGGTCGGTGGATCTTGGCTAAAATTGGGGGAGAAAAGAGGGTCTGCCAAACTGCCTCCAGGGCAAGGAAGCAGCAGAAGCAGAGGCCATGCAGCCACTTCCACTTAGCTGCTTCAGAGCTCCTGGACTGCAGACTGCAGAGGGGCCAAGCAATTGTTCAGAGACCAAGTGCTCTTGCGTTGAGCAGCCTGGATCTGGATTGTGGTCTTAGGTGGTGGTCCTGGGGTGTGTTTTCAGTAAGCCAAAGCTGGTGGGGGCTGCAAAAAAAAACGACAGCCCCCTAATAGCTCCAGCAGCTGGGAAAGCCCCAGCAATTTGGGACAGAGCTTTCCCCTCTGGAAGCAGAGTTCCACAGAGCTAAAAAATCATTGACTGGCCAACCATGAGCAGGCAAAGGAAGCAAAGTAAGAACAGCAAACAGCAAGCAAACTCTAGATACCTTCTTTGCGGACAAGAAGGATCAAAGCATGGAACGGGAGGAAGACAACACAGAACTCCTGCACCAAAAGCTTCCAAGAAACATGAAGACTGACTAAAAGCCATAGAGCAGCTTAAGAAGGATTTTGAAAACCAAATGAGAGAAGTGGAGGAAAAATTGGGGAGAGAAATAAG
>CM053587.1:243040901-243063296 GCA_028646515.1 Pseudochirops corinnae | reverse complement strand
ATCTGGCAAAGTTGACTTTTTAAGGCATTCTTCTCCTCATTGGCTTTTTGAGCCTCTTTTGCCATTCGAGTTAATCTGTTTTTTAAGGTGTTATTTTTTTCAGTCAGGTTGTTGACTCTCTTTTCATGATTTTCTTGCATCATTCTTATTTTTCTTCCCAATTTTTCCTCCACTTCTCTTATTTGGTTTTCAAAATCCTTCTTAAGCTGCTCTATGGCTTTTAGTCAGTCTTCATGTTTCTTGGAAGCTTTTGGTGCAGGAGTTCTGATTGTGTTGTCTTCCTCCCGTTCCATGCTTTGTTCCTTTTTGTCCCCAAAAAGTCATGTAAAGTTGCATTGCTGGGCTTGCTTTGCTTCCTTTGCCTACTCATGTTGCCAGTCAATTACTTGACTTTTAGGTTCAGTAGAACTCTGCTTTCAGAGGGGAGAGCTCTATCCCAAAGTGCTGGGGTTTTTGCAGCTGCCAGAGCTTTTAGGAGGCCACCATTTCTGCAGCTCCCACCAGCTTTGGCTCACTGAAAACGCACCTCAGAATCACCACCCAAGACCACAATGCCGATCCAGGTAGCTCGAGGCAAGAGTACTTAGTCTCTGAATGATCACTTGGCTCCCCTGCAATCCGCAGGCTGCGAGCTCTGAAGCAGCCACATAGAGGCGCTGCTTCAGCTGCTTCTAAACCCTGGGGCACTCAACCGGATCCTCTTCCCTGAATTTTTCTGAGTTCCACTGACCTTTCACTTAGTCCTTGTTTCTCATGGGTTGTTAAATCTGGGAAAACGCCACAGCTGCCAGTGATTTGTGCTTGTTCTGGTAGCCCCTGGGCTCCTGCTGCAGGTTCATGTGGTACTGGTCTGGGGTCCCAGTGTGTTGTGATGAACCAATTCCCTTCTGCCTGCCAGGCTGCCTTCAGTGAGAGCTTTGCCACTCTGTCACTTTGTGAGTTCTGGAGCTTTAATATTTGTTTAGAGTCATATTTTATAGGTACTGAGGTGGTTATGGCGAGAGCTGCGGAGTTTTGCTGCTTCTATGCCACCATCTTGACTCCACTCCTCATTTGTAATTCTTTTGAGAACCATTTGTTCATATAATTTAACCACTTATTTATCACGAAATGGCTATTAGATGTATATAACACAGTCAATTCTCAACTTTCACAGGGGTAACATTCCCAGAAAATGATGTAAAAGTCAAAAGACAGAATATTGATATATTTAATCTATGGGAAATTGGGGTTAGTTTCCCATGACCACCAAAAACTAATCTTTCACTAGAGATGATTGAAAAAACACTTTTCTTCATATAAGTCTTTAAGACAAAACATTAATTCTGATAATATGTACCTTTTCTAACACAGTAATCATGAAGTAACCCATAAAATGCAGGGGAGAGGAAAGGCAATGCAAGATGGAATGGGAGGGCAGGGGCAGGGGCAGCAGTGTCAGAACAACCCTAAGGTGAAAAAGAGAAAGGAACAGTTGCCATCTCTAATCTTCCTTTCCACTCCTTAGTTGAACTGTTCCCTAATGAAGACCACATGTCTCAGAGTAAGTTCATTGCCCCTGGGTGGAAGTTCTCAGGGTAGACAGGGGGCTAATGTATGCTGCATGCAGCTGGTCAGCACATTCAGTCAGGGAGATATGAAGCTCAGCTCTCTGCCCTAGTGTGGGTGGGTGGGTTGGGGGTGACCACATCTCATTTATCCACAAACTTAGCCACTTTCCATTTTTTCAATTCCCTCATGGTGCACTTGAGAGGTTGCTTTAGCAATCTCTGGAACAGATTCGTCAACACTTTTATGAATGCTTTCCTACTTTTTGTAGCTATAAACTTGTACTCATCACGCCTTTTAATTTTTTTTTATACCATTGCATAGCCATGAATGTGCTCAGTTACCAAGATGAAAGTGAAAATGGGGTTACCAATAAAGTCACATGAATTCCTGAAGTCAGGAAAGTTAAATGCACAAATGTTGAGGATTGACTATTTATTGTTTATACTCCTCAGATTTGTTGTTATTGTTTAGTTGTTTTTCAGGGGTGTCCAATTCTTCATGATCCCATTTGGGGTTTTCTTGGCAAAGATATTAGAGTTGTTTGCCATTTCCTTCTCCAGCTTATTTTACAGATGAGGAAACTGAGGTACACAGGATTAAGTGATTTTCCTAGGGTCATGCAGCTACTAAGTGTCTGAGACCATATTTAAACTCAGGAAGATGAGTCTTCCTTACCCCAGGCCCTGCATTTTATCCACTGCATCCTTAGCTGCCTCTACATCTTGGATAGCAAACTTTTATCAGTGGAATTTGATGGTATTTTTTCTCATTTGATCACTTCCTTTCTTGTCTAAGGTGCATTAATTTTGTCTATGCCTAATTTTTTCAGTTTCATGTAAATAAAGTTATTCATTTTATCTTCTATAATTGTTTCTGTCTTGTGTTTGGTTAAGATTACATCTCTGTGAGAGGTGTATGATCTGCTTCTCTTCTAATTTTACTCTAATATCATCTTTAATGTTAAGGTCATATATCCATTTAGAAAGTATTGTGGAATATGCTGTAAGGTATTGGTCTAAGCCTAATTTTTGCCAGACTGCTTTCCTGTTTTCCCAGTAGTTTTTGCCAAAATAGGAGTTTTCCCCTAGTTAATTTATGTGTTCTACTTTATCAAATACTAAGTTATTGAGTTTTATTGTTTCTTATTCTCTCTTGTTTAGTCTGTTCAATTGATCTATCTCTATTTGTTTAACCAGTGCCAGATAGTTTTGATGACTGCTGCTTTATAATATAATTTGAGTGCTATTATGTGCTATTCTCCCTTTATCCATACTTCTTCTTATCGTTTCCCTTGCTGTTCTAGATCTTTTGTTTTTCCAAGTGATTTTTGTTATTATTTTATCAAATTATACAAAATAAGCCCCTAATAATTAATTGGCATAGCATTAAAATGCAAATTAATTTTGGCAGTATTATCATTTTTATTATATTGGCATAGCCTAATCATGAGAAATGAATATTTCTCCAGCTATTTAAATTGATTTTAAAAAAAATTTCTTTAAGGAGTTCTTTGCATATAGGTCTTTTATCTTCTCAGGTAGGTCAATCCCTAGATATATTTTATGCATTTTATAATTATTTGGAATGGGATTTCCCTTTCTATTATTGCTTCTTTGGTTTTGTTAATATTATATAGAAATGCTGTTGACTTCTGAGGATTTATTTTGTAGCCTGCAAATTTGCTGAAGTGATTCCCTAAGGTTTTTAAGTATACTGATATATCATCAACAAACAGGAATAGTTTTATTTCATCTTTACCTATCTTTATGCCTTTTAATTCTTGTCTTATTGCTCTTGTTAGCATTTCCAGAACTGTATCAAATAAAAATGGAGAGAATGGACATCCTTGCTTCACTCCCATATTTACTGGGAAAGCTTCTAGAGTATTCTCATTGAATATGATGCTTGCTTTTGGTTTTAGATAGATACTTTTATGACGTTAAAAAATATACTTCTATGCCTATACTTTTTAGGGTTTTTTGGAAAAAAGAGTGCTGCATTTTGTCAAAAGCTTTTCCTACATTTATTGAGATGATCATGTGGTTTTGGATGTTTGGGTTTTTAATATGATTGGTTGTGTTGATTGCTTTCCTAATGTTGAACCATCCCTGGTATAAATCCCATTTGGTCATAATGAATAATTTCTTGAATAAAATGCTGTAGTCTGTTTGATGGGATTTTGTTTAAATTCTTAAAGTCAATGTTCATTTATAGTTTTCCTTCCATGTATTATCTTTTCTTGGTTTAGTTATGAACTATTTTTATTTCATAAAATGATTCTGATAGGGTGCTTTCTTTTTCAAGTTTTGAAGAGAATTTGTGACATATGTGTACTAACTTCTTTAAAAGTTTGATAGTATTTATTCAGTTACTTTAGCTTACTCTTTCTATAAAGTGGCCCTAATAGTGGCCTCTTAAAGACCATGGCCTTTAAAGCCCAAAAGAATAAATCACCAGTAGAATTTTAGGTATTACAACCCTGGAAGTCAGAGAGATAGGTGAGGAGTAATTTAGTCTCTAGGGTAAGGGTTCTTAAACTAGGATCAGTAAACATGTTTTAAGACTATTTGAATAACTGTATTATAATTAGTTTCCTTTGTAATCATATGTGTTTTGTTTTATGCATTATTTTAAAATATGATTCTGAGGAGTTCATAGGCTTCACTAGACTGCCAAAGGGGTCCATGACACAAAAAAAGTTCAAGAACCCCTGATTTAGGGCAATTCACAATCACAGATGAACAGATAATTGGTAGGAAGAGATCTCAGAGATTACAGATTTAGGATTGTAAGGGGCCTCAGAGGTCATTTAGTTCAACTCTTTAATTTTACCGATGAATAAATTGAGGCCTAAAGGGGTTAAAGGACTTGCCCAAAGTTACTCTAGTAATAAGTAGTAGAGCTTACTTGGGAACCCAGGTCCTCAGATCTGGTCCATTCTGTTCTTGATTTAGAATCTTCTCTACAACATGCTTGACATAGGTATCTAGTCCCTAATTGTGGGCATATAATGACAGGGAAATCTATCACCTCCATCTAAGCACTCCATTCCACTTTGGGTTGGTTCTAATTTTTTTTTTAAATGATTCATGTATGAGTCAGCTGAGGTTTTATGGCCCTCTCTCATAGCTCATAACTCACAGCTCACAGCTTCTGGGTCTTAGAGTCGTCCTACTACCTGAGAGTGTGGATCCTGCTGAATTATTATTTATTCCTTCTTTCTTGTACGTGAATTAAATGCATGGCTGAATTTTAGGGTTTGGCATTAAAGAGTAGATTTCCTATTAATTGATGTTATTTAGGAACATTTGTCTAATTGTGTTAAGTCAAAATTTCCTTAAAGTTGTTGAGTAGTGAACTTGGAGTCAAAGGATCTAGGTTCAACCTGCCTCTCATATTAGCTATGTGATGTTGGACAAATCCCTTAAGCCTCTAGGCCTCAGGTTTCAGTTTTCGCTATGTAAAATGAAGGGGTTGGACTAGATGACCTCTGAGGTGTCTTCCAGTTCTAGAGTTATGATCCGGTAATATGTATTTTACTAAGGAATTGCAGAATCTCAAGACTGGAAAGATGGCAGCACTCATTGTCCAACCTGTGTTTGAACAAAAATCCCTTCTACAATATCTCTGACAAATGGTGTCAGGCTTCCATTTGAAATTCTAAAGTTTGGAGTATTCTGTTCAGCTACTTGTTGGAATACATTAACTGTGAAGCTGTGTTGTTATCACAATTTTCACCTATGGGTCCTAATTCTTGCTTCCAGGCTCAGTCAGAACAAGTCTAATAATCTTCAAGCTAGTATAAAGGGCAAGGAGAATTCTGCAGTGACCTGTAGAGGGCATGCAATGTTTGTGGTTTTGCCAGTACCAAGTAATACCTTCACGTGTACAAATTATTACCTCATCTCCCCTTCTAAATTAAAACCTAAAAATGCTCCAGGAAGGAACACATTCCTGCTCTACAAGGAAAATGCATTTTTTTGAAAGTAAGAAATGCTTCAAAGAGGAAAGAAAGAAAGAAAAAAGATATGAAGAGGCAGAAGAGACTCCCAACCTACAACAGGAGGTTGGAGGTGAGAAGAATGTGATGCAGAAAAGGAAGGGAATATTTGGAATTAAGTGAGCAGCTAGGTGGCACATTGAATAGAATGTCAGACCTGGTGTCAGGAAGACTCCTCTTCCTGAGTTCAAATCTGGTTTCAAACACTTATTAGCTGTGTGATCCTGGGCAAGTCACTTCACCCTGTTTGCCTCAGTTCCCTCATCTGCAAAATGAACTGGAGAAATAAATGACAAACTCCTTTAGTATTTTTGCCAAGAAAACCCCAAAAGGGATCACGGAGAGTCAGGTATGACTGAAAAATAACTGAGCAACAAGTTTGGAACTGATAGTTATGAATCTGTTCTCCTATAGGGGGAGCTGAACCATCTCAGAGGGAAGTAGCTTATGCTACCAAGAAATGGTGCTATCCTAGTTACCTGTAGATGAGAAGTCATTCAGTAATGGCCTGAGAAGGAAGAGACATACAGTGGTAATGGATGACCCCCTCTGTCTACTAAGGCAACTATCTGTTGACCCAACAAAAGAAAAGAGAAAAACCTTCCTTCTTCATAGGGCACATACCTGGATCCTGAAAAGAGAGTCTTTAGAGAATTGTCAAGCCTCAATCAGGCTTGACACCACTACAAATCTGGTGATTTGTGGGGAAACCAATGATACTGCTAGAAAGAATTTAGCAAGCATTGATAAGGATTATAAGGAAAAAGGTAGATTTAGGAAATAAACTAATTAAGAAGAGAAGAGCTAGGAATAAGAAAGGGATTTTTGAACCACAAGTTTGGGTTGTCCAAAAGGCAGTTGGAGATGTAGAACTGGAGCTAAGAAAAGACAGTGAGGTTAGATATATTGATGTGAGTATCATCAGCATAGAGATTAGAGCTGAACCTATGGGAGCTAATGTCACCAAGTAAGATTATAGAGGCCACAGGTTCCCCACACCTAGTTTAGAGAATTTTTCACATGACTGTTGATAACTTTAATTTTTTTTAAAACTGCCTTGAATGGAACAATTCTAAATGCAAGGGTTTCCTAGAACTATATATTGTCATTTTATGAACTATAATTACATCCATACTCAGCCTTTCTCTTTCCAAAGTGAGCTCACCCACAGAAATCTCTTCATCTCAGGCATCATTTTTGTTTTACCTTTTAGTCCTTTCCCATATTTTCTTCAAATAACATAGGATGATAGCTTCAGAGTGCCACCATCTTTTTACTTACCCATTTGCAATCTTGGAGTCATATAGGATGCCTCACTCTCACTCCACATATCAAATTAGTTGCTAATTTTCTACATTGTCTTTTGAACCCAATCCTTTTACTCAACTCATGGTCATGAACCTAGTTCAAGCCCTCATCACCCCAAGACTGGAGTATCGCAATTGCCTCCTAATGGATCTCTTTAGTGTCAGTCTCTCTCCCCTCCAATACATCTTCCACACAGCTGTCAATACAATATTGTTAAAGCACAGGTCTGATCATGGCACTACACTATTCCAGAAGCTCCAGGGCCTCCCTGTGGCCTCTAAGAACAAATTCAGACTCTTCTGTTCATCATCTGAACTCCTTCACAATCTGGATGTAGCTTATTTTCAACTCAATTAAATTTAAGCATATGTTACACATATACTATGTGCCAGGTACTGGGTATAAACAAACAAACAACAAACAAACAGTCCCCACAAGGAAAGAACTTATTATTAGAAGAAAATAACTTGCATATAAAAATTTAGTACAAAGTAAGGGCATGGCACCTTGAGGGTCATGATAGAAGGATAGGTAATAGGAGGTGGTGCTTGTGTTGATTTTGAAGGAAGCTAGAGACTTTATTTATTTATTTTCTCACATGTTTTTATTTTGAAAAATATTTATTTTCACAAAATAAGTTTTATGCTACATGTAATGGGCTTGTTACTGTTATTTTTAAATGAATTAATGATGAAATCTTTTTTGATAATCAGTTTTACTTTATAGCCAATACAGATAACTATAACCCATACAAACAAAAGCTCTTTGGGGCTTTCGATAATTTCTGTTGTTTTCTAAAATCTTACTTTTGGTTCATTATAGCTTGGGTAAGCCATAAAATCAAACCAAATGTTATACTATCCATAATAAACTGCATTACTGAATTCAAACTTACTAATTATTCTATCTTCTTGCTGTGTAAAGAAATTAGTGGTGGAGAACAATATGGGAGAGAAATTTTATAACAAGGTCAAGGCAGTGAAAATGGGTTGTTGAGACAGAAATTCCTGCTTTTCTCACGTTGCTTTGTAGACTAAAGTTGAACATAATAGCCTATGTGAAGCTTGTGGGATGTTTATCTGTTAATCATACTTATTGACAACTGATCAGTCAACAAGCACTGAGTAGTCACTTATTATGTGTCGCTGTGCTAAGTGCCTTCTCAAGGAGTTCAGTGCCTGGAAGCCAGAGATTCTGAAAGGCTGAAGTGAGCACCCGAGGACAGGCTGTGCAAAAGTGTGGAGATGGGAGATGTGCGATGGAATGCTGTGTATGGAGAGCAGGAAACAGGCCAGTTAGGCTGAGGCATGTGAAGCCCTGAAAGACATACTGGAGTTAGACTGTGAAGTGTTCTAGAGGTCAGACTGGGGGATTTTCATTTTCTCCTAGAGGCCAGAGAGAGCCATTGGTATTTCCTTTATGCTGATATTCCTGTCCTCACACACTCTATGTTCCAGTTTACATTGTTCACTTGCGTTTCTTACACATAGCATTCATTCCAAGTCCTGTCTTTGCAACTTTGCCCAGTCTGTCCCCTGCACCCAGTATGTACTCTGTCTCCACCTCCACCTGTTAGAATCACTATTTTTCACAGTTTAGCTCAAGCACCAGCCTCTGACCTGAGCCCTTTCCTGATCTCTGTAGCAGTTGCTAATGCCTCCCCTCTACCAAATTACCTTATGTTTAGTTAATGTGTGGTAGTGAGAGAGCCGGCTTTGGAGTTGGGAAAACCTGCGTTAAATTCCTCTTTCTGATATTCATTATATGGCTCTGGATAAATCACTTAACTTCTCAGTGCCTGAAGGAACTCACTAAGATAATAAATTATAGAGCAGTTGTTGATCTGCTTGGGTAGAAGGAGATTCATCTATGGGAGTTTCTTATAACAATGAAAGCACAGGTCTAGACTTAAAGAAAATGTATTTACTTATATGTGTCTATGTTTTTTCCTGCCTTAAAGAATGCAAGATGCTCGCTGAAGGGACTGCGTGGTTTTGGTCTTTTCCCTCCTCGTTCTGCTTCTGACTTTTTGAATTTTGCCACCATGCCTCATCTTAATTTTGACACAGCAGCTGTCCTCCAGGCCTGGGGCCTCTTCACCCTGGACCCAGTCTGCTTCTTAAATTGGTGAGTTTCTCCAGGAACCTTCCTTTTAGGGAGGGGCCCAGGCCTGTCATCCTTCATTCTCCTTTAGGCTCTGATTTTTCAGATTTCCAATTAATACCCCAGCATGGCTTCCTTCCCCCTCCTACTTTCTCCCTCTCCCTTTTGTGTGCTGTTTTCGCTCATTAGAATATAAGATCTTTGAAGGCGGGAAATGTCTTTTCCCTTTTATTTATATCCCCAGCTCTTTGCCCTGTGCCTGGCAGTAGTAGGCACTTAATGATTGTTGCCTTGCCTTTGTGGCCCTGCTGTGTAAAAACGAGCTTGACACATTGTAGGTACTTAATAAATACTTTTTGAATGACTGACTTCATAGCTGGACTTCTAGAAAAAGCTGTCCATGCCCCTTACTTCCATACCATTGTAAGCTGGCAATCTGTCCCCACCTTTAAACTGAAACCCCTTTCTCTAGGGTTATCTCTGATCTCTTGCTAAATCCTACGGCCTTTCCTTAGTTCTCAATCTTTTTGATTCTCCTTATTAGTACTCTACTAAACAGGACCATTTTGCACAAGTTTAGCATTTCCTTACCTATTTTAATGTTGTTTCGGTAGTTGGTAAACTCCTTGAAGTTAGGAGATTTCACTTTTGTCTTTGTATCCCCAAATTCTAGCATAAGGCTTGGCAGGTAGTGTTGTTTACTCCTGTCCAACTCTTTGTGGCTCCATGGACCTTATCAGGCCAACAGTGTCCATGGGGTTTCATAGGCAGACACCTGATGGTTTGCCATTTCCTTCTCCAGATGGATTAAGGCAAACAGGGGGATAAGTGATTTGCCCAGGATCACACAGCTAGTAAATGTCTAAGGTCAAATTTGAACTCAGGTCTTCTACCCATTGAGTCACCTCCCTGGCAGGTAGCAGGCATTTAATAAATATTCATTGAATTAGAAGAGGCAACCAGGTGGCACAGCATACTAGAACCAAGAGTCAGGAAGACTAGACTTCAAGTCTTGCCTCTGAAACTTAAAAACTGTGTGACCCTGGGAAGTCACTTAACCATTCAGTCCAGTTTCCTCAACAGTAAAATGAGGGACAATGATAGTACCCACTTTACTCTATTATTGTGAGGATCAAATGAAATATATTAAGTGATATAAAAATCTTAAAGAGCTATATAAATCTTGACTATTATTAACTTGACCTCTCTGCACCTTTTGGCACTGTCTGACCAGTCTCTTTTCACACTTAAAAAAAAACACATTTGTTTTTCTTCTGGTTCTATCTATCCTTCCTAGTTTCCTTCGCTAGAACATCATTGGTGTTCCTCCCCCTGTACTGTACTCATGTCTTGGGTTGGCTTTTCTTTCTTTTTTCTCTCTATACTGTGTCTGTAACAAACATCATCTCTGAGTGGATGGTGTCCATATACACATATTTGGTCCTTATCTCTCTCCTGAATGCTAGCCTTACAATATAAACTGCCTAACAGACATTTCTACTTGGATGTGCCATAGGCATCCCATGTCTTCAAAATGGAACTTATCATCATTCCCACTAAACCCACCTCACCTCTTAACTTTCTTTTTCTATTGAGGGATTACTATTGTTTCAGTCACTTAGGTTTACAATCTAATAATCATCCTCCATTTTCACATTTCTACTCTCTCCAACAGCTGTCTTGTTGACTTAATCTCTACCGCATTTCACTCCTATCTCCCTCTCTGCACACAGGGACCCCACCTTAGTTTGTAGGCCAGTAATTTATTGTCTGAACCACTACAATAGCCTGGGTCATTTCCTTAATTCCATTCTCTCCCCTCTTCAATCCGTCCTCTGTGTACCTGTCAAACCATCTTAAAGCACAGGTTTGACCACATCACTCAGTGGCACACAAAGGATCAGTAGCTCCCTATTGCCTCTAAGATAACATAGAAACTCCCAAATTTGGCATTTAAGGGCCATTTCAATGTACCATCATCCTTTCTCTGTAGACTAATTTCACTTTGGTCTCCCTCCATGCTTTTCTGATTCATTAACTTACTTGCTGTTTCTCACATATGGCGATATTCCATTGCCCCGCTTGTAAGCTTTGGAACAGTCTACTCCATATGTCCGCTGTGTCTCTGCCTCTTGCATCTCTCTTGTTTCCTGTAAGGTTTAGCCCAGGTGCCAGCTTCTACATGAGGCCTTTCCTGATTGCCCCAGTTGTTAAGACTCACCTTCTTTGGAGAGAAATTTCTTAGTATATACTTATATTGGGTACATGTTGTATCTCTCCAGTAGATTGTAAATTCTTAACTATGGGAACTGACTATAGGCCTATAACACTTAGCACAATGCTTTTAACCCAGCAGTTACTTAATAAATGTGTGTTGAGTTGGCTGTTATAGATTTTTACCATACTCTCTTTGTCTGGTATAAAAGGTAGCCCACTGAATTGTGAGACTTGTCTCTGAGACTCACAAGACCTCTTTTAGGGACCTTTTCTGGGTAGAAGCAGGGTACACTGGTAAATGTTTAACAACTGGCTCTCTAGGAAAAATATAAGTTTGACACACAAGCTTAATCTGTATTATTCACATTTCTCCATCATGTTCTTAAATCCAGACAGAAAACAAAATAATAAATCAAGCCCTGATTTATAGCATCTTTTGAGTTCTAAACTGTAAATGCTGTTACTGAAAATATGACATTCAGTTCTCCTGAGCTGGTTTGAGTGGGTAAAAGACAAACCAGTCATCTACTATTTCTTTGGCAGTAGCCATGTGTAATAAGTGATTATATAATTGGCTAGCTGTTCCACAATTTCATCCTTGAATTCTTTCAGGAGTCTTGGATGGTTGCCATTGAATCTCAGTGATTTATTAACATTTAGTTTGTCAAGCACGTCTAAAATATCCTATGTCCTTATTACAATTTGATCTAAGGTCTTTGACCCATCTTTTTCAAAATAAAACTTAGAAGAATCTCTTCATAATTTTCTTAAGAAAAGGATAAAACAAGGAATTCATTAACAGTTACTCACATTCATATAGTATAAATACCAATTCAATCTTACTGAAAATGGAATTCATGTCTCTATATTAATCTTGTTTTCTGAGTTCACTGACAGGCATGATTTTTCCCCCCACTTTCTACTTTATTTTGTAAGATGTTTTTATGCCAACATAAGATATTATATGTCCACATGAGCTTTCTAAATATATAGACTCAAACTGAAGACAGCATGGATAGATATTATCTGAGGAATGACTTGTTTCTGCATAGAAGAGAGCCTTGGGTAATGCTTGTACCACGAATAGCACACTAGCTGGTGGACAAGCAACTCCTAGAAACACCTTTAGGCTGGGAACTGTTTTTTTTTCTCCTCCGGTTTCTGACTAATCAGACTAGAATCCTGCCTTTCTGCTTCCCCTAAATCTCTCTGGTTTGGGGGTATGACTTTTAGGGACTCAAAATAAAAATGCTTCTCTGGCTGCTTTTCAGGAGGAAAGTAGCTCTAAGCTTGTACTATCCTCCTGGCCCCTTCCTATCAAAGGCTGTTTACACAACATATCACAAATAGTGAATAGTGAGTAAACCCAAGCAAACAGAAATTGGAGATGTTATAGATTAAACTATGTCAGAAAATACAGGCGAAGTTGAGCTTTTTTAGATAGGAATGAGATAAGATCTTAGTTTTACCAGTCTTAGTGAAGTCAAGCTCAGAATCAGGGATATGAGGAACCAGCTTTCTCTACCTGTCTGCAGTTTCCAAAGTCTTTCCACATATTTTTCTCAAAGTGTGTCTGGAACTATGCATGTCTCTTCCCCAAACAACTCTGTACAATTATGCCCCTTATGTACCATTTTCCTCGCCCATAGGGAGTTGCATCTGCTTCCATATTCAGTACCCAACACAGAACTGCCTCCCTCTCACCTCCCCCACCCCAACCTACTTGGGTAAATGCCATAGTTATAGCTTTAATATGTAATTTGGATTTGGTATCTTAAAATTCTCTTTGAATTTTCATCACATGGATCATGAGATTTAAAGGATAAGAATTTCAACTATTATATGCTTTACAAGAGAAAAGATTCTAGGTAAAATACTTAAATGTAAACTACTATGTGAGGACTGAGAAAGAAAAAAAGGCAAACTGCTTTTAAAAGCCACATCTTACAAAGAAAATGCCATATTTTCTCTGTTAAGCAGTGTGTTTGATCATAGCTTGCCATCTGCCAATAGCTCTGCTTGGAAACAGTAGAGAGAGCAAAGATTAACTAACACCTGTTGGAAAAAAAATGAAAAACAAATACAAAAATAACCTTAAAGGCTAGCTACTTTATTAAAGAAACGCAGTAGCAACTGTGTAAGTACTTCTTTTTTCTCCTCACAGTCAAACAATAGTATTTTTGACGGTGGCATATAAATCACCCATTTTTGTTACCTAAGGAAGTAGGCCCCAATTTACAAGATTCCTTCATATTTGTGTGTGTCTATTTTAAGCTATGGTTGAGCTGGGAATGCTAGTCAGCATAACTGAAGTACGAGTTTAACCTTAACCCCAAATGGAACAATTGGAAGCAGATTATCTTCTTACTGCTTATGTGCATAAATGCAACTGAGTGAACCCTATCTCAGTCTCATACTTCAGGTTCCATCTATGCATGAATGTTGTTGCTTCCGCTTGCAGGCTGAATGCTATATTTCCATGTTCTCCACTGTAGAACTATTCTTAGTCTACTTTTTCCACAGCCAAAAGAAAGTAGAAAGTTGAAGCATTAAAAAAAATAATTTAGGCATAAGCACCAGAAAACAAACAAAAACCCTGTGCTTATGTCTTAACTGAGGTATGGCCCTTTGTTTATTCCCAAATTCAATTCTAAGACTTTTAAGAATCCTGTCAAGGACATTCCAAGAATGTCCATGTCAAAGTCCATATCCAAAAAGATGTCTATTTGCATATGGAGTTGTCCAAGTGCTGATTCAGGGTTTCAAAAATGAAGTAAATAAGAAACATAAAACCACAGTCTTTCATTCAAGAACAGTGAGTTCAAAAGGTCATTTTGATTTGAGTTAAAAAAAAAATTCTCTCTCTCTCTCCCTCCAATTCAGTAAACTTTTCTTTTAAGTTACTTTAAATTTAAAAAAACAAGGTATTAGGACCAAAGAATTCATTTCCTAGTGGTTACTTGTAATGGTACTGGTGATGATGATCTTTGTACTTAGGCCTATTGGACATCACTTTCCTTCTGTATGTACTCTACAGTCTACACTTTAGCCAAACTAGAATTCTTGTGGTTTCTCATTACACAAGACTCTGTCCCCGACTTTTGTGCCTTGGCTGTCCCCTATTTCTGGAATACACTCTTTCTTTCCTCCACTTCTTAGATTCTTAGCTTCCTTTGAAGCTCAGCTTGTCTTAACAGCTGTTCCTAGAGGAATCCTCTCCTGATTCCCCAGTTGCTAGTGCTGTTTTCCCCTGGAACCAGCAGATTTTCAAAGAAAGGAGTTCAAAGTTAAAAGGTCTAAGGGGAAAACATAGTTGTGAAGGAAGGCCCCACACACCATTCATGTGAAAGGTTATGGTGAGGCAGATAGCTATTCTGAATAGTCATAAGGAAGTACTCTAAATCAAGAAGAAAATGGTTTTGGATTTGTTCTAATACTTAAAAACCTAAGTGGATTGTACAAGATGCTGTTAGCTCTAGAAATCTTTTAGTCTGTTCAATGCTTAGAGCTCTTATTTAGATCTAGAAATTCTCTAGAATTTCATGTCTTTTGTGCCATTTCTGAAATGTCAGACTAGGGACCAAGATATTTTCTATAACTTGGGTGGTTCACATACAACCTAAGTTTAATTTTCAAATTTCATGTTCTCTAGCCCCATCTTCATATAACTTAAAATAAATAATAACATTTATATAGGGCCTAAAGTTTGCCAAATATTACACAAGTATCTCATTTGATCCTCACAATGAAACAATCCTGTGTTATTATTCCCGGTTTACCAATGAGAGAACTGAAGGAGATGGAGATTAAGTGACTTCTCTAGGGTAATCCAGTTGTTAAGTACCTGGGGCTAGATTTCAACCTGGGTATTCCTGACCCCAGGTCTAGTGTCTTTATCTACTGTTCCCCTCTCCCCCCACCTAGTTGTGCAAACAACATAGGTTATAACATAATAAAAATAATCATAAGTTGCACAAGGGGAAATTTTAAAACTATTAAGCTTAAAGAGAAAGTCATAATGAGAAAATAAATTATGTATTGTTGGTGCTTATTAAATGAGTTCCAAATTAACACAGAGGAGCAAAATTGGAAATGAAGCAGAAGAAATCTACTGTAAATGGATTTGGGCTAATTTTCTTTTGGCTTAACCAATTTAATTCATAATTTTTTTATATCTAACACTACCCCAAACCTATATAAATATATTTACTTCATACCCAACATGAATCAGGAAACTTAGTTCCATGAGAGGCATTGTGGTATATTGTAGAAAGAAAGTCAAGGAAGACTTGAGTTTGTAATACAGCTTTCCACTATGGGCAAGGCCTCTCTATGTTCTAGGATGCTAATACTAGGAACTACAAAGAAGGGGCGCAGAACTGCTTCTAAGTTCCCTATACCAATGAAATCATAGGTGCATTTTCCAATTGTAATACAAATCAGGAAACTTGGTTACATTTCCCAAGGTAACTGTAACCTGGTAACATGAATAACAGCTATATATTGCGCACTTGATATAAAACATTGTATACACAGAATTGCAGAGCATATACAAGGGATGGGAAAGGCCAAATGACTTTGATGTAGCACCCACACGTTTGAGGTTTCTTATTTTAGTGGTAGGCACTGACATTCTCTCCCAGCACTAAATTAAAGATTCTATAAAAAGTAAGAGTTGATGCCTTCTTGACTATTGTCATAGAGTCACAGGACCCAGGGCTGGAAGAGACCCTTAGAGATAACTAATTTAAACCGCCTCATTTTACATACAGGCTGACCTTGAGAGTTTAAATGATTTGCCCAAGATCAGGGAGGTAGTAAATGACCCAACCATTTGAACCCCGTCAGGTGTCCTTCCTCCTACATCACCCTACTAGAAAGTAGAAGAATTTCCAGTTACTACTTAAATTCACGAAAAGGGCTCTACCCAATGTAACACCAGCCCATGAAAATAGAACTCAAAATTAATAATATGAAAGCACCTCAATGACAGTAGGAAGATCAGGCTTGCATTCACACCTGGTGTTCGAAGATCCACTGGCTGGAGAATACAGGGTGTCCTAAAAGGACGACTGCACCAAGACTTAGAAGTAGGAAGAATTTCTGAGACCATCTGGTCCAACTCCTCTCATTTTTACAGATCAGGAGACTGCAGCCCTGGGAGGCTAAGGGCTGAGCCCATTAAGATGTAAAATGAGAGGAGGGGTGGTTTCATTCTCTCTACTGTACTTGTAGCCCCTAGATTCTGGCACCAGGCTCACTCACAGAAGATGATTAATAAATACTTGAACATTAATTGCCCAAAGTCACACAGAGAGCATGCCGACTCCAATTCCACCAGTCGTGACCCTTCTATCTCTCCGCCCACAAAAAGTCCTCTCTGTTGAAGCCCCTTATAATGAAGCAGCACTCAGCACAGCTCGTGGCGTATTGTAGACACTTAATAAATGCTAGTAGACTGACTTGATGTCTATCTCATTTGATCTTCACAACCCTGTCAGATGCGTGTGCTGTAACTGAGGTTGAGTTTTTGAAAAGTGACTATCTCAGGGTCACACCGAAGGTGCTGTAATACCCCCCCATTTTCTGGATGGGGAAACTGAGGCCGCAACGTTTCTTTTTAAGGGGCTTGCTCAGGGTCATCACACAGCTCGTCAGTGTCTCAGGCAGTGTTTGAACTCGTCTCTTCTAGACTCGGTCCCGCACTCCATCCCCGGAGTCTCCTAGCCCTACTGTCGGCCTGAGGGAAGCCCGAGGCTCGGCTCCCTGAGGTGGGGAACTCGCGTGAGGCCGGGAACGCGGATGGGGGGACGCGCACAGTTGGGGAAAAGGGCGCGCGCCCTGGGGGGGGGAGCGCGCAGCCCGGCACGTGCTGCTTTCGCCGGGTTTCCGCGCGGATCGAGGCGGCCTCGGGGCGCTCCCCGTGAGGCCTCGGGCTGCTCCGGACTAGGAAGCTCAGTCTTTCCTCATCCTCCCACCACCGCCAGAGATCGGCTCCCTGGGCCAGCCGGACTGGGCTGGGCGGCGGCGGCGGCAGCGGCGGCGCTGTGCGGCGTCCCGGCCCCAGGGAGAGGGCGGCCCTAGGGGCGGGGCAGAGGGCGGGGCAGGACACGGGAGCCGCCTGCGGGGCAGGAGGAGGCGGAGGATCCGCCGCGGAGTGACGGCAAAGTTGGTCCGAGTTTCTCGGAGTTTCCCTGCAGAGGTTCCCCGTATCCCGGGACGGTCGGTGGCCCGGCCTCCCCTCTCCCTCCCCCGCGCCCCGGGCCATGGAGCAGCCGCCGGCGCCCAAGAGGTGAGGAGCCGCGCGCATCCGCCGCCGCCGAGCCCGGGCGAGGAGACGCGGGTTGGGGCCGGCGCGGGGGAGGGCCGGGGGCTGCTAGGCCCGGCCGGTCGAGCCCGGCCTGAGCTGTGTCAATTCCGGGCTGTGTGTATATGTGTATGGGGGCGGGGGTGCCGGGGCCCACTGGGGACCTGGAGTGTGTGTGTGTGTGTGACTCAGTTTCCCGTCGGGAAGCTGATCCGCCTCCCCATAAGCAGCATCTCCCCTCCCCCTTTTCTAAAGCATGGGATGGGTGCACACATTACTCGTGGACTCCCCAGTCCAGGATCTGGGCGGCAGCAGCAGCAAAAAGTTATGTAGGGCTGATGGCACTGGCTATTTGAAAGTCTTTGGCAGCTTCACCCCTTCGTTAGGAAAACGAGGCTTAAACTGGCTTGTTCGTGCCCAGTTTAAGGAATTAAATATTAATAGAGCCAGACCTCCGAAAACTCTCCTGTGGAAATGCTTCATTGACAGGTGTTCTTGATGAACTCATGGCTACTTCTGGCTCCTAGACAGAGAGTCCAAAATTAGAATCAAGAGTTTTTTTTTAAAATCTCTCTCTCCTTCTAGGTTTTGGGTTTTTCTTTGAGCATGTCTATCCAGTTGCCTTACTACTTATTGCCTTTTATTTATTCTCAGCTCTTAGAATATACTGTGGTATTTGTATTGTAGATATAGCAATGTGTATTATAAGTGGTTTTGAATTGGTATGTGATTAAAACAGATCCACTGGTTATAAGCATGTTTCAAAAGAGAATGAGGAAACTTGCTAGTCTGTGTTAGATAAAACTTTTAACCAAGATCTTAATTTTGGGAAAAAAAAGTATAAAATAAAGATTCTAATCTCCTTCACCAAAAGAGGCATTTTGAAGATCAAAGAGTTCATGTTTTTAAATACTTAGAGATCTTTGAGATAAAAGGTGTTTTATTCTAGAGCATGGGCTAATTAAAGGAGGTTGACGTTTTAGGAGCTGTTATGACTTGTATACATTAGACATGTGAGCCTTGAGGCCTGGAAACCATCTGTTCAGGTAAAAAAAAAAGTGGTCCCCAAAAGGGACTTAATATCAGTTCACTTGAAACAGAACCCATTAGATAGATTTCCTTCTAGCATTTTGAAAAGTGCAAGTTTATTGTATGTAGTATAGAACCAAATTTAATGTTAACTGAGGAAAGCTGAAGTTACATTTTTTTTCATTTAGAATAAAGAATAAGGTAGCACTGCTGAAATAATCCGATGAACTCATCCTGAAAAACTGAATAGGAGAGCTTTTCTATTTCTGTTTTCCCCTTCTGAAATAAAGACTATCACCCCAGATAAGATTAGAATGTGTTATCAGAAGTACATAGATGTTAATAAAGGTAGGAAGAAAAATGAATCCCCTGTCCAGTGGATTAAGCTAAATTACAGAAAGAGCCCTGGGAGAAAACTTTATACTGGGGAAATGGGGGAATGGAGAGGGTGTCACGGTGGAAATTTTTATGATGGTCTGCACTTTTCATAGTGGTCTTTGCTTGTCTAGCAGTCTCTGTTTTTATTTATCTGAAGAGACAAATTGGTCTGGAAGGACTTCTTGAGGGGAAAAAATAATGATAATAAATATTGTACATTTTCCTTATCTTGATATACTTTAAAAACTCACATTCTTTATCTCATTTGGTTGTTATATGAATCTTTTGAGGAAAGGAAGATAAGTGGTACATCTTCCATTTGATAAATGAGGAAACTGAGGCTAAGGGAAGCTATAATTTACCCAGGATTATGCAGCTGATTAATGGTAGAGGTGGGACTAGAACTCAAATCTTTAGACCTTTAATTTAAAATTTCTGTTCTTGTCAATACTGACTGGATGTGAAGGAAATTTCTTGATCATATATGGGTTGGGTTCTATGACTGGTCTTTTAGGTCCCTTTTCCAGATCTTGGATTCCATGATGGCAGGTGGAAAAGGGCAAGGTGTAACTAATAAAGGAACAAATGTACATTCTTCCACATAAATCAGAATAGGAAGAAACAAATGTTTAGAATGAAGAGCAAGTGAGGGATGATAGAAAGCAGATAAATGACTAGAGCAAGAATATAGTTAATTTGAAGTTGATTTTGGAAGAACAGAATAACCTTTTTGAGTACTTTGAAGGTGAATGGTAGGAAGGCAACTAAAAATAGTTTGCAAAAATAATATTGGCAAGAAGTATCAGTGAATCTGAAAGAATGAAAAGTACTGTGGAAAAAGGTATTGGTCCTGGGTTTAAGTGATGACTGGCTATGAAGTCAGAGGATACTTCATTCTGTTCCACTGATACAGAGCTGTCTGAGTCAAAATCTTCATCACTTGGTATCCAACATTTTGAGGATAAGCTTCTCTGAATTTAATCTGTCTAAAAAAGGTCCATATTTCTGAAAACTTTCCAACTTGCTAAGACCTGCTAAAGTTTACCCTGTGCTGGTATAACCTTTAAGACCTCAGTATCACTTGAGTAAGACTTTAGTTTTTGTTGATAATGTTTTTGAACATTGGTGATTTTTTTGTAGTTAAGTAAGGAGCATTTTGAAGAGAAGTATTGTGGACAGAGATGAAGTGTTTGTGCTGAATTTGACATGGTAAACATGGGATTTCAGGTGAAGATGTATAGAATTATGTATGAAGAGGTCAAGAGGTAGAGCTGGAAGGAGACTTTAAAGGCTATCTAGGCTTACCTCCTCGTTTTACAAATGAGGAAGCTTTGGCCCATAATTGATAGTTAAATATAGATAGTATTTGAAATCCTGGGATAACTACTAAACAGTTACAAAGTAAGCAAGGCAATGGGATGAGGAGCAGAAAGCCTTAAACTGTGTTGGCAAAGGTGTGTGAAGATACTGGCTTTTACTAGATGGGGTTTGTCAGTTTTTCTTTTTCAGTGTCCAATTATGATATCTTTGTTTCATTTGGCATTGTTGTCCACCTCTTTGAAATTCTTGTCTCTTTTGGATTTATTTGAGTTTGTGACATTGTAGTTTCCTGGTTCTACTACCTTAATATTGCTTTTCCAGCTCTTTTGATTTCTCTTCTTCCAGATTTCTAATTGTCTGTCCTAGGCTTTCTGTTTTATCCCTCTTGGAGCATTCCTTTAGCACTCATCCCCTCATACACAGTCAGTGATTTGCTAATGATTTCCAAATCTACAACTCTGATTCCATTCTCTTAGTCTGGTATTTCTTGTATATGTGTACTTTGATTCTTTCATTTGCCATGGCCAAATCATCACCAAGTCCTGTCAGTTCTTTAAAGATCTACTAAGCAGAAGGTGGTGATACTTGTTGGGTTTTTTTTTTTTTGCAATGAATTGAAATTGGTTTATTTCTTCTTTCCATCCAGGTCATCCTAGTCCAGTCCCAGTTATTCATATCAATATTACTTCAATAGCTTCCTTGTCAAATATACCTAACTTAGAGTTGGAAAACAGGTTCCAGACCTGGTTATAGCTCTTGTCAGCAACATGGCCTCAGTTTTGCAAATCACTTCCATTCTTTTGACCACAGTTTCCTACTCTGTAAAACTGAAGGGGTTAAATTAGATGTTCTCTAAAGGTCTTTCTTATTCTAACATTCTGTGATTCTATTCATTTCCTCTAATGCAGAAAAATGAAAATTATTCATTAAGTTCCTGCTACTTGTAAGATATTCTGTTAGGCACTGGGCATACAAAGACAAAAGTGAAACAGTTCCTACCTTTAAGGAACTTAGATTTTATTTATATACTAAAAAATAAAGTGGAGTGAAATGATCAGGGAGAGAGGGTGCTAGCAGGAGATATCAGGAAAGGCTTCACAGAGGAAGTAGCACCTGAGCTGAGTTCTGATTCAGCTTCCTCACAGATGCCAGGTTATTTTCCCCCAAAACTACTTTTTATCAACATGAATTCCATTTCTGGCTCTGCTTTGACATAGCTGTGTAACTTCTTGAAATTGCTTTTTGCTTTCTGTTCTTCAGTTTGCAAAATGAAGTAGTTGGAGTAGATAATTTTTTTGAATTCCCTTTCAGCTCTAGCATTCTGAGATGTGGAACCTACTATTGTAGACCACAAACACTGTCACTTAGTGGTCTTTGAGAATTTGTTCCCCACAGGTCTTTGTGAATGAAAAATTCATCACTGTATTGCCAGCTGACAGTGAACCTCTTTGAATTTAGCAGGGTTGTTTCTTGGACAGCAAATCTACCTGTACATCAATAACAGAATCTGTCCTTGAAGCTTTTGTAGCTCAGTAAGACCTGCCAGAGCTAATATAGCCTTTGAAAACTCAAGTTCACTTCTGTGGTATTCAAATAAGAGGCAGACCGACCAGCAGGCTATTTCAGTAGTTCAGGCATGATGTGATAGAAGACCTGCTCCAGAGAGGGGTCAGTATTAGAGGAGAAAGGGGGATATACATATTGGAGATAATTGTAAAAGTGAAACCAACAGGCCTTCGAAGCAGACTAAATATGGGGAGAGATGTGAAGGATAGTGAGGAATCCAGGATGACTCCTTGATTGTGAGGCTAAGAACTGGGAGGACGGTGTTGTCCTCAACAACACTTAATGAAGTTAGGAAAAGGTGAGGGTTTAGGGGAAAAGATGATGATAGTTCAGTTTTGGACGTGTTGCATTTAAAATATGTGCTAAACATCCAGTCTGAGATGTGAAATGGAGAAAAGCAACTGGAGATGTGAGATTGGAGAATGTGGATTGAATAAAGACCATTGGATTTGAATTTGACATTCAGTCCCACAGAGGCACTCATTGATTTGATTTTCTTTCTTTCTTTCTTTTCTTCCTTTTTTTTGCTTTTTGGAGGGAGGGAGGGCAGGGCAATTGGGGTTTAAGTGACTTGCCAAAGGACGCATGGCTAGTAAGTGGTAAGTGTTTAAGGACA
>CM053587.1:242999935-243040401 GCA_028646515.1 Pseudochirops corinnae | reverse complement strand
TTTCTAGGAGTTTTCTTTTGGATCTTTTTCAGGAGGTGATTGGTGAATTCTTTCAAGTTCTATTTTGGTCTCGGGTTCTAGAATATCTGGGTAATTCTCCCTGAGAATTTGTTGAAAGATGCTTTCTAAGTTCTGTTTTTGATCATGGCTTGTCAGTGGCTTTTCTAATGAGATATTTCACATTGCCTTCTATTTTTTTCCTTTGTTTGTATCTGTTTTATAGTATCTTTATTTCTCATAAAGTCATTAGTTTCCATTTGCTCCAGTCTAATTTTTCAGGAAAATTCAGTGGGTTTTTGAAATCTCCTTTCCATCTGGCCAATTTTGCTTTTTGAGGCATTCTTCTCCTCATTGGCTTTTTGGGCCTCTTTTGCCATTTGCGTTAGTCTGTTTTTTAGGGTGTTATTTTTTCAGACTTTTTTTGGGTCTCCTTTAGTTGTTGACCTGCTTTTCAAGATTTTCTTGCACCATTCTCATTTCTCTTCCCAGTTTTTCCTCTACTTCTGTTACTTGATTTTCAGAATCCTTCTTGAGCTCCTCCATGACCTGTGAGCAGTTCATATTTTTCTTGGGGCTTTTGATGCAAGAGTTTTGACTTTGCTGTCTTCTTCTGGTTCTATGTTTTGATCATCTTTGTCCCCAAAAACAATTCCATAGTTTGATTATGGTTCCTCTGTTTGCTTATCTTGCCAACCAATTATTTGACTTTTGCCACGGTAGAACTCTGCTTCCAGAGTGGATAGTGCTGTGTACCAAATTTCTGGGGTTTTGTGTAGCTGTTGTCAGAGCTTATTCTGGGCACCTACCTAGAACTGTGAGGAGGACTCCCTCTCCACAGCCTCAACAAACTCTGCCATGCTAAGGCAAGTCTTCGACCCAGATCCAAGCAGGTCAAAGCAAGAGCAATTATTCTCTTAATAGTCCCTCTGTGATCGATCTGTAGACTTGGAACTCAGAAGGCAGTCACCTCTGCTGCCCTGGGGCCAGGGGCTGGCTATGCTCTTCTCTCACCCAGTTCTGACAGAGTTACCCACTGACCTTTTACTTTCTCTTTGGTGTTTATGAGTTGAGAAGTCTGGAAAGTGCCACAACTGCCATTGATTCACTCTCCTGAAGTCTACTCAGGCTGGTCTGTGCCACTGGTCTGGGCTGGTGCGGCTCATGTGGGCTTGCGTTTTGCTCCCAGCCTGGTGTGATAGACCCTTCCTGTTGGCATGCCAGGCTGCCTTCAGTGAGAGATTTGTTTTTGTTACTTTGTGGGTTCTGTAGCTATAAAATTTGTTTAGATTTATTTTTTTTACTGTTATTGGAGGTGATTAGAGTGAGAGCTCAAGAAAGTTCCTGCTTTTACTCTGCCATCTTGGCTCCGCCCCAGTGCTTCTTTGACACTAATTCAGTGTTGATCGAAATTGTGAACTGATCCAACCATTTTGGAGAGCAATATGGAATTATGTCCAAAGAGTTATTAAACTGCCTATACCCTTTTACCCAGCAATATCACTAGATCCACTTCCAAAGATGATTGGGAAAAAGGAAAATAACTTATGTGTTCTAAAGTATTTATAGCAGCTCTCTTTGTAGTCCAAAGAACTGTAAATTGAGGGGATGCCTATCAGTTTTGGAATGACTGAACGAGTTGTGATACATGATTGCAATGGAATACTACTGTGCCGTAAGAAATGATGAACTTAATGTTAGAGAAATATGGATAGACTTGGATGAATAATGAAGAAAAACTGATCAGAACCAAGAGAACATTATATTCAGTGACAGCAATATTGTTTTAAGAACAACTTTGAGGGAATAATTTATTTTCACTATTATAAATACCCAAATTAGCTACTAAGGACATATGAAGGGAGATGCTATCTGCATCCAGAGAAAGAACTGATAAATGGATGTATACAATGATTTTACATACATATACACATTTGTGTCCAATTATAGCAGTCTCCAGGGCAGGAGATGGGGAAAGGAAGAAAAAAAATTTACACAATAACTTTATTATATATTTAAAAGGAATAGCAGGTTGTACATAATATATTTGCAATTTCATGTGCAGTCTTTTAAAAAAAATTATGCTGTTATGGAAATGTTTATTTTATTCACAAGCTATGATAGTTAGAAGCAGGGACATGGTTATAACAGCATCGAAACTGGTGCTCAAAGCCTGTGTTACTATAAGTTGCCTAGCATATGGAACCATGTGAACAGACTTCTTGTATGGGAAAATAAATTAGAGTCCAACCTTAGACTTCTCAAGTAACCTTCCTACCTTATTCCCAGAGATAGATATTCTCTAGTCTTATATCTCAGATGTCATTTCCATTTTGCTGTTAGCTGCTGATGTTTTTTTCTTAAAGTACTCATTTAAGGTAGGTCCAAGGACACAACAAATCTAAGAACAAAACTTAGAAATAATATTCATGATCCCAGAAAACTTTCTCCTCCAGCAGTAAAGTCTTACTAATCACAGGAGGGCTGGACATAATTGTTATCAATACCATCAAATTACTGAAATAAAGTAATTTATAAATGAAATTTATCAGGCCTTCTAAAAATCACACAAAAGATATTTACTTAAACATGTACACAAAAGCACTGTTTACTTAAACATTTCTTCCTAAAAGTATTTTTCTTTCTTAAAATTTACCTAGATATTAAAAAAGAGTCATTAGAATTTAATGAAGTAAATTAGTTAGAAAAACTAACTTTAAACTTAGATATTTCTTATTCAGTCTTAAAGCAAAAATAAATTTTTAAAACTGGAATTTATCAAAACTAAGTTGGTATAAAATGTCTCTAAGTATCATAAATAAATCCCCAAAGTACTATTAAATTTCTAAATACCACTTCCCTCAGGTTTTCTAAATGAAGCAGTGCTTATATACTTACACACATACATGCATACCTCCCTCCCCCCCCAATTAAATTAGCCTTATTAGGGGTAGCTAGGTGGTGCAGTGAATTGAGTACCAGCCCAGGAGTCAGGAGGACCAGAGTTCAAATCTTGCCTCAGACATTTAATACTTACTAGCTGTGTGACCTTTGGCAAGTTACTTAACCTCAATTGCCCTGCCCTCCCCTCTCCAAAAAGCAAAAAAAAAAAAAAAATTAGCCTTATCACAATAACAAAGTTGACTAGGCGTATAAAAATTTACCCAATATATTCTTTCTCCCTTTTTCTTCCCCTAGAGTATCATTCATCCTGATATAAAATATATCAATAAAATATACCACTAGAAATCAAGAAAATAATTACATTCTGGAATCCCCCATAGATAGTGAAGATGCATGTGGAGTTCACTTGAACACCTAGAAAAACAGAACTGTCCAATTGCTAGATTAACCCATTCCAGGTTAACCCATCTATGTCTATATGTCTGTCTCTCTATATGTTTATCTTTCTATCTCTCTATATCATCTCTTAGATGAAACTCACTCATCATAAACAGGCTTGAAAATTGCACCCCCATTTTTTGCAAGTATTTGTGTCCCATATACTCAATTGGAATGCCACAACACAGCAAGATCTTGTACAGGGTTGATAAGAATTTATGACTAAATGGTTTCAGTCCTTGTAAATTTACAAAAGAGATTTTACAAGGTCTTTTCTTTGTACCTTTTCTGATAACATTAATCAATTATCAATTTTCCTTTTCAAAATGCGTATGTAAATACTTGATAGGGTTTAACATTATGACAATAATTTCAAATAACTTAGTTAATAATCTCAATTTTCATAAGTGATAGCCAAATACTTTTAGGTGAAACTTCCTCTTAAATATAGGCACAACTGGAAGTTTAAGTTCTTAATGATAGTACTTCAGAATATTGCAGTATGTGGTCAACAGGGCTGATAAAATGATTTACCAGCTTTCTTAACCTATTTTTTCCCCTTCTTTTAATTGTACAATTCTTAATCTGACATCTAGATTATAAGAGAAGTTGCTTTTCTAACCACATGGTAGATAGTTTACCAAATTACACAATATGAGAAAATTTAGAAATATAGCAATACCATAAACAATATCATGTGTTTGAAACAAAACCCATTACTAACCAAAGTGCCCTCGCTTCAGTTTAATGAGTCTCCAAATTACCTTACGTAGAAAATCATTCATCTCATCACCATTGGTGTTATGTACAGATCACATCTAAAAACCTTTATAAAGTTATCAAATATGAAGTAATTACATCTAATTAAAGAAATAATAAAAACAGTTAACATTAATATAGCGTTTGCCTTATGCAAGCTCTGTGTTAAGCACTTACCATGATCCTCAACAATAACTGGGAGGTGGGTGCTATTATTATTCCCTTACATAACAGCAAACTGATGTAAACAGACATAAGGTAACTTGCTTGGGGTCATAGAGCTAATAAATTTCTTAAGGCCAAATAACAAATGTCTTTTATATTAGGTTCTAATTTGCCATAATTATCCTGATGAACAGATTTTGGCTTTAAATCAAATTGAGATTTATAATCTTTAATGGTAGCATTTTAATTTCCAAGGCCCAGTACTCTTATCACTTCAGATGAAAAAAAATATTATCCATAAATTTGTGTGTGTTTATTTAAGACTGGTGGTGACAATTCCCAGCTCAATATAACCTTTTCCCCTACTTCCCTGAAGATCTGGATCAATTCTCAATTCCCTGCCTCCTTTACCTATCTTTGAGACTTATCAAATAAGGGTCTCGCCTAAATATTCACCCTCCAATTCCCAATATAGTCATAAACTTAGAAATACATAAAGTTTTACAAACAGTTTAAATTCAGTTTAAACAAAATAATGTTATCATTAGATTACCTTAAAGTATGCTGGGCTAAAATAAAAGCTTCTAGGCAGGTTTTGGCCCAGGCAGTTAGCTCTTTAGGTTTCTGACAAGATGTGGCCAGTTTTCCCAGGCAGAGAAGCCTTTGAGAATTTTCACAAAGTGAGTTAATTATTCTCAGTTCAAACAGTACAAGAAAACATTTAAGATCCTATTTAATAATTGCAGATCACAATAACCAGTATTTTTTTACTAATCCAATATTTGTGTAGTGTTAGATTTAATATGGGCTTCCTATAGATTTATCCCGATTTAATGGGATCTTTATCTGTCTTTACCCAGATCTTTATCTGTCTTTACCCTTAGACTGAAACTGTTTAAATGGTAATTTTTTTTTATAGCTTGTTTACCTCAGTCTTAAGGATTCAGTCTATATAACCCAAAGAAATTAAAGAAGAGTGAGCTTTTCTAATAGTATTTCTAGAACAATGAATTATCAAACTGAATGTTAGGCACTTTTCTTTAACACATTACAAATCACATAACTGGGTTAACTCAGCTTACTAACAAACTTCCTGACCCATATAGTATGATAACAACAACATTTCACTTAAAGTGAGACCAGAACAAATTCTGTCTATTTTCCAATTAATACCAAATAGAACCTTAATTTACAATTTCAGTTATTTAGCATTATATTTTACACAAGGGTTCTTTATTCCAAGCCTTTCCTATATGGGATTCACTATTTCCAGCAAATACACTGCCAAAGATTTTAAAAGTGACAGTATCTGAGAGGTTTTAATTATCACACTTAGAAACATGCTGCTTATCAGATTTCTTCTAACCCTCTATAACAGCCTGTATTGACTTTCAAATCAAATTGTAAAATTTTTCACTCTCCATCTTTCTACTTTCACAAAAATCAAACTTGCCTGTACCTGTTTAGCAAACCTAGACCATCTGACACTTGCCACATGGAAAAAGAGGGGCTTGGAGCATGTGACTCGTCCTCCGTTTTTATTCTGAAGCCTGCTAAAAGTTTACAAAAGTTTGAAGGCATACTGAACAACAGAGATCTGTTATGCTGCCTAAAAAACAGTTTTCCAAATTAAAAGCCATACTCACCCTCCTTTCTGTCTTGCTACTCTTCACTTTTTAGAATCTTGAGAGTTAGCAGTTTATAAATCAAGAGAACTGTATTTTTCTCACACCATAAAAACAGCTTTTACAATGGTAATATAGGTTTTAAACATAAATTACTGAAATCTAAAGTGATTGCATTTAAGGCTGTGATAGAAAAGCTCTAATCTAAGAGTCTTAAAGGGCAAAAAACTTATTTTTGCTGTTTTGAGTACGTTGCCCTAATGTCAGATATATTGGGTGGGTAGGTGGGGATGGGGGGTAGGGGGGGCGGGGGAGGATGTGTCAAGCAAAGGCAGTTCCCTAGATTTAATTTAAACATAAAACTTTAGCTTTGCGATCCAGTTACACCTGAATTCCTCTAATTTTGGAGTGACCAAAAATCCCTTTTGCCAAATGGTTTTAAGTGGGTGCTTAATTAATCTCACTTGACTTTCAAAGGAAGACTTTTATATATTGGGGAAAAGTTTACTCTTCCCTTTCTGTCTTCTGATTTTCTTTTTTAAATTCTAAATACAGATAAACTAAGAGAGTCTTACCCTGCTTTTTCATTTCCCTACTACCTAGCAAATACAGGCCATATCCTAAAGACAAAGACAAAACATAAACAAAACCATACAGAAATCAAAGTTGAGACAGAAAAACTATATTCTTAGTTTGGAAAACCCTTCTACTCAAGGCAATTTCTTTTACTTACTTAGATCTAGCTACCTGAAAAAAACCATGCTTCCCCACGATTAGTAGTTTTATGATTTGGTACCCTTCCAGCCAGCCTTGGTTTCCTTTAATGAAACTCTACCTTCCAGAAGCTTCCAGGTCATGTCTTCTTCTTGTATTAGGATTGAGGTGCTAGACCATAACCCCAAATGAACACTGGACTTTCTAGACTGCCACATCCCTTCCAGATCACCTGGGGATGGGAGGGACAAAACAAAACAACAAAGCCCTCTTCAGCAGAGGCTTCCCACAGCTTGTGGGTACCTCAATTAATTTTTCCCCCAAACCTCATTTGGGGGGCCATTGAGATTCCTCTCCTCTGATGGTGAGAGTGAAAAATCAGAGAGTTGCTGTGGTGTCAAAAATAGATAGACAAGTATAAACATACCCAACTAAAACTTAATTATTGGCAAAAGGAAGAATCAGCTAGAGTCCTAACAGAAACCTTCCGCTTGTAGAGAAATCTCCATGTGGGCTCAAGGTATGGGGAAGTTTTTTTGTTATGAGTCTGAAAGGAACTATTCTCTTCAGTGAGCTTTTGAGATTCTTTTTCCATCTGGCAAATTCGACTTTTTAAGGCATTCTTCTCCTCATTGGCTTTTTCAGCCGCTTTTGCCATTTGAGTTAATCTATGATTTTTAAGGTGTTATTTTCTTCAGTCAGGTTGTTGACTCTCTTCATGATTTTCTTGCATCATTGTCATTTCTCTTCCCAATTTTTCCTCCACTTCTCTTATTTGATTTTCAAAATCCTTCTTTAGCTCCTCTATGGCCTGTAATCAGTTTACATTTTTCTTGGAAGCTTTTGGTGCAGGAATTCTGACTGTGTTGTCTTCCTCCCATTCCATGCTTTGTTCCTTTTTGTCCCCTAAAAAGGAATCTAAAGTTGAATTGCTGTTTTTACTTTGTTTCCTTTGCCTGCTCATGTTGCCAGTTAATTACTTGACTTTTGGGCTCTGTAGGACTCTGCTTTCAGGGGGGAGAGCTTTGTCCCAAATTGCTGGGGTTTTTGCAGCTGCCAGAGCTATTAGGAGGCCGCCGTCTCTGCAGCTCCCACCAGCTTTGGCTCACTGGTCACACACCTCAGGACCACCACCCAAGACTGCAATCTTGATCCAGGGAGGTTAAAGCAAGAGCACTTAGCCTCTGAATGGTCGCTTGGCCCCCCTGCAGTCTGCCGGCCAGGACCTCTGTAGCAGCCACGTGGAGGCGGCTGCAGGGGCTGCTTCTGCTGCTTTCTTGCTCTGGGAGTAGATGGCTGGATCCACTCCTTTCCCCCAGATTTAGCCAAGTTCCACTGACCTTTCACTTTGTCCTTGGCTCTTATGGGTTGATAATTCTGGAAACTGCCACAGCTGCTGGTGATCCACTCTCTTAAGTGCTCCAGCCGCAGCTTGTCCTGGCTGCCCTGGGGCTAAAGCCATGGTTTCAGGTTGGGCTGGTTTAGGCTCTCAGCATGCTTAGATGAACCCTTCCTGTCCACCTGCTGGGCTGCCTTCAGTGGGAGCCTTGTTTCTCTGTCATTTTGTGGGTTCTGTAGCTCTAAAATTTGTTTGGAGTCATATTTTATAGGTATTTGAGGTGGTTATGGGGGGAACATACAGAGTTCTGCTTCTATGCCTCCATCTTGATTCTGCCCCACACAGGTCTCTTTGTTATGAATCTGAAGTGCAGAGCTCTGGTCCCTTCATGGGTTCCCCATAACTGTGGCATTTAAAAAGTTTGAGAGTCATAATTTCTAGGTAATTAGTTTATTAATAATGCTGCATTTTAATAAAAGAGTTCAGTGGTACTCTCAAATGCCAAAGACCCTCATGGCAGCAGGGTCAAGGCTTATATGGCCTTGGAAAAGTGGCTGAGCCACAGGGTGGCAATCAATTCTGATTGGTTAACAGGTAATGAGTGAGAATGAATATTACAATGAGGAACTGGACCTATCCCAGTGAACTTTGATTATGTCATTTGCTTATAAATTACCCTCAGCCTTGGGCAATCTAATCAAAGAATTTAACTCCTCTCGAACCTGTTTAGAATACAATGGGATTGAATTCCTTCTAAATTTGGGTGGGATCTGACCAAGACTGAAGACAGTGAATTCAGTCTCATTATTGGTAATGTCCTTCTATAGTCTGAACTTTGAAATGAAGACTATAGATAAAGGGGAAACTCTGGATCTCCCCAAATCATTAATTATTAGTAATAATTTCTTTCATAGAATAGAAAAATGAAAAAGACATTGTCTTCTATGTCATAAGACCCCAGTATTTTGTATGTGTCTTCTCATGTCTAGTAACTTAAAGCAACTGTCTTCTGTTGCTAACATTACCTTACACTTTACAAGTATTTTCAGTTAGTCTTTTGTCTGCTTACTAAAAGCAGATTTGCTGTCTTTTTGTTACCCTTCCAAGTCTAGACCATGCTACTTCCTGAATGTTATGTTTCTCTCTCTCTCTCTCCCTCTGACCCTCTCTCTCTCTCTGGTGTTTGTGGTGGGCAGAAGCCTGAACAACAAGGAAGATTAGATATGCAAACCTGTGATTCTTCTAATCATAGTTTCCTTTGACCCCTAATTTATACATCACTTTATTTCCAACAAAAAAGATAGCCAATATTAAAATAGAATGTGTTTCTTTACTGCTCAGTGGACTTTATGCCCTGGTTATATCCCCAAATCTCTATCACAGATTGGCTTTTAAAATTAGCCTGCCACTTCCCTCTGGTCTCTTCCATCTATGCCCTCACCAACATTTGAGTCTATCAGTTTTTTTTAAATAAAAAAGTATTCAGTGGTTTCCTTACAATAGGTACAGGCATACCTTGTTTCATTAGGCTTCACAGATAATTGCTTTTTTAAAAAAACAAATTGAAGGTTTTATGAGAACTCTGGGTCAAGAAAGTCTACTGGTGCCATTTTTCCAATAGCATGTACTTACACCATGTCTCTGTGTCTCATTTTGTTAATTCTTGCAATATTTCAGAGGTTTTCATCATCATCATTATCATCATTATTGTTATTATATCTGTTATGGTGATTTGTGATCATTGATCTTTGATGTTACTATTATAATTGTTTTGGGTCAGCACAAACCATGCCATATAAGATTGCAAAATTAATTGATAAATGTTGTGGGTGTTCTGAGTGCTTCACCAATCTGCTGTTCGTAGTCTTTCTCCCTATCATCGGGCCTCCCTATTCCCTGAGACAATAATATTGAAATCAGGCCAATTAATAACTCTACAGTGGGTTTATTCACTGATTCAGGTGAAAGGAAGAGTCAATTGATGGGGCAGTCTTCCTTGTTGTCTTATTTTAAGAAATTGTCACAGCCACTCCAGCCTTCAGCAACCACTGCGACCATGACCTTGTCAGTCAGCCTTCAGCACGTAGATAAGACCCTTTACTAGCAAAAAGGTGATGATAAGCCAAAGGCATAAATGATGGTTAGCCTTTTTTTTTTTTTAAGCAATAAAGTATTTTTTAATTGAGGTCTGTACATTTTTAAAAGACATTATATTATTGCACACTTAATAGACAACAGTGTAGCGTAAACATAGTTTTTATATGCACTGGGAAACCAAAAAATTCGTATGACTTGCTTTATTATGGTGGTCTGGAACTGCTCTGGAATTGAACTCACAGTATTTTTGAGGTATGCCTGTAAATAAGAAAGTCATGTGATAGGAGTAAGGGTAATAGGCCGAGTTCATTGTGTGAGCTGAGAAGATTGGAATACAAAGGTCAGTAAACACACAAAGGATAAAGGGTAAACTTTGCAAAATACTTACTTTGTCAAGCCAGAAAGTCCTTTTCGGAATCCTTTTCTTAGACCTCTTGTTCCATGGAAGTGTCCTTGGATTCTATGCCAATGGAGTGTAAGCCCTGGTAGGTTGTCTCTGCTAGAAAAACTTTGAGTATGATCCCTGCAACAGATGAAGCAACCCATGAGAGAAAGAACAGTACAAATTGACTCTCAGTACTGTGTGGCTTGCTGTAGTGATAATTGGCAGAGTGGGTAAAAAGAGAATCAACAAAAAGTATTTATTAAGTTCTTACAATGAGATAGGCATTCTACAAAGTACCAGGGATTATGCAGAATGAAAGACAGCCCCTGCCTTCAAGGATCTTACATTGTAATGGGAGAAGACAGTACCATAAAAGTGAACTGAAGGGGGAGTTACCTCTTTGGGGACATAGTGAGGAAGTCTGGAGAATGAAGGATGGCTTATCTGGTACCTTGCTCAAAATGGAAATTCCTGGGGAATTCCCCACTGGGAGAGAAGAGGGATGAGGTGGTGGAGGGAGAAGGCAGTTGAAACAGAATGACTGTCTGAAGAAGGAAGCTTGACTTGGTTTGGGCCTTTCCTCAAATTCGAGGTTATGGAATGAACTCAGTGGGAGAACCCATTGGGAGAAGCGGGCAGCAGGAACAAAGAGAATAAGACAGCTGAAGCATGAAGTTATTCTACAAGAAGCTAAACTTTATTTATTTCATATTTGTGGCTATTTTCAAGTATTTATTTTTTAAAATAGATTTTTATTGATAGATTTTGTTTTTTACATTGACTTTGTTTTCCACTGTACCTTCTGCTACTCTTAGCTCTTTCCTGAGAGTCATTCCTTATTATAAAGTGTAAAAAGAGAGAAAGAAGATGAAGGGGGAAAAATGGATCAACACATTAAAAACATCTGATGTTGGGGTGGCTAGGTGGTACAGTAAATGGAGCATTGGCCCTGGAGTCAGGAGGACCAGAGTTCAAATCCGGCCTCAGACACTTGACACACTTACTAGCCATGTGACTTTGGGCAAGTCACTTAACCTCAATTGCCCTCCAAAAAAAAAAAGCAAAAAAAAAAATCTGATGTTTTATGCAGTTGTGGTGAGGCCCCACATGTTGCATTGCCCACTTATAGTGAGGGCTGTCCTCTTTTAGTATGGGGGTGTCTGTTTTGAAGGGAGGCAAAATAGCTTCCTTTCCCCCCACCCTTCTTCAAATAAGACTTCAGTTCCTTCCAGGAGGGAAACGAGAAGCTTGGAAAATAGGCCACTCTGCTCTCTTCAGAGAAGTGGGGTGCTGGGCTAGAATTATATATCTCTCTTATATAGTTTTAGTGTAAGGGATGAGATCAGGTTCAAACTAACTTCTGACTGCTTTTTAAATAATGGGTGCTGAGGAGGACCCCAAGCTTTTTATCTAAGGCTTGATTCCTTTCCCAACAAATACCAGTTCCACAATGAACATACTTAGCACTTAGCCAAGAAAGTCCATTTTTCCAAATCAGTAACAAAATAGCAATCAAAGAAAGTAAAAATAGGAGAATAAATACCAGACAGTACAGAGTGAAGGAGCTTTCCCTTTGGGAGTGAGGTAACTCAGTTCAGCCAGTGAGAGTGTCCTAGATTTTAAAAAAGAGTAAGTGACCTGAAGTCTTTAATGTAGCAAGCTGGGAATAGAGATGTGAAGACTGCCAGCTCCTTCAGTGTCTTCCCAGAATTTTTTCCTTGCGTAACCTGGAAGTGCTGTTGGTCTTTTCTGTCTTTCCTCTTGAAGCTGTAAGCCAGAAGCATCCGAAAAGACTCAGGCATTTGAAGAAAGCTCAAAGAAATATGTTAGAGAGTGGAGTTTCTCTCTCTCTCTCTCTCTCTCTCTCTCTCTCTCTCTCTTTCTGTCTCTATCTCTCTCACTCTCTCTTTCTCTCTGTCTCCCTCCCTCCTTCCCCTTTCCTCTCTTTCTCCTTCTTCCTCCCTCCTTCCATCTCTCTGTCTCTCTCACTATTTCTCCCTGGCCCCCTTCTCTTTCTGTCTCTCCCTCTCCAACTCTACCCTGCTTTTCATGCAGGGCAGGGCATTCATCTCCACCAGTGAAGAGAATCCCATACCAATGGACCTTGAGATTGAGATTTACACAATGTTCTTCCATTTATGCAGACCTCCACTCCCTCAAAAGAGTGAGGGGCACATTATCTTCTTATATCTTTCTTTGGGCCCAAGCTTGCTCTCTTTAACTTAGCAACATTCAATTTAGATTGTTTGGTGGGTATTTTTCTTTCCATTTACATTGTTGTGACCACTGTGTAGATTGCTTTCCTGGCTCTTCTTACTTCATTCTGTTATCAGTTCATTCAAGTCTTTCCATGCTTCTCTATATTCGTCATGCTTCTTTCTCTCTGCTCAGTAATAATATTCTATTATATTCATGTACCGCAATTTGTCTATCCATTCCCCAGTGGTCAGTTTTCTCTTCTTTGCTGCCATAAATAGTGCTACTATAAATATTTTGATGTATATGCCTAGCAATAGAAACTCTGGTTCAAAAGATACATAGGTATTTTGGTCTAATTATTTGCATAATTCCAAATTGTGTTCCAGAATGGTTTTTGCTAATTCATAACTTCAGCAATGCATCAGTGTTTCTGTCTTTCCACTACCCCTCCAACATTGACTGTTACTATTTTTTGTCATCTTTGCCAATTTGCTAGGTGTGAGATGAAACCTCAGAGTTATTTTAATTTGCATTTCTCTTATTATTAATGATTTTGAATATTTCATATGGTTGCTAATAGTTTGCAATTCGTTTTGAGAACTGTTCATATCATTTGATCTCTGCTGTGTTGGAGAATGAATTTGAGAAACTAAAAGTTTTATACATATATGGTTGTTGGTACTAAAAAGCTTTCTTTAGCTTTGATGCATAGCAGAAATTTTTTTTAGTACATTTCAAATGTACCTTGAGTTCAAATAATTGAATTTGCATGCAACTCTTTGGGAATATTTATGATAGAAAGTAAGACACATTTGGTTCAGCTGAATGAACTTATAGATTACACTCAAGGAAAATGCTTAACAGTAGGTGCATTTCTTTGGAATGGAGAAGCTTTATATTCTTCATATAGCAACTTTAATGAATGACAGAGTTCTAGTTAAAACTATGACTGGCCTGAAATATCTAGAAGCAGTTTGACATATGATAGGAGTGTGAAACTTATAGAAAAAAAGTCAAATCGCAAATAATTTAAAATGTAATTTAATTTTGTTTTAGAGTTTATTATTTTAAGGGAGAAAATATTTTACTTCCTTAATTTTAAACTGAAGAATAAAGAAAATAACTTCAATAAATAAAAAAATACTTGATGTATATTTTTGCTATTTAAGGGTAATGAGGAAGGGAAGAAAAACAGGGAGAAGGAGGTAGACAGAAATATACATGCAAATATGGAGTTGAGATGGAGGCTAAGTAGGTTTTGAGGTTACTATTATAGGTAAACAACTGTTGTTGTACCCTACCATTCACTTGGGCTGTGGGCATGAGAGTTAGGTGTTATAAGCTGTTATTGCTCTTTGAAATGAAATCATTGACTGTACAGTAGACTGGAACAGTCTTTTCTTCATGTGTCTTGCTTTTGTATATCGACTTCAAAAATTTAGTTTTAATGTAGGGTTTTATTTTCTTATGAAGGATAGGATCATATTATTTAGAATTTACAGGTCACTAGGTTCAACTTCCTTATGTTATGATGAAGAAAATGAATTCAGTAATTTGCTTCAGGTCACAGGCAATAAGTATCAGAACCAGGATTTAAGCCTAACTTCTTTGACTAAAAATCCATTGCTCTATTACATTTTGTTGAAGAAATGATTCACTAAATTTTCTGTGGAAAGTCTCACCCTGGAGAAATTTTTTTTTGGTCTTGGCAGTCAAATTCATAAAGCACTCTATAGTCTTATCTCAGTTTAGGTTTTTCTTTTTTATAAATTCTTCCTTGATCTGTCCCCTCAGCTCAAATAGTTCTTTTACTCCTAGAACACTTTGATCACATTACTCCTTATGTGTCACACTCACTCCCTGTAAGACTATTTTATTTTGATTTTCATATCCATAGAATCCAGCACTGTTCTTTGAACATAATAGGTGCTTTATAAATGTTTGCTGAATCAGTTAGATTCTTCTGCCTACTTGTCTGTCTCTTGGAAACATTAGAACTTGGCTTGTTTGCTCTTCAAGCCACTGTCACTCATGGATTTTTCCTGGGAAATTAAAGAGTGAATTAAATTTTAGGAGTTTATCGTAGATTCTTAAATCTCATTCCCACATTTTTCTAAAGGTATAATTTCTTTTTCCCCTTCTCCTTCCTCCCCCTTCAAATAAACAAATATTTAAGGGAGGGAAGTAGCAGAAAGAAATATAATGAGATCATCTGCACTCAAGGAATTTAATATCTATTTGGAAAAATAAGACATAAAGTTGATTAGTTATACAATAGTACAAGAGTTAAATAACAATCCATACAACTATTAAGCAGCAAGATTTTGTTATGCAAGATCAGTTAAGTGTCTGATCTTTGTAATGATTATTGCTTATGATCCTCTGGCTGATCACTTTAAAACTGTAACTGCCTTTTTAAAAAAATCATGATGAGGAGGATTTCTTTGCACCTGTAGTGTGAAGGCTTAATATTTCTAGATACTATATAAAATTTCGACTTTAATCTGCAAAGTTGTTTTGTGGTTTGGATTATATATAGTCATCTCTGAGGCAGTGCCTACCACAGCAGCTGAAATCAGATGATCGACTTTTGCTGACAGTTTCAGAGATTTAATCTCAAGAGATTGTGGGCAGACTGTTCTCAAAAGGAAAGTCTTTTGTTGTGGAATGTGCTTCTGTTCTGCTGAGATAGTAAAAATCTGTTTATTTTTAGGCCTTTTATATTAGACCCATATGTTCTATGCATTGAGCAACTGAATACTTTTAAGGTACCACAGAAGAACCTTGATTCTTGGTTTTGTTTAACTTGTTCTTGCCTTTGGATGAACACACCTGAGAAATTCTGAAAGGTGTTTTCTCAGAGGTATACTTCATTTTATCCCAGAATTCTTTTGCTTTAAAATAGTAGTTTATGCTTAAAAGAACACATCAAACCGTATGTAATGGAAATTTACAGTTTCATAATAGAACTCTCTTTTTTTCTTCTTTATATTGAAATTCAATATTGAAATGTTCATATTTACTGATGTTAAAATTCTCAATAAAAAAAAAATTTAGAAATGCAATGACATTTTACTTGCAGTTAAAGTTGGACAACTACTCACTTCCCTTTGGATTCTTCCAGTAGTAATTAATTTGAAAATATGATGAGAATTCAGTATTAATAACATTAATGACTGAGATCTTAATGATTCTTTAAGGTTTTGCAAAATTTTTTACATTTATTAACTCATTTGCTTTACATGAGGTTGCTGTTAGATGAGGAAACTATAGCTGAGAGGTTAAGATACTTAATCAGGGTGGCTAGGTGGTGCAATAAATAGAGCACTGGCCCTGGAGTCAAGAGGACCTGAGTTCAAAACCAGCTCAGACACTTAACACTATCCATGTGACCTTGGGCAAGTCACTTGGCTCTAATTGCCCTGCCCTCCCCTCTCCAAAAAGCAAATAAAAAAAAAAAAGATATGTAATCATGGTCAATACAGCAACAGGGTGTTAGGCATAGGAACTGAACTCATGTCTTTGTTGGCTCTGTGTCACAGCCACTACACTCTACTGCACAGCTTGAAATAGAAAATAAATAACATTCCTTTATTCAGTCAGTCAATGGGTATATGTTGAATACTTGTTCTGTGCAAGGTGCTATGAAGGATGTATGTGTGTGTGTGTGTATACACACACACATACATATGTACATACACACACATATATGTATGTAAGGGTGTAACTTCATTTCTGATTAGCTGCTCTGCTTGGTTTGACTCCAGGAACATTAAGCCTTTCTCCAAGATAAATTTATCACCTGAAACCTCATTTTCATGGAGATTAATTAATCTTTGGTACTCATCATCTCCTCAGAACCCTCAGTTGCCTCTACCCTCTGATTGGAGGGCTGAGCAATAAACTCCTAAAGCCTCCCTTTATAGAGTTTTCAGATTTTCCAGTTAACTTGATTTTTTATTAGCTGCTTTGTGTGGTTTCAGCTCTACTCAATGAACATTCATCTTACTATTAAGTTTTTATATAAATAAAACTTGCAAAAATTATTGGTAAAATTAAGAAATGGAAAATATCTTTATTCTTTTTAATGCTCTCAGATTTTGAACAGCTAATTTCATGCAGAAATTACTTTAATAATGTCTGCTTTTCTCTCTAGAATGGTAAATTTAAGTTTAACATGGAAAATGCCTTTTGCCATATATATGGTCAGAAATTGCCTTACATATGTAAATATTAAACCAAAATTTTTTCTACCTTCACTTTCTAATTGTTGGATTCAGTAGTGTGTGAATGTTTGTGTGTAACACAGGAATGAAGAGAGTTCAGACAGAGCCTTTTTCCCATTCATTTACACCTCTTCCTATTTCCCTACATGCTTAGTTTTCATGTTGTTCTTATTTTGATTTGGGGGCGATGAGGATAGAGTTAAAGTAAAGAAGTTCCAGGGAGCTGTCAAATGTGTGAGGACCAAAGAATGAGAAGTCTTGAGCTGAGAGGTAGAATTGATATGTAAATGGGCGGTGGGGATATAGCTCAAGCGTATGTCTCTTGGACTTGGGGTGTTCTGCAGGTGTGAGGAATTAGAAGGGAAAAGGAGGATAGAAGGCAGTGAAGGGTAATAGATAGTGAAAGAGTAGGATAAAGCAGCAGGAGGAGAGATGGGAAGGAGAAAAAAAAATGAACAGGCAACAAGTTTTTCCCTGAATGAACCTTGAGGATTCTTATTGTAATTGCTGTTTTCACTAGGAAAACTTTTCAGTTGCTACTCTTGTCCATTTGCTTGCTGGGCCTTATTAACTAAGAGCATTCTCATTGTAGATGGCAGTACATTAGGACGCTTCCCACCATCTGCTAGTATCCTTCTTTCTTCACTTACCACTCTATGCTGTGGGAATTTTCAAAGTTTCCATCACTGCCTTCAGGACACAGTATGCAAGAGAAATGAAAGCCACTGCTCTGATCAACTTCGGGCTGTGTGCCCATAGCATGGCTTTGTGCAGTCCGTTCTTAGGCACTGTGGGCAATCAGTGAGTAGTGCTTTTGTGCAGATGCTTAAGATGGTATAAATAATCCAGGACTACCACTCGTTGGAATTTATCTTTTTTCATAAAGAAAGAGTGGAAAGCAAATAAGAGGATACCTGAATTTTTAAAGATTTGGCTTTCTGGTCTGAAGAAACAAGAAACGACTCCATGGGTTTGATCCATTCGCAAAGCATGGCCCAGTTATAAAACATCAGTTTTATTGTGTCCTTCCTTTTACCAAAAACCCTCTGTGATACCCTTTTGCTTGAAATGCACACTTCTCTTTTTGTTGATATCCTAAAATTCCTTTAAGACTCTTTTCAAGTACCGTTTCCCTTAAAAAGTCTTCCTTCTCTTTATTCCTATTGCACTTATGATGCTAAATAAATATTTGTTCAATGAATCAATGATTTTTGGTTGAGGAAGCCAGACTAAAAAGGATGACTGGTGTGCAGCTTGAGGAGAGTGAGCAAATATATTTCATTACGAACATACATGTAGAGGAAAAACTCAAGACCAAGGTTTAAGTCAAGGCTCTGCTAACCAGCCATATAACTTCCCTGGGCCTCAGTTCCCTCATCCATCAGATGGAGTTAAAAATACCTGCTGTTCCTACTCCATGGAATTATTCTGAGGATAACATAAGATCATAGAAAGCTCACAGGACTTTGAGTCAGAGGACCTATTTACTAACTATGTAACTTTGAGCAAATCACCTTCTGGGTAAGTTTCTTAGGGTTCTTTTGTAAGATGAGGGGGATCTGTGATCCCTTGTGAGAACGATTTGAAAATTAAAAAGAAAATATTGCACATGTATGTTATAATTCATATATAGTGTTATATATAGTGACATATAATTCAGTATAGTGACACAGTATGTTGTGGTGGGTAAAGGGCTGTCCTTGGAGTCAGGAAGACCTGGATTTAAGTCCTGCCTTGGACGTAGACTAGCCATGTGTATCTTGACAAGTCATTTAAACTTCAGGCAACTCTCTATTACTAGCTGAAGTTACTCTGTAGACAGTTTGTGATCTGAGTGTGTAGTGAGATTTCCCATATATAATCAGAGATTGGACATGATTAAATATTGTTCCTTTGGTTGTACTGGTCCTGATCCTTTTATACTGTTTAAGGATTTATCAATTCATAGATTTTAGAACTGGAAGAGACCTTGGAGATCATCCATTTCAGTCATTTCATTTTACAGATGAGAAAATTAAGCCTCATAGAGGGAGGCCTGTTTTCTTAGCTCATTATCACAAGAACTATAATAAAAAATGCCTAGTGCATTAGAGAGCTACAAAGTCCAATATAACAAGCATTTATTAAGTTCCAAATATACACAGTACCATGTGCAAGGTGCTGGAGATGTCAAGGAAAATGAGAGGAGTCCCTGCCTTTAAGGAACTTCCATTTAGCCAGGGAACAGAGGTTACATTATGTAAACAGATAAGGACTTATAGAGAAGATAGCATGGTATGGTGGAAAGAGCCCTGGTTCTAGAGTCAAGGGACCTGAGTTCAAGTCCTATCTCTGATGCTTTCTACCTAAATGACTTTGTGCAAGTTATGTAAAAAGGGAATAAGTGTTAATTAAGCACCTTGCTATGTGCCTGGCACTTTGCTAGGCTCCTTACAAATATTATCTCATTTGATCACATTTTATCTGTAAAATGAGGGAAGGTTAGACTAGATGACTTCTGAAGTCCCTTCCATCTCTGGATCTGTGATGATACTTTTTGCATAGGAAGAGATGAGGAAAAGGCTTCCTTTAGGAGATAATACATGAGCTAGAGATTCTAAAAGGTGGGAAAGGGGAGAAGGGATGGTTCAGGCCTGGGAGACAGCCTTTGCAAAGGCATGGAGGTGGGGAATGGAGAACCAGGTTTATAGGCCAGTTAGGCTGGATTGTAGAGTACATGAAGTCTTAAAAGGAAGGCTAGATCCAGACTGAAAGATTTTAATAGACTGAAAACAATAATGAGAGAGATGAATGAAGGCTGGATATGTAGATATGAGATGATTCTTCTGCACAGACATGGTAATTGAATTCATGAGAACTGGTAAGCTCAAGAAGAGAATGGAGAAAGAGGAAAGAAGAGAGCTTAGGACAGAGACTTCGGGGACATCTATGGTTAAGAAGTAGGAATGGATATTGAAGTAGCAAAAGAGATGATAAGAAGCAATCAAGGGGGCAGCTAGGTGGTGCAGTGAATAGAGCACTGGCCCTGGAGTCAGGAGGACCTGAGTTCAAATCCGGCCTCAGACATTTAACACAAAACTAGCTATATGACTTTGGGCAAGTTGCTTAACCCCAATTGCCCTCCAAAAAAAAAAGGCAAAAAAAAAAAAGCAATCAGACATGAAGGAGGAGAACCAGAAGAGAGTAGTGTCATGAAAGATATAGGAGAATATGTCTGGTAGGAGAATATCAGAGGGATATGTGCTATGTGACAACAATAGGGGGAAAGATAATTTTCTATAGTGGTGGGGAGGAAGAGACAGAGAAGGCTTCATTTAGGGACGACATAGCATTCCTGTTTAAAACCACATGTAGAACTTTGTTGGGGGATGAGTAGTTTTTCCTCCCTCCCTGATAATGTGGACATATTTCAAGTCTTATTCTTGGCTTCTGCTTTCTTTTTCTCTATTCTTTACCTAGGGTATCTTATCTGCTCTCGTGGCTTTAACTGTTATTTCTATATTCAGGTGACAGCTGAAGATGGTATCTCCTGTCCTTCCTATCTCATATTTTCTAGCTTCTTTGTGGACATTTCAAATTGAATAGACAAGTATTTTAGCTTGATTTAACATAATACTAAATATGTTTAAAAGTGAATTGTTACTCTCTCTTCAAATCAGTACTTTGCATCTCATATTTTAATGTCAGTCAATGAAATCATTCTTCTAAAATTCCAACTTAGAACTTTGACATCAACCTTGATTCTCCTTTCCTTCTTACACAGCATCAGTCATCAAAGTGTTATGTTCTTCATTTGAAATACCTCTTGTATGTGACCTTTCCTTTTTCTCACTTCCTGGATTCAAAACTTCATACTTGGATATTTGCTTTAATGTTTTTCTTTTTGAAATTTTCAGGCAATCCATTTAATTATGCTGATAGAAACAATTACTATAACTGAGAAGTAATTTCCAAAGAAGAAAAGTCCTTTAGTATCTGCTGGGTTAGTTCTGAGAACTAGTTTGGTCTTCAAAAACTTTTAAGAACCTCCACTAAAGCCCTAAATCAATGGTTATCAAGATGTGGAGGTGACTCTGAATTATTTGTCCCTTAATAAAGTTTTATTTAAATTTTTTTTGTTTTTTATACTACTGTCACTTCCTAATAACTATATTCCCATATAATTTTGCATTATAACAGGGAGAACCAGTTAAGCAAAACAAATATCAGTTGACTGATTCTGACAATTTATGCAATATTCTTCATGTGTAGTCTGTCAGCTTTGCTGAGAGAAGAGTTTTAGAGTGCTCAGAGAGGCCTAGTACCTCTGTTGTGGGGGCTACCAAGTCTTTTTCAGGGCTACTCATCCACCTTTGTTGTCCACCTTCAGTTGGCTCTCACCTGTGACTTCAGGGAGCTGTGGCATGCTCAGCAGCCTCACCCTGGTGAACCATCTTAATAGACAGGCTAAACCAGATGGAGAGTAGCTAATAGGCCTCAAACCTGTTGGGGGAGGGATGTCTATCCCAAGCATGTGAAGATTGTCCCCAGTGCAATGGGCAGATGAGAATAATTTGTTCCAATGGCCATGAAAATGGCTGGAGTAGGTGCTGTGGAGCACTTAGAGCTTGGTCAGACATTGAAGATACCAAAATGCATCCTGGGTCATTGCCAGTCATTCTTTCAACTTTTGCCTTGCCGCTGGACTTCAGTGACCCTGGAAGAGAGAATGAAGCTGAGGACGTTTTGCAATGCTGCCTCACTGAAATCTAGTTAAAGTCAAAATATCCCTCATGATGTTGTTTGTCCTCTTCAAAAATGAGAGGAGAGGAAATGTGTTTCAGGCATCATTTCTCTGGAACTAGGAGTGAATATTATATATAATTTGATATTTGATATTGTTTTATGTTGTTTTTGTAATGGAGGACAGGCCAAAACCCCAGTCCTTATTAGCCTGGGCAGAGTGCATTAGCCTGCTTGGTCAATGCAGTTCCCTGCATAGAAGAGACTGAGAAACCTGCTCACAGGAGAGCTGGGGTGTTGTATAATTGAAGTGCTTTGAAGAGACCTTGGAGCATGCAGAGACACTCTGTAACTGGTTCTGGTCTACAGTTGCAGAACCAGAGCTTGAGGAACCTTCAAAAGACCTTAATCAGCCTTTTCCCCTCTCTCTTGGTTAGATGGCATCCCATGAGAGATAGTATAAGGAGAGAAGACTTGGGCCCTCTCCCTTTGAGGCTGACATGTGACTGATAAGTTTGGGCCTTAAGTTTTTGGCTGCCTTGACATTTAGTGAAAGATCTGTTGGCTAGTCTTGTCAATTTTGAAATGTCAGGAGAGTGAGCCATCTGAGTCCAGAAAGCCCAAGAATCTCAGAGGAGCATGGGAATAGAATCTATGCCAAGTTTTGCAGCCAGCTTAGCATTGATGCCCTGATTAGCAACCAGCAGCGCGTTCAGTATTTGAGATAAGTATTTTTTCATCAGTGATGTCATGAACTTGGTGGAACTAACTGCTGTGTAGAAATTCCATTAAGTCTGAGCCCATTCTGCTCAGAGACCAAGGTATAGGGGCGAGTGTGACCCCAAGGTTTTAGGGGAAGATGTTTGTACTTCTGTTCTTATTAAGTCTTCAAAGTAAATATCCTTTTGTAAAAGCTAATTGATTTTATTTGGTAAAATGAAATGGGACTACTAGTCACTGACACATAACAGTAGGAAGAACACAAGTGCAGGGGACTTGAGCCACTGAGATTTGAGAAAAGTATCCTAATGCCTCATGAATGCCCCTAGAACTCTGTGGGGACATACCTGCCTCGCTGTGAGATAAGTGAGCCCCACACATCTTTGCTACCTTTTTGTTTGCGTTATTGAGGTCATTTTTGTATATATTGTAGTTAACTTTTTTGATCTGTATCAGGTCACAAAAGTATTCCCAGATTCCCTGAATTGCTTATATTCATTGCTTCTGATAGATTGCAGACGTTTTCTATTTACTCTTCCTGTTGTCTCTCCATGTTCCAGTCTGTTTTATGCATTGATGCTCATCAGTCAGTCAGTGAGTAAGCATTTATTGAACACTTGCTATGGGTCAGGCACAGTCATAAGTGCCGGAGATACAAAGTAAGACACAAACATGGTCCCTGAATTCAGGTAGTTTACAATCCAGTTGGGGAGATGACATGCAAACAAATATGTTCATACAAGATATATACAGAGTGAATGAAAGGTAATCAAAGAAGGAAAACACTAACTGGGTGTGTGGAGGAGGGAAATCTTGAAAAGCTTCCTGTCGATGGTAAGATTTGAGCTGAGTGTTGAAGGAAAACCAGGAAAGTCAGGAGGTATGAAAATGTTACAGGGGTGAAAAGGCATAGAGCCCCCAGATGCAGAGAATTCTTTTGGGATCAGCATTTTGTACTTGTCTACACTTTTCTCAAAAGTCCTGCAGTGACTGCTCTTTGTTAGAGAACAATATCTATATTCCTAGGCCTTTCATTTAAAGTTTTCTATAGAAGGTTAAATGTTTCTCCTACATCATCTCGCATCACACCTGTTTCAACTGAGGTAGATTACTTATCTCCCAAACATATTTTGTATATTGCATCTTGGCACTCCTGATGTTTTTCCTTGCCTGAAATGCTGCTAACTTTCCACGTTCAGAAATCTAGCCCTTCCTTAAAGGATCAGTTGTGGTGCTACCTGCTCCATGCAGTCTTCTTAGGCTACTTCATTATGATCATTTTCTTCCCTGAACTACTCTATATCATTGACTGGATATGTCACTTAACATCCTCTACCTTATTTTGTGGTAATTGTTTTAGGTATACACAATTTAATTGTTTCCCATGGTTCAGGGCTCCCTAAGACTTTAAGCTCACTTGAACCGGAAATGGTTTGGGGGCTTATTGCAAGAAGGCCAGTTTTTCTGTTTGGCTTGATGCCCACACCCAGACTTGCTCTAGGAAAATCTTCTAAAATACTTTTAGGGTAGCTCAGTTGTAGCTCTCCTTTAAAAAGTGAGTAAGAGGGTCTCGAGCTCTTTAAAAGCATTCAGAGTGCTAAAAAGGTGTGGGATAGTGTTTATTCAGCTGCACAAAACCCAGAAGTCATAGACTTACAAGAGCCCAGACACACAGATAAGGCACTAAAATGTCTTCCACTCCCTGAAAAGAGACTTCACTTAAGATTGTTTTCAGGGCACCTTTTTGCTATTTCAGTGTATTTCTCTTTTCCATGGTGTAATACTACATACATAATCTTTACACTCCTCTCTCCCCCAACCCTACTCCCTGACTCATAGTACCTGATTCCTTCCTACCTTTACAATCTTCTTACACCTCATTCTCTTCCATGCACTCTTTGATTCAATGACCCCGGCCTCCTTAACTTTTCCTTGCACAAGAAATTCCATCTTATGACTCCAGGCATTGTCACTGGCTGTCCCCCATTCTTGGAAATTCTCTCTTTTCTCATTTCTGCCTTGTAGTTTCTTTGGCTTCTTTCAAATCTTATGTAGCTTTATTTTTTCCAAGAAATCTTTCCCTGTCCTTAATCTTACTTCTGACACAAAACCCAGTTTATCCTGTATATATCTTCTTTGTAACATAATTGTTTATATGTTGTCTTTTCTCTTATTGGATTTGTGAGTGTCTTGAGGGCAAGGACTTTTTTTTTTTAAGTTTCTTTGTATCTTAAGCACTTTGTATCTTGCTCTGTTCATAGTAGGTTCTTAATCAGTGCTAGTCATGTTGACTCTTGAGTACATAATATACTAACTTGAAAAACATTTTGGGTGGGTTTGTGCTTTTGTTTGGGAATATACAGATCTTTTTGGGACTTGATGACAATCTGTGTTCAGTGATGCAGATCAAAATCATTCCATGCCTTCTCATTCTGTATTACTGGTGTCCATGTTCTACAGTAAAAATTCCAAAAAGCACATATACACATTCACTTGAATTTTCAGCCCTCTTGTTTTTTCCCCATCTCAAGGATTCCAGGGCATTGTCCATCTCTTGCTGAGCATTATCCTTGATACATATCTTTCCCCTTTCTTTTCTTAGTAGCACATACTATTTACTCCTTTTGTCATTGAAGATGCTTTTGGTAATTGTTGCAGGCTACTATTGCATACCATGTGCCTTTCCCTTGCCCTGTGAATTGTCTGTGGTTTTATTTCTTTAGAAATTGTTCTATTCCACCAATCTCATTCATGTGGCACCATTAGGAGAATGCTGGTCTTAGAGATGGTTTTTTTCCTAGTTCAGATTATTGAAAATATTTGAAAGTACTGTGTAATTTCCCAAAAAGCATTAAAATCCAGAATTTTCAAAGGAGAAACTAGGAGGGAGAATTTTTTTTTGTTGGTAGCAGTCCCGAAATAGCATCTTTTTTTATTTGAATGTTAATATTTCATTGAAACCATATGTCTGTAGAGGGCCTATACTCCAGAGGTAGTGGTTATAAAATGTGTCTTTAGGTGCTTTATGTTAAATTATGTTAAATATTATCTGGAACACTATTGTCATAATGTGTATTTGATTAGTAGAATATAGAATTTATATAAATTAAGTCTATATTATCTTGGGAATGACGTAAACAACTGGAAATTTGTTCCTATGGTTTATGATCTTATTTAATTCCATTCATGGATTAAAGCCTAGCTGTGCAGAATTGATGTAATTCAGATAATGACATTCACTTGTAACATCATGATGTGTTTAGAATACCATTTATTGGGAGAAATCTTTACTTCTGGAATTTATAAAGTTTTAATCATTTTTTGTTTCTCTTCAGCCCCTATGTTGTAAAGTACTATGGCAGTTACTTTAAGAACACTGACCTTTGGATTGTTATGGAATACTGTGGAGCTGGCTCCGTTTCAGACATAATTCGGTTACGGAATAAGACAGTAAGTGAATTTTCAATGCTGTATTTTATTTTGAAATTAATTTCTTAATCTGTTATCTACAGAGAGAGAATGTGGTATAATGGATAGAGAGTTGTCTCTGAAGTCAAGAAAACCTGGGTTCAAATGCTGCCTCTGTGATGGTGGGCAAGTCACTAAATAACTGGCATTTATACTTGCAGGGCTCTTTACAAATAGTTCATTTGATACTCACAAGAGACCTGAAAGGGGGTGCTGGTATTATCACCCTTTTTAAAAGATTGAAGCAGGTAGCTTTTAAGTGACTTGCCCAGGGTTATACGACAAGTTCATATCTGAGGCAGTAGTTGAGTTTAAGATTTCCTGATTTCAAATCTTCTGCCCTCTCTACTGTGCCACCTAGTGTCTGTGTCTCAGGGCCCTAACTTAGGCTGGTGAAGGAAGTTCCCTAATCTCATGAAATCACAGGTCCACTTAAAAAAAAATTCCAAAGGATCTATATTCAGAAACTTGCTTGGGAAGGAAGTATTTGATGAAAAAGAAACTACTGAATAAATAAATGAATAAAGGAAAATATTATGTAGTGGATGGGGTACTGGACTTGGAGTCAGAAAGACCTAGGTTCAGATACAGCCTCAGATACTTAGTAGCTGGGTGACCCTAAGCAAGTGATCCGTTTCCTTATCAGTAAAATGAGAGTGTTACACTACATGGCTTCCAAGGTCCATTTTAGTTCTAAATCTATGATCCTGTGACCCGTTGAAGGGTCAAGTGCTGGAGATACAAATATTATGGGAAGGAAACCACACATATTGGGGAGTTGTGGACAAGGAAGGGAGTTATGGTCCAGACAGTCTTAAAGATAGTGATTTGATCATAGTTATTAGAAAAAGGTCGAAATTGGTGTGGTATGGGTTGAGGTGAGAGTGGCAAGGGAAGGTATAAGGGAAACGACCAGGGTGAAGAAGAGGACAATAGGTTCTAGGAACTGAGCAAGAATTTTAAGAGGACCAGTCTAAACTCCTCTCACCTTATGGAATATTTGCACCCTAATTTATTAATGTAGCATATGTTGTTTGTGTCTAATTCCCTAATTTGTAGCATTTATTTCCTCTTTGCATACTAGTGTTGTGTGGGTTAATAATGAGTCCTCTGGAAAAAAAAATCCGTGGAATTAGAAAATACATAGTGCTTGGTTTTGAAAATGTATGTAATAAACTTGGTTTAGATTTTACTTAATAATTTAATGACATTTCATGTCTGAGAGGGTTGGTAGAAAAGTAAGTTTATTTTATGTTTGGTATATTCTAAATACCTTGGTCATCCAAGTAAATAGTAAAAAAGGTTAAAAATGTTTAAAACCACAGTTAATCTAATATGCTTCTGAATTTTCAGAGTCTATTGAAAAGTATATTTTTTGCTAATCATTTCAGGATGTTTGAAAGTAATGTTGGCAGGTTGTAAGTTTATGGATTTATGTGATGCAGTTTAACAAAATGTAATTAACAAAGTCTTTTTATGGTTGTGTTTTAATCCTAAATAAAAGAGCTATTTACAGAATAGCTACTTTAAACTAGAAATGCATCAAGTTCGTTTTGCATATAATTTATAGGGGGAAAAGCTATCCTTATTTATCTGTGAAATGACTGTAAAGACTAATCAGTGGGATAATTTATAATTCTGTAGAACAGTTACATAATTACTATATGGCATTATTATATATTTTCAGAAGTGTTCCAGTAAAATACATTCAGAAAAATGCTTAAATACTTGAGCCAATTTGTGGTTAACCAAAATCATTTTAAAATTTGATTAGGGAAGTAACTTGAAAGTTTACTGTACTGATTTTTTTTTTCCTGTTGGGAAAAATAAAGTAAATAGAATTTCTTTTAAAAGAAGTGAAGCAAGAGTTAAATGTTCCCTGTTTTGACAGAATATGTTAAGTGATCTGTGACATTTTAATTATATATTTTAAAATTTCCATAGTTCTTTACTACAATTTATGTAAATCAGATGACCCTGGCGTGGTTAGAGGAAAAATGCTTTATCAAAAACAAGTGAAAATAGTTCCAATCCATACCAGAGATGAAATCTTTGTAAATTGATGGGAAAAAACCATTTTGTTAAATTCAGATCTTATACCTAATTTAAAATTTATAATGGTGATATTAAGTAAGATTGTATGAAACTGGCAGCTGTAACTTTCCTTCATATTCTTGTTTTAATATTTTAATGATACTTTTTATGGCATTAATGTGGCATAAGTAGTTTGTTAAGAAATAAAAACAATAGACTTTAAAAGATATTTTTATTTCTTTTCTTGAAGAAAATATTTGAAAGTTAATAAAACTCCAAAAGACTTCTTGTCCCATTTGTCCATAAACAGGAGTAAAGTGAAATTGTTTTAAATAAATGTGATTTAGAAATTGTAACTTATTCATTCAATAAGCATTTATTAAATGCCTCTTGTGTACCAGGCTGTATATACTAGGTCCTGGGGATTTTTATTCAGTATTCAAATGGATTTGGGAGTTTGTTGGTTTGGGAGTTCTGTCCAATTATGCAGACTGCAACTCACCCATGCCTGGCCATCCTGTGGCTCTTTTGTCCATATCCTCTCACACGTTCATTATAGTAGGAATATCTTGAACAAGGGAATGAAAATGGTTTGATCTATGCTCTAGGAATGAATTGGAGGTGAAAGAGAAGGCAAGGAGGACTGTTTGGGCACTTTTGTGATGGTCTTGGTAGAATATACTGAGGGCCTGAACTTATGGGTATCTAACAAACTTTTAAAAACATTTACTCCATGTCACAATAGGAAAAAAGGTACAAAACAGGGGTCCCAAAATTCTTAAAGTAGTTTTAAGTTTTCTGGAATACCCTGTGTAGCAGAATAATACTTTGTCGCTAAGGGACATAAGCTAGTAAACAATTTAAAAGAAAATAAATAGAAAAGTGTTTACTAAGTGTGTCTCAGATTATAGCACTATGTTGTTGCTAGATAATTTTTTTCTTTGATAAAATATCATTGCTTTTTAAAAAATAAAACAGTGATGTACTCATTCATTAAACAAACATTTATTAAATGCCTTCTCTATCCAGAGTACTGTTATAAGTGTTAATGGAGATACAAAATTTAGATAAGAGATACCATCTATATCTGCTTTTCTAGAATTTATAGTCTAGTAGGTAATAAGACAAAACCAGATAACTATAATGCATAATATTACAAGATAAACATAGTTGCAATACAACATCTTGTGTGACGTCTAAGGAAGAAGAGTGTTACCAACAGAGTATCTGGGAGGTCTTCATGGAAGAAATGACATTTGAGTTGTACTTTAAAGGATGGACAGGAATTCATTTAGCAAAAAGGGGAAGATATGATACTTTAGGCAAAAGGAAGTATATAAGAAAAGCCATGGAGACAGGAAAGTGCTGGCCATATTTGGGGGCATAGAATAATCCAATTTACCTTTAGGGTGGAGGACATGGAAGGAAGAATATGAAATAAGACAAGAAAGGTAGGTTTTGGAGAGCTTTGAATGCCAGGCGGTGGTTTTCAAACTTGACTTAATAGGCAATAAGAAGTCTTTGAACATTTCTGAGCCAAGGATTGACATGATCAGATCCATGCACAGAAAAGATCAGAATCATAGCAATATGAACAATGAAATAGGGTGGGGAAAGTGGATGCTGGGAGGACCTATTACAGTAATCTAAACAGATATTAATGAGGACTTTAAGATGAAGATGATAGAAATGAGAATAGAAAAGAGAGAATATATATGAGATGCTATGGAAGTAGAATTGATAGAACTTGGTATTTGACTAGGTATGAAAAATAATAGAGAAGAAAAAAAGGATAAACCCTGATTTCAAATATGGGAAATTGGGTGGTACCACAGATAGAATTAGTGAGACTTATCAGAAACAATAGTAAGATTGGTTTCGGATAGATTTAATTTTTTCTAGTTGGAGATATCTTATAGGCAATTGGAAATGTAAGTCTAGGGCTCAGAAAAGAGTTATGAAGGCCAGAGAGATATTTGTGACTCTTCTGCATAGAAGTGGTAGTTAAAAACATAAGCATGAATAAGATTGCCAAGGAGAGATAATAAAGAAAGGAAAGGACAGACCCTTGGGGAACAACTAGATGATTAGGAAGAGCAGAGGGGACAGCAAAGGAGGAAAGAATAGTTAAAGGGGTAGGAGGAAAACCATGAGAAGGAGTCTTAGAAACCCCAAATGGAGAAAGCAGGATTAAGTATTATTACTTATTGTTATATATTAAATATAGCAGAAAGGTAAGAAGGATAGAAACTGAAAAAAGACCATTGGATTTACTGAGTAGGGGGTTACTGTTGATTTTGGCATCAGTGTTGACCATCGTGGTGTTTAGATTAAGTCTTTCAGAATTGTTCATTACAAGAGCTTGAAGGGAGTGCTAATGAGGAAATGGAGGAATTGGGTATAGAAAGTTTTTTCAAGAAGTTTAGAATTAATGGAAAGGAGAAAGATTGAACAGGATTAAGAAGTATAGAGTGATAAGGGAAACACTTTTGTTCTTAAAAGAGTTATGGAGATTTTGAGTATTTGGGGGGCAAATGGCAGATATGAAGGAGTCAATGGAGAAGCAATCAGCAGCATTTATCAAATGTCTACTATTTATGGAGAGAGCTAGGTGGGACCTGGAGTCAGGAAGATCTGACTTCAAATCTGGATTAATTCATTTACTAACTTTAGCTTTATAACCCTGGACAATGCACAAACATTTGTCTGCCTCAGTTTCCTTAATTATAAGGATCATGCTATTACTTGTGTCCCAGAGGTTTTAGGAGGATCAGTTGAGAAAATATTTGCAAAGTGCTTTGCGTACAAACACTATATAAAAGTTAACTATCATTATTATTAGCTGTTACCACGACACTGTTAGGTGCTAGGGATACAAAGACAAAAGTGAAACAGTTCTAATCCTCAAGGAGCTTACATTCTATTAGGGAAGAGGTGGAAGGGAAGAGTTCTGGTCCATATCCTTATGCTAAAAAGAGACAGTTCACATTTATGTGTTATTTTAAGGACTGCTAAGTACTTTGCATACTTTATTTCACTTGATAGATCAAAATACTTGCCTGGCACATAATAGGTGCTAATTTATTTACTAACTTGGGCACGGTAAGGGTAAAAAGTAGGTTTAATGTGAGTGGGTTTGGGGGAAGGTATATAGATTATGGTCCAATAATCAAATAAATTTCAGATTTTTGCGTCTTGGACTTGCTGTAATTCTGAGAAATGGGAAAAAGGAAGTAGTTGGAGTTGAGGATTGTGATAAATAACTCCTTGAGGCTGGGAAGGGGGAAGATAAAAGTTTATTGCTGTACTGTCATGGTGGGTGTCTGGTAAAATAGACACACCCTCTAGAAATACAAGTAAGCCTTAAAAACCTGTGCTCAACCACAGAGTTCCTCCACTGTCTCCCCATTGGCTGGGTAGTACAGAGTGTACAACTTTCTGATATGCCTATTACACAGTTCCCCTTGATATGTCCTCCTTCCTGCTACATGCATTGTATGACCATTAAAATGAAACTAGTTCTTTTAGAGAAGTTAGTATTCATGAGGTTATTTACGGATGACTATTGCAAGCAAGACTTAACTTTGCTTAACTGACTTCTAGCCTCAAAACAGGATAAAACTAGTTGGATCTTGCTTCCCTCTATCTTCTGTATGAGACTTAGCTCCTTCACTATGTCTCCCATTCTGCTGATTGTTATTCTGAATTTATTGAAACAAATTTCTCTTTTATTTCTCTCAATTTCCCTCTTCTTCTACTAGAAGGTAATCTAGCACTAATCTGTGTTGATAGTGTCCCTGTTTAAATGTCTTATCCTTAATAGCCATAGGCAGAGAAATTCTCTTAGGTATTCTGATTAGCCTGATGAGTGAAAATGTTTGATAAACATCCCCCACTGCTTTCTTCTACAATCAGTTCATTTTCCTGCATTTGCTGCAAGTCAAAAGACTTCCTGGTATGTATAGATCCTTAGATTTCATAAGTCATGTGTTACATAATTTCTCTGGAAACAAAAGTTTTAATCATTCCTCAAAGGATGTTGACGAATCTCTTGGTCAATTTGTTAGGAGGGTTGTTAACATGAAAATTGAAGTTTTGGAGGACGATGGTAGAGGGCAGACAATAGAGGAAGGCTATGTATTGAAGGCATTGAAAAAAGTCTTCAGAATGCCCTAGACATAAGTAGCTGACAACAATAATGAGGAAATGAATTGCTTGAATTTCAGGTGAGGAAAGATCTTTGAAGATTAGTAGAGTAGTTAAATCAAACTTTTTGGTCCCAAGACCTCTTTATGCTCTTAAAATTTACTGAGTCCCTTAAAGAATTTTTTTTTTGTATGGGTTATGTCTATCAGTATACATATCACATTAAAAATTAAAATGTCTTTGAGAATTTTTAATTTTGAAACCTCTGAAAGGGTTTTGGACACCTTAGTGGATTTCTGGACTACAGTTTTAGAATCAGTGGTGTAGACATAATGCTAGGGCAAGAAATATTCCTTTTTTTAGCATTAAAGGTCAAGGGGAATGAAAGGAGTAGCTTCCCTGATCACACACCCCAGGACCTCTACCCAAGACCTCTATCCAGATCCAGGCAGGTTACATCAAGAAAAATTACCCTCTGAATGGTCATTTGGTCCCCCTACAATCTACAGGTCAGGAGCTCCTGAGTCAGCCACTTCTCACCCCAGTCAGGGGCCAGACTGCACTCTTCCATCCACCCCTGTTCCAACAGAGTTCTGCATTGACCTTTTACTTTGTCTTTGGTGTTTATGGTTTGAGAAGTCTGGAAACTGCCTGCAGCTGCTGGTGCTTCATTCTCCTCAAGTTTGCTCCTGCGGCTGCTGGTCGGGGCTGCCCTGGGGTGAAAACCACATGGCTCACAGGGGGCTGGGCTTGGCTACCAGCTTGGTGATAGCCTCTTCCTGCCAGCCTACTGGGCCGCCTTCAGTGGGAGATTTGTTACTCTCTGTCACTTTGTGGGTTCTGTAGCTCTAAAATTTGTTTAGAGTCATTTTTTACATGTATTGGAGGAGGTGGAAGCCAGAGCTGCGGGGAAGTCCTGTTTCTACTCCATTATCTTGGCTCCGCAGGAGTAGCCTCCAAAAGGAGAGGACTGCGAGGAAGGTAGTCTCCTCAGGGAAAAGCCAGGATTCTGTTAAATTGAGGAGGTGGGATGATTGTTGGTTTAAAAGTTTGAGGACATGAGAGTGTTTGTTTAGAATGGAGTGGGTGCTCCAAAGAATGCAGTCATGATTTGGAGCTAGACTTTATCAGAGTAGTGTTAATCAGAAGAGAATAAAAAGTTCATGACAAGGTATCATAGGTATGCAGTTTGCCACTAAGTTAGTGAGGAAGGATCAACAGGATTAGGGAACCAACTTAATGAAAAGTAGATGGATATGACAATTTAAATGATAAAAGACTTTGATATTTAATCTATCTCAGTTGGAAAACCTGCATTTTAAAATTACTTAAAAAAAAATCAACAGATTAGCATTTATTTTATCTCCCTATGACCTCATCCTAAATTCCCATGGTTTAAGAAAAGAGAAAAGAACAGAAAACCAAAGCCTTGGTAATCAATATGCATAGTTAAAAACAAATTCTCATATTGATCATGTCTAAAAATGTTTATCACTCTACAAATTTAGTCCATCACCTCTCTGTCAGAAGTTGGGTAGTATTCTTCATCATCAGTCCTTTAGAATTATGGTTGATCATTGTGTTGACTAGAATTTTTATATCTTTCATAATTATTTACTTTTAAAATGTTGATGTTATATATAAATTTTTTTTCTGGTTCTGCTCACTTCACTTTGCATATAGGTCTACCCATCTTTTAAGTTATCTCTTTTGTCTTTCTTTATGACGTAATAGTATTCTATTCATATACCATAATTTGCTCAAACATTCCTCAGTTGAGTATACCCCATTTGTTTCTAGTTCTTTGCCACCACAAAAAAAGGAACTGCTATAAATATTTTTGTGCATTTAGTATCTTTTGTTCTTTCTTTGATCTCTTTTAGGTTAAGGCCTTATTATGGTATCCCTGGGTCAGAAATATAGATTTGTAACTTTTGGAGTTAGTTCCAAATTATTTTGCAGCAACACTCCACCAGCAATGCATTAATGTATAACATTGCTGTTTTAGAATATGCCAGTGTGAACTGTCACCACCCAGTTGTTTTTCTTCCTTAATAGTGACAGTAGGCCCAGTGAGTAGATAACAGTTTTGGGCAGGCAGAATTTTTACTGTTTGCCCTTTGTTCTTGAAGAGGACCATGACATCATGACACCTTGAAGAGGTGATGCCATGAAACACAAGTGAATTGGATTTAAGTGAGAGAGGACTATACAGAGTCGCCAGCCTTACCTTCTCCTGCGGAGCCATTTGGGTCCAGTGGCCAGATACACATTGGGACTACTGGAGATGGCCCCAGAAGCATGGAAGACCTTGGCCTTTTGAATCTCAGGTCTTTAGCAGGTCTCAGTTTGAGGCAATGCCCATTCACTGATTAGGGTGGAGTTTGACCTGGGACCTGCTGTTGGCTAATCAGTGAGAGCCAGAGTGATTTGGGTTTAAGGCATGATTCTTAAAAAAGAAATCTAGCCTGTAAACCCCAAGATATCTTGAAGTGTTTCTGAAGGGGAATGTAGCACCAATACAATATTCACAGCACCAGTGGTGACTGTAAATATGTTGGCATAGTTCTCAATCACAAAGTATAACAGACACTCCATATAGAAGACAGAAACAAAACATTCAGAAACCAGAAAACCAAATCCCAACACTAGGCAACCAAATCCATCATAGCAACATAGAAGTTAATATACTGTACCGCAGCAGAGACCCTCACTATCCTTTAGCCTTCCCTTATAAACCCAAAACTCACAAGCCTAGCTGTTTCCCTGGGTGTGCCCTCTCTCTCTCCCACTGCCTATCTGCTCTTCCCACCACAGGTTCCATGTGATTACATTCAGCCTTTTAGGGGGCAGGGAAAATCTTTGAAGCAGAGAAGATCTTCAAATTCCTATTACCATTACATTCAGCCTCAAAATCTTTCATGTCCCTTACATAAGAAAAATACATTAACAGCACCTTTTATTACATAGATTAATGGGAGTTTAGGGGTAACTGGTGGGGTAACTGGTGTCAATAGAACTTTACAACAATATAATAGGAATAAACACAAAATAAGCACATAAAACAATATCTTAGGGTGGGGGCTTGGACACAAGCACCCCATCCTTCCTCCCTTGAAAGAATGGGGCTCAGAATCTTGGGGTAAGGGACAAAGGTCTCTTCTCTCATAGCTGCTTTCTGCTGAAATTGGACATAGAACTGTCCTTGCCCCAGCAGTCCCATTCAACAGGGCAGTTCTTTAGCTGGCATCTGGAGATTGGTTGATGCCAGGTGTAGGGGTGACACATTACAGTTGTGGATAGGGAGTGACATCCAGCTTAAGTGATCAGGCATCTGTATGTGGAGGATACTAAGCCTGGAGGAAACAAATCTCACAAACAAGTTTAACAGACAAAAAGCCAAAAGGAAACAGATATAGGGTCAGCCATGATTCCAGAGTCCATGAACCCACTATCATAGCCTCATTCATGGTAGAATCTATGAGTTAAGAGTACAATTTCATAATCATCTTCTGCTTAATAAACAGCAGTTACAGTATTATCTTTCCCATGTACTATAATCTCCACAGCCTTTGGAAAATCATCTGGCTTCCACTTTACCCATACTTTAGCTCCCAGTTTTATTCTATCAGTAGAAGCAAACCCTTCAGTTCCTCTGATAGTTATTTTAGAAGGAGGGTCAGTTTTCCCAAGGGGTATTGTTTCACAAGGAATAATAATCATTTGAACTATTCTATCATTTTTACAAGACTGTATGGGTTCTTCACCCAAATTTTAGAATGTCAAAATAATTTCTTCTTGATAATTAGAATTTATTACTCCAGCCAGTACCTGTATTCCCCGAGCTGCTAAACCTGATTTAGGCAACATCCTCCCAAAAATGATTTTTAGGGATTCTCATTCATATTACAATGGAGATATTTCTTATTTCTTTTCTTTCCAACCAAAAGCCCTCTAAACAGTATAAATCATATCCTACTGAAGCAGGTATTCCTGGATATGGTGCTGGGACATCTGGCCTCATAGTCCAATAACTCAATATTTGAGATCTTATGTGTCTGCTGTTTTCTAATTTGCAGGTTTGGGGTCATCATTCTGCCTAGAGGTGTACTTCCTCTCAGTGGTCTATTATTAAAAGCAGTGAACAAATTATCCTTTCAGTATTGATACAAATTATCATTAATAGGGACAGCTAGGTGGTGCAGTGAACAGAGTACAGGCCCTGGAGTCAGGAGGACCTGAATTCAAATCCAGCCTCAGACACTTAACATTTACTAGCCATGTGACCTTGGGCAAGTCACTTAATCCCAACTGCCCTGCCTTCCACCTCAAAAAAAAAAAAGCAAAAAAAATGATTAACAACAATAATATTATTATTAATATCCTTAACTATTCTTTCAGTAATCCATTCATTTTTTCAGTTAACCCAGATGCTTGTGGATAATATGGAATATGATATATCTATTCTATATTGTTTAATATACAGTATCTCTTTATTTCTCTGCCTTTGAAATGTGACCCATTGTCACTTTGAATCTGCATTGGAGTTACATAATATAAACTTATGATATCTAGGGTTTTGCAGATGTTTTTCTGGGTCACATTCTTATAAGGACAAGGCATTAGTACAACTGAATAGGTGTCAACACAAGTACATATAAATTTGCATCCTTTATCTTGGGGCAGGGGACCAATATAATCTATTTGCCAAATTTGAGTTGGAACTTTTCCCCTTGCTATCTCTCCAGTTACTACCCAAGTAGTAGACAGTTGACAAATATGACATTCCTCTACTACTTGTTTTAACAATGAATGAAAGATGCTAATACCTTGATCTTGTGCCCACCTTTGTGTGACCTGTACACCTAAGTGGCTGGCCATTCGATGGATCCATTTTACTAGCACCAGATCATCAGTTGGTGTCAGAGTAGGGACAATATGTTGAGTAGCATATTTTGCTAGTTGATTAGCATGTGCACTGTACTTACGTTCTTGGCATGGTGAGGGCCACATGAGCATCTTCGTGAAAAACTGACAAATTAGTAACCAAAGACATGTACCATATATCTTCCCATAATTCTTTGTCCCAGACTTGTTTACCATGAATTTCCCAATTTTGATTTTTCCACATGAGCATCCATGTAGCTAACCGATTAGCTACTACCCATGAATCAGTAAGTATATGACACTGTCCTCTTTATTCTGTTTTGATAGCTTGAGGTACCACCATAAGTTCAGCTTCCACCTATCCCAGTATTTTCTAAAGTCTGCCTGGTACGTGAGTCATAGGATACTGCTTTCCAATGTCTTTTATGGCCCAAATATTTTGGTGTACCTTCAGTAAACCATGCATGTTTCTTCAGTTCTTCAGTTAATCTATTGTATCCTTCATTCCATTTTACCAAGGATGAAACAATCATGCTTTGGATCAGGACATGTATGCATGTATCGTTTCTCTCAGTATCTGTATTTACTATAGATTCATATAGGGTAGAAACTCCACTGTTTTAGTTCTATTTTGAATATGCCATTTCCATTTAATTATGCTAGCCTCTTACATGTGTCCAATTCTGTGAGAAGCTGGGGTACTCATTACCCAGGTCATAATTGAGATTCCAGACCTTAATATCACTTCATGGCGCAGATTCAGTTTTTCGGTCTCTACCAAAGCCCAATTTGCAGCTAATAAATGCTTTTCAGAAGGAATATTTTCAACTCCAGATGAAGTAAGTTTCCTACACCAAAATCCTAAGGGTACATTTCAGCTTTGTTGTTTTTGCCATAAACTCCAGTTTACAAATTCATCCTGTACTGTCACTTGTAATTCCACTTGGCCATTTTGCATAGGCCATAAATCTAGGGCCAATTGTATATCAGCTTTGGCTTCTTCTATAGCTTTACTCTGCTCAGTTCCCTGAAATGGTAATGGAATTTAAAGATCACCTTGCATTGGCTTAGTTTTCGGGTTAAGTGTTAAAACCCAAAGCTTGGGAATCCCACTTGTGGGATGGACTTGTTGACATGAAGAGAGGGGCCTAAACTGGGAGGAGCTGGTGCTGTGGATTTAGAGAGCTCAAGCAGAGAGAAGGCCCAAGCAGAGAGAGGCCAGAAGAACTTCTGGGAGCCAGCATCTGGAGGCTGCTGCTACTGCTGGAGAGAGAGAGAGATGAGAACTGAGGACTGAACCTGGAAGAAGCATGACTGTGGTGCTGGTATTTGTTCTGTCTGTTTTGATGTTACTTTGCCCTTATTTGACCAATTAGTAGAGTGAGAAGTAGGTGCTTATAAGCAGGAGGAACTGTCTTCACTATGATGTTTCTATGAGAAACTGCTAAGGGGATATCATGATACGTATTTGCATCTCCAAGCATGACAGCAGTTTTTATTACTTGCTCCTTTAACTTTCTCATACAGTCTCTAAGTGAGTACCAGGGTCTCTGTCCACTAGGACACATAGAATCAGTGGGAAACATTTTATTGCATCCATTGGCAGCTAAAGCTAAGTGATTGGTCATATTGTTACCTCCTTGAATGTAGTAATCTCTAAAAGCTTGTTGGACAAAAGAATTCTGACAAATACCTATAAATTTCAAATAATCCATGCTATCTACCCATACTCCTCCGGCTCCTTCATCACTGATTCTCACCATCCAAGACACTAAGGATTCTCTCATCCTTTGAGTGAATCTGCTTAATATATCAGTAACCTCCTGCTGATTGAAATCCTCATTTATCTCCCTGAACTCTGCTTGGCCTCCCTGATTGTCCTGCTTTCTTATTATGGGGCAAACTTTGGGCCTTGTAAAAGCCTGGTCATGTAACATTGTTTAATTTTCTACCCAGGCACTCTCCTGGCAGCTGTTGCCAGGGCAACTAGGTTCAGCCTCTACGAAAATTGTATGAATCTTTTTCTTGTTATTTTTCTGCTTCTTTTAGAGAGCTGAATTCACAATTTTTTCTTCTACCACCTGATATCCTCCAGCTTCCTCTTCTAAAGGAGAGCCCTAACTCCGTACCACAGCCAACTTCTCATTCAAAACAACTAATTTTTCCTCCTTCTGGATTTTCTCTTCCAACAGTTTGTCTCTGCTTTTACATATAATATGGTAACCTGTTAATAAAACCAAGCCTCTTCTACACACCCCTTATAGTTTTCTCCCTGGTTTTATTGGTATTGCTCGCAAACGTATTTCTAAATCTGTAGGTTCTCCCTTCTGTAGCCTCGGTTCCCATTTTTCACTGAGGCCTGTACTTTTAGCCCACTCCCTTGCCAGGGAGGAATAAGGTAAATCCTCCCATCTTGGGATATCCATTTCTTCTTCTAAATCCCTTCTGCCTCCAGATAGGGGTCCAATAGTTTGTGAATGCCATCCTTGTCATGAAATGTCGCACCAGTGCAATGTTCATAGTGCCAACAGTGATTGTAAATATGCTGGCATAGTTCCCAATCACAAAATACAACAGACTTTCCATATAGAAGACAGAAACAAAACATTTATTCAGATACCAGAAAATCCAATCCCAATACCAGGAAACCAAATCCATCATAGGAACATAGAAGTTAATATACCAAAACACAGCAGAGAGTCACACCATCCTTTAGCCTTCCCATAAACCAATGCTCAGAAGCTTAGCTGTCTCCCTGGGTTCATCCTCTTTCTCTCCTGTTATCTAACTGTTCTGATTCCCAGCTTCCTGTGGGCTCTGCTCCACCCTTCAGTAAACTCCTTCCACCACAGACTCCATGTGATTACATTCAGCCTATTAGGGGGCAGGGAAAGTCTTCGAAGTAGGGAAGGTCTTCAAATTCCCTTATGCTTATTAAGTGGCAGGGAAGATCTTCCAATTCCCATTACCATTTTACAGGGAAAAAAGGAGGGAAGGAATGAAGGAAAAAAGTAAGGAAGGAAAAGAACAAGGGAGGAAGGAAGGGAAGAAAGTAAAAAAGAAAAGAGCTGTATTGTCTTACTGGCTAGTTCCAGGCAGAGTAAGACTTCATGAAGTCTTGTCCCCAGAGGGACTTTTGACCTTTAGGTGTGGTCACATAGCTTGTAGGCCTCTCAGAAGACACTGATGGGGTGAAATAGGGATTGTGGAAAGATTATTTGATTGGAAGTTAAGAGATCAAGGTTCTATTCCTAACTCTGCCGCCAACAAGCTCTAGGGCTATGACCATCTTATTTAATCCTTTAAGGCCTTCTTTCTTTTTTTTTTTTAAATTTTATTTTAGTTTGCAATCATTCATTTCTACGAGATTTTGAGTTATATATTTTCTCCCCATTTGAGTTATATATTTTCTCCCCATCTTTCCCTTACCTACCACCCCAAAACAGCCATCCAAGTATATCCCCCCTCCCCCAATCAATTGTCTCCTATGTCTTCCCCCCTCACCCCTCTGACTTTTTGGTAGGGCAGGATTGATCTCCCAACCACAGTGCCTGTGTATCTCAAGTTCCAGTTGGATGTAGTTAACAATAATAATAATAATAATTGCATATATATATATAGATATATATTTTTAACATTTG
>CM053587.1:242976817-242999435 GCA_028646515.1 Pseudochirops corinnae | reverse complement strand
ATGTGAAATACCTCCTTGAAAAAAACCACTGACCTGGAAAACAGATCCAGGAGAGACAACTTAAAAATTATTGGACTACCAGAAAGCCATGATCAAAAACAGAACTTAGAAAGCATCTTTCATGAAAAATAACTACATTTTCCCAAACAAAAATTTCAGTGAGAAGAGTGGCATTGTTCTACATAGTTATGCAAAACTATTAAATGTTCCTTACATATTTAAGTAAATGTGGCTTAATAAGAAGAGAGCTGAATTTTCATTTCTGCTTCTGCAGTCAATTATTGTGATATGGTGTTTTAGTTGAATCATAACAGAAAATTTGGCTTTGTACAGATATGTAGTTAGAAAAGAGAGGTATATTTTAATGGGTAAATAACATCTTAAAATTATGAAAATAGCTTTGACCTTACAGACTTCCAGAAAGGCTCTTATGTATCCCTAAGAGTTCACAGACCACACTTTGAAAAGTGCTCCTTCAGGAGATAGAGGAGATACAAAATTTTGACCAGACAACAGTTTCCTACTCTCACAGAGCTTTTAAAACCCAGTACATGGATAAAACATAAATAGCTATAACACACAATAAAGTTTATTAGGCAGTTGCCAAGTAAAGTATTATATGAGGTCTAAGGGGGCAGGTCACTAATAATTAGTATGAGATGCACTGAAAAAAGACTTCCTAGAAGAGAATGCATTAGCATTGGGCTTTAAAAGACAAGAGTTCGTAAGGTAGAGGATGGAGAGCTTTTAGAGAAGGAAACGACCACAATGAAGGCACAGAAGCACTACATTTCAATGTCTGTTCACAGGGCAGAGAGATATCCAGGTTGGCTCAGAAATCAAGCACAAAAGGAAATAATATGAAATGAGGTTAGAAAAGGTAATTTGGTATCAGACTGTGAAGATTTCTACAATCTAGGCAAAGGAGCTTAAACCTTACTAGGAAGACATGAGGAAAATGCAGAAAATTTTTAAGCAGAGGACTAACATAACGAGATCTGTGTGCCAAAAAAAGAGATTATTCTGTCAGTGACATGAAGGATGAAATGAAGGAAAGTGGGAAGAGCAGTAGGATGCTCTATAAAAATGCAATTGCCGTAGTCTAACCAAGTGGTAACAAGGGCCTGAATTAGGTTGGTGGCAGTGTAAACAGAAAGAAGAAAAAGCAATGCTGCTGTGAGAGAACTGATAAGACCTAGTAACTGGAAGGAACAATAAAGGACAAGGAAGGACAAATGAAAAACATCTTCTAAAACCTTCTATCTCTTCCACTTACTTGCTGTGTGATCTTGATTAGTTCACCTCACCACTGTGACCCTCAGTTCTATCATGTGTAAAATAAAAGCTCAACCACACGATCTCTCAAGTTCCTTCAATCTCTAATGTGCTATGAAATTCTTATGTTTCCAGCTTTCAATGACAAGGAATGAGTAGTGCTTGAGTTCCTAATTCAGACTTAATCCAAAGGATCATAACATTGCTTTCTCACATTTCTTCTGAAAATATATGAACTGAAGAAAGTAATCAAATAAATCAGTAGACACAGGAAAAGATGAGAAAAAAACTAATTCTAAGTAGTCCAGATCCACTTTGTCTCAAAACACTTTTATCATCTATTCAATGAAAAAAAAAAACCATATATTTAATGAAAATAATGGGAAATTGCAGCTCTAAATCTATGACCCTGTAATCCTGAATAGACTTTAACAGACAGAATTTCATTCTTTTGACAACTTTTTTTATAACATCTATTTCCTACGTGAAGGAATACTGATTCAATACATCAGTGATTTTATTAGTACACTTCATCAATGCAGATGTCAACTGATGGTCTCTATTAGTTGCTGTAGTTAAAAAAAAAAAAAAAGAATGCCTGGTGGCTCATGCTTTCAAGAGAAATCTCTAACCATGATTAGGCTGGTTCAAAGGCAGTTAGGTTAGTTAGGTGGTGCAGTAAATAGAGTGCTTTGCCTGGAGTCAGGAAGACCAGAATTCAAATTTGAACTCAAACACTTAACAGCTGTGTGACCTCTCTAGGTCTCAGTTTCCTCACCTGTAAAATGGGGGTAATAACAGTATCTACCTCCCAGGATTGTTCTGAGGATCAAATGGTATATTTGTAAAGTATTTAGAACAGTTCCTAGCACAAAATAGGTGCCCTACAAATCTTTGCTATTATTAGCATTATTATGCTCTATTGCCAGATCCATACTTGAAGTCTTTTTAATTTGTTAGGACCTAAGAGAGCTTATGCTCTCCCACCATAACTTTCAAGAATCCATGCCACTTCCATCCCTTGACCAGGCACTATAGGATTTCTGTATCTAGGGATACCTGGACGTCACTTCTATATCTGAAGGACCTCTGATTTCATTTCATCTGTGGGTCCTCCATCCACCTAAACAAATCATTATCCCTTAGTAAGTGGTCTCTGTGAGCTGCCAAGGTAGGAAAACATATTACCCTGCAGCCAAACCAGTAACGAATTTTTTTTAACTTAGCTAGAATGGTCCTCAGACAATGGATTTACTGTCTTTTACCAAACCCCTATTCAAAACTTTCCAGATTGATCAGTCCTGCCAATGGCAGAATATTCAAGAACCAAAGGTCATTTCTGTAAGGAATATAGTAGCCTCCTTAACAGGACAAATAAAGAAGTCCCATAGGAAGCTTAAAAAAAACAACCTGAGTGACCCTATCAAAATAAGACTAGCAGCAGTAAGGGAGATAGGGGAGAGAAGAGTTCAAACATCAATCAACTACCAGTTTCTACCTGCAATTCCCCCCTAACATACCAGCACCAGTGCTGAACCTTGACCTGTGGCCTAAGTCCAAGCTCCCTTGGCCTCTCCCCCTAATCTGGGTCTTGCTTGACCTAGATAAGAACCCAATAAAACCCTGCATCATTTTCCCCACAGTAGATACCTAACTCCATCTAAGACCTCAGACACTACCTATGTGTGCTCATCCTTCATGATCATCACCCATGTACTACATACCTCCCTCTATAAAAAGTGCTTGTTGCACTTTCTGTCCGTTCCCTTCATGTACTGCATTTTGGGTTTGACCCATGGTGCTGGCCAGTTCTCTTCTTAGAAGCATAAACTGTCCACAAGACTATGACTAATAACTCAGCCTCACCTAATTTATAAGTTTTTGATTTAGTAAATGTTGAAAACAAGAGCTCAAGTGGGCTCCCCTACACCAGGGTTCTGACTAGAAGCTCTGGCCTGAATCCCAAGTCCCTCTGGATTTTCTCCCAATATATAAGTGGCAGATAAACTTTACCTATATCAGACTTTAGTATTACAAACATTTTCCCGTCTGTATTGAGAGAATCTCCATTCTACAAAGAGAAATAAAAGTAGGACTTCAATGCATACTGAATGCAAATAAAATGCAAATAAAAAGTCACAGTTAAAAAGTGCTTAACATGCCTTACTTCAATGAATCTGCACAAGAACCTTAGCAGATAGGTAGTACCTTACAAATACCTTAATCCCAATTTAGTAGATGAGAAAAATGAAGATTTACAGAAGTTAAATGATTTGGACAAAATCATACAACTAGCAAAAATGGTAGAGATAAAATGGGTCTTATTCAAAATTCAGTCATTAAAAGACATTATTCATTCTCTCAACCCTATTAGTGCTTATTAGTGGCTGCAAATATGGAAGCTTATGGTAAATTAAGAAACAATGACCTCCATAACTTGCTTCTGTGGAGGGAGTCAATTTATTCTCCTAGGGGAGACTTCTTAAAGTTCAATCACCATTTATTAAACATCTCCTTAAAGGGTGAAAAAAAGAAAACAATTCCTGCCTTCAAGGAGCTCACAATCATAGTTGATAATACCATTTGTCTTTCATCAATAATAAGATATCATCAATGATGTGTTTGTTTGGTGTAATTAATGCTTTCTCTACAAAGAACTGCATTTTTCATATTACTCAAACTACTCAGTGAATGTTTATTCAAATACTCAAAAAATTTATATTTCTCATTTTACCCTTTTATGAATTAAAGAAAATCAAAGATAATATTTAATGTACTTAAAAGTCCTATATCCTTGAACAAGCATTTAGAACTGTGATAATTTTTTGAATGACTCATTTCAAATTATAGTAAATCTTATGCTATCAACTAGAAAATCTAAAAAGATATGTCATAGGAAACATATGATTGAACAGACAACATGACAGTAGTTGGCATGTTTTCAAACAGTAAGAGATTATCTTCTCAGGCTCTCATATTACTGAGAAAGAACTGCTGCTTATAAAATTTTCTGATACAATGCTTTCCTTCAAGACACATCACTAGCTTAAAATGCCCACTGTCATCTCTCTTAGGTGAATCACAGTGTCATTTCTACCTTTTGAAAAATGGACAAAATTCGAGAGTGAGCAAAATGCCTCACTTATATAAACTGCACAGTCAGTCAATATCTATAAGAAGTGTTTGTGATAAAATTACTCTGATTTGGTCAGTCCATTATACATTGATTTAAAAAAAGGAATGTAATATAAATAAGTGTAGATTAATATAAACGTAAAAAAGTTACGTGAATTTCCAAGTCCTATGGGACTATCATATACTGGGGTTTCATTCTGAAAGGATCACAGAGTTAGAGCTGGAAGGAATGTGAGAAATTACCTAGCTAAACACCTCATTTTGAAAATGAAAAAGTAGTCTCTTAGTAAGAGACTTGCCCAAGATTCCAAAGGTTGCAAGCAGCAAACACAGGACTTGAATCCACGTCCACAAACTTCAAACCCAGGGCTCTTTGCACTAGACTGCATTAATTCACATTCTGCTAAGTTTTTAAACCTAATTTTTATGTGGGGTCTGCATATCCTGTAGTCATGATCAAATTAAATATAACCTTAAAAAGTTTTTAATGATTTTTACAATATTATATTGATTTACCACCATTTACCACCATTACCACTATGTCCACAAACGGTATGTTATGTGGTTCCTGGATTTATTTCAGGTAAACCTAAAAATCCCAGTAACTCTCAAAACTGGAGCACAGTTAATGGACAAAGAGATTAACAGAACCACAGGAAGAGGAGAGAACAGGCAGCCAGGGGAGATATAAGCAGTAGTGAAAAGGATGGCCAGTCAGGCTGCTTAGGAAAGGGTTAAAACAGTCTGTAGGGAAAGACAAGATCTCATTAAAAGAAACAATGGCATCAATCAGGATTATCATAGTAGTCAATTTATAGGTTAGGTCCAAAGAGGCAGGAAGTAAATATCAGGCAAGTTCAGAAGCACAGAGAGAGACATGGCTCTGAGGACAATTCAAACCCAAACATTCTACCACTAAAAATCATCTCCTACATCATGTTTCATATGTATGCCATAGGTTTTTAAGCTATGGTACGGAATAGAATGGTTTTCGCTTAAATTTTTCCTTTCCAAAACCACCAACAAATGATCATTTAAGTCATTTTTACTTGTTTTCTTTTCTTTTTTTTTAAATTTGACAAACCTGATGTAGATACAGTGAGAGGCAGTGCAGCACAGCTGAAACACTGCTAGATTTGGAGATAGAAAGACCTGGGTCCAAATCTCACCTCCAGTACTTACTAACCAGGATAGGTAAATCACTTTACCTTCCTGAGCCTCAGGTTCCTAATCTGGAAAATGGATAAAATAACAGTAAGAATAATAACAGCTAACATTTACATAGCACTTACTATGCTCTCGTCACTTCCCTAAGCACTTTACAAATATCATCTCATTTGATCCTCACAACAACCCAAGATGCAGGTTCTATTATTACCCTCATTTTACAGACAAGGAAACTGAGATAGTCAGAGGTGAAGTGACTCGCCCAGTCATAGAGCCAATGCAATATTTATAGCACCTATGGTCACTATAAATACACCTACCATGACTATAAATATTCCCGCATGGTGCTGGATCACAAAACATAACAGACACTCCATACAGAAGAAAGAAGCAAAACATTTATTCAGACACTAGAAAACAAAATCCCCAAACCAGGAAACCAAATCCATCATGGAAACATAGAGGCTAATGCACCACAATGTAGCAGAGAGCCACGCCATCCTTTAGCTTTCCCACAAACCAACACAAGATCAATATTTTACTCACAAACCTGACTAACTCCTTGCTTGAGCATCCTCTCTCTCCCACCATCTCTATGGTTCTGAACCCAGCTTCCTTTGGGCTCTGCTCCAATCTTCAGCAAACTCCTCCCACCACAGGCTCCATGTGACTACATTCAGCCTCTTAGGGGGCAGAGTTTATTTTCAAAGCTGGGAAGGTCTTCAAATTGCACCAGGCTTATTAAGGGACAGGAAGATCTTCAAATTCCCATCACCATTAAACCAGAGTCACACAGCTAGGAAATGTCTGAGGCCAGATTTGAACATAGGTCTTCCTAACTCGAGAGCTGGCATTCTATCTACTATCCTACCTCTATCAGTAAAATCTACCTAAAGGGGTTTCCCAGGAATAACTGACAAGAACTCAAAATTAAGGACAAAAGAACTCCCATTTCCAGTGCTCAGAAAGAAACATGCATTTATTAATTGCCTATCATCTTAAGACTTTACAAATATCTCATTTGATCCTCACAACAAGCTTGGGAAATAGATGCTACCATTCTCCCAATTTTACAGTTAAGGCAAATGAGGCAGGCAGAGGTTAAGTGACTTGCCCAGGATCACACAGTTAGTGTCTAAAATTGGATCTGAATCCAGGTCTTCATGATGCCCAGCCCAGCACTCTATCCACTGAACCACTGCGCTGCTCAGCACAACTGAACACAAAAGAAACAATTAAGTTTGCTGAAATAAATAGAAAATAAACAATTACTGAACTGGGGCAAAGGCCAGGAATTAAACCACAGGTAATAAGATTAAGGTCCACATCAGGGAGGGACAGAAGAAAAGTTGGTTTAATAATAACAGCAAACCCCTCAAAGTCCAATCTATCATCCATGCCATGGAGGAAAAAGAGGAAAGCACTGAAAGAAAAGCTAAGAAATGCCAGCTAGGGTGACATACAGCAAGGACTCTGTGTGCTCTGAAACCTCTTATTAAAGTAAGGTTGGCAAGAACTATGAAATAATGACCCGTGGGCCCTGAATACTACTGACTAGGACAGACACTGGATCAGTCTGATGCAACTGGTCCTAAAATTCAAAGACACAGACAAGGCAGCATAAGGTTGCAGGATGGCCCAACTCAAAACCATAATGACTATTTTGACAAGGAGGACAGGAACAAGTGTCATTCCTCCTTGTGCTGGTACAAAAATGAAAAATATATTGGAACAAATGAGAAATACCCTACCTGATGAAAATGTTTCAGGGTAAATGGCAATGACAACTAAAGCAAGTAAACCGTAAGGGTGAATGAACTGAACTGGAAAATTAATGCTTTCAACATGCATAATTATTATATCATGATAAAACTGGAAACAGACCTCACTGGTTACAGGCAAAGGCTTCAAAGTGCTTTTTGTCAATGGTACCCTCAACTCCAAGTCACACAACAACATACTGCTGACTAGCCCAAAGGCCATTATTAAAAAAAAAGGTAACTTCATCCATAAAGCCTAGATTAGATTTTTAAAAAGATGAAATAAAGGAATCACTAAAAATTAAAGAGGGGAAAACTGAAGAACTAACTTGCAGTAAACTCATGAAATAATTCTTAAAAATGAAACTTATGGCAAAAATAGCATCAATATCTCAAGTGATACTGAAAAGATGAGCATGATCAGACTGAAATCCCCAAAAGCCTTTTTGAATTTGACAGTATGATTGACTAGTAAGCAACCAATCAAACACTTATTAAGTACAGGCACTATGCTAAGCACTGGGGATACAAAGAATGGGGAAAAAACAAAAACAAAGAGATGAGTTCCTTAAGGAGTTCACATTCTAATGGGGGAAGCAGCATATAAATCATTAGATCATACAAGATATATACAGAGATGTAAGTAATCTGAAAAATGAAGACATGAGCAGATGGGGAAACTGAGAAGAGTATCCTGCAGAAGGTGGAATTTGAACTGAGTCTTGAGGGAAAACAGGGAAACTAAGATGCAAAGCTTCCCAATCATGTAGTATGTAGGAGCAGAGCAACAGTAACGGCTAGCAGGGCAGTTTAGTGGCTCAGTGCATAGCACATTGGGCTTGGAATCAGGAAGACTCATCTTTCTGAGTTCAAATCCAACCTCAGACACTTACTAGTTGCGTGACAGTAGGCAAGGCACTTAACCTTGTTTGCCTCAGTTTCTCCCTCTGTAAAATAAGCTGAAGAAGGAAATGGTAAACCCCTCCAGCATCTTTGCCAAGAAAACCCCAAATGAGGTCATAAAGAGTCAAACACAACTGAACAACAACAATAAGAAATACAGTGCTTTAAGATCTGTAGAGGTTTTATATACGCTAGCTCACGAAAGAAAGCCAGAACGTAGGAAGGTATCAGGTTATGAAAAGTTTAAATGTCAGAGGACTTTAAATTGATCCTAGAGGTCACAAAAAGCCCCTGGAGGGTGAGAGGGGGAAGGGTATCCTAGTCCTATGTACACTTTAAGGAAATCATCTTTGCCCCTGAATAGAGGATGGACTGGAACAAGAAAAGGCTTAAGGCAAGGATACTAGTTACAAAACTCTTGCAGTAGTCCAGGTGAGAGATTAATTATACCAAAACAGAACAACTTTTGAAAGCTGTTATAAGCTATAATTATCATGAAATCAAAGCCTTCTCCCACAATATTTGACAGAAAGTACAAAAATATTTCATGACCTGCACTCAGAAATATATATATAGTGGCCAATGTCATGATAAGAACCATAGGAGGAAAGGTGAAACTATCAATGAATAACTAAGGACAAGAATCAACTACCACCATGGCAGAAGCAACTTGAGACATTAAAAATCTTCAGAAAGGGAACTAGAACATCTAGTATGCATGCATGGTAGAAAACTAGAACCTGCTGTACCCAATTTAAAACTCATTTTTGAAAAATTCAAAAACAAATCAAGAAAATAAATATATCTGCAATTCTAGATTCCCTTAATCAGTGACCGAAAGCCAAAGTCAAAAGTTAAGGCTATACACAAAGAGTCAAAGTAGCACAAAGAACAAAATAAAAAATTGAACATCAACAAAAACTACAATAGAAGCTTGCAAAGTAAAAAAATCCAAGAGGAAAAGAGAAGTCCTAGAATAAAAGGATACGAAAAAGTTCTAATAACCTAACAAAATAAAAATCTAAGTTTGACCAACTAAGTAACCGAAAGCTTGCATACTATTAATATACTGAATGATAGCAAAATGACAAGGGAGGTGAAAGAAATTCCATACTTATTGACTAAAAGCATCACAGTAAGGTATAAGTTTCTAGCAAGGGATCTATCTAACCCTGATTAATCCCACCTTTTTTAACAGAAGGCATCATAATCTATTACCAAAAGATAAGAACACTCATGGTCCCCCCAAATACAGTATATATTCTATAATCAAAGCATTAAAAATGACTAAAAAGAACTTAAAAGCACCTACAGGAAAACATACAGACTAAGGGGCAAAAAGGATGAATCAGAAAGTCCCATGGGTATAAAGAGCAACTTACTATCAATTAGATAATAATTGAAATGCTGGCAGAAAATGGAGTAACATTTGTACAACCTTTGTTGATTATAGCAAAGTCTTTGGTTCAATTCCATATCAATGGCTTATTCATGCACTGCAAATATGTAAAATTAACCTAAGAAATGTCAAGAATGCTAGAGTACTTAACATTCACATGGAAAACTGCTCTCTGAAACACTACACTACATCATGAACAATTAACAACAAATATAACATTTTTTGATAAACCCAAAGACTCCACCTTCTGGAATAAGAACTCACTATATGACAAAAATTGCTGGAGAAACTGGAAAACAGTATGGCAGAAACTATGCATACACCAACATCTTATCCTGTATACCAAGAAAAGGTCAAAATGAGTACGTGATTTAGACCTAAAGAGTGATACCATAAGCAAATTAGGAAAGCAAGGAATAGCTTGCCTATTAGATCTATCTGTTTGTTTTTTCTTTCTCATGGTTTCTCCCTTTTGTTCTAATTCTTCTTTCACCTGACTACTGTGGAAATGTTTAATATGATTGTATATGTCTAGCCTCGATCAGATTGCATGTTGTCTTGAGGAAGGGGAAGAGAAGAAATGGAGAGAGGGAAGAAAAAATTTGGAACTCAAAATCCTATAAAAGTAAATGTTGAAAACTATCTTTACATGTAATTGTAAAAAATAAAATACTATTAAGTGGAAAAAAAGAGAATGTGTAGCATTTTTCAGAGAGATAGTCAAAGCCCATTATGGTTTTGCCTAGACTTAAATCTATTATCAACTCTCATATACAGAATTAAGATGTCTTCAAAATTAAAGGAGTAATATCTAAACACATTGGTAGATCATTTGGTATACATGATATTTATCATGCTATTTGGCTCCATGAAAAACATTTTAAACTCTTTCTTACGGAATCTTCTCCAGTGATAGAGATGTCATTTGGATTTTATAAGTGTATGCCAAGGAAAGAAACTGAAAGCTTCAAGCCTGAATCTAGAGGTCACAATAAACCAACAGTAGAAGGCAACATCTACACATTGCTTGTTTTCCATCAGACAAGACACATCAAGCAAAAAGTTATCAGGGAGAAGGCTGTAGCTGAATACACAGTTATAAACATTCTGAAACCAAGCTGAATAGTAAGAATACAGTTAAAGAAAATAATACCTATACAATGTCAGTCTTAATGTACAGTCACTACTATAAAATAAACCGTAACAGATTTGAGAAGTATTCTAACAAAAATCTATATATTAGGCCCACTGCCCTAATGCAGCTATAGAAAGATGAACATTTTTCACCAAAAGGAAGAAAAGTGATTGGCATTCTTAGAGCTGAACAGATCAAAAATTTTACAGAAATATTTGCAGAAAAAACAGATACCACTTCAAAAGCAGCTAAATAAATCAGTCAATAGATTGATAGGTTTGGAGTCCGAAAGGCCTGAATTCAAACACAACCTCAGATTCTTACCAGTCATGTGCTTTACAAAGTCACTTAACCTCTGCCTCAGTTTCTTCAACTGTAAAAAATGGGAATAATAGCACCAACCTTCCAACATTATAAGGAACAAATGACATAATATTTGCAGCACATATTAGGCACTATATAAATGCTAATTATTATGATTATCAAAATGAAAAAGTAAAGGATTATAACAATTATATGCCAATGGATTAGACAAGTGTAACCAAAACTGTTTAACTAATCAGAGTCTGTGAAAGAGCTAAAATCCAAGAACTAAATCAAAAAGTCTCTTCATGAGCTATGCTTACGTAAACTAAGCTAAGAATGCATGGACAAAGAAGAAAGCAAATAGCTGGGTCATTAGGATTTGTTTACAAAAATGGAGGGTTTTATCAAATAATGCCAAGTCACTGCTATCAGAAATCATACAAAATTCATCCTTAAGAAGCTCAAATCATTTTTTTTTTTTGCTTTTTGGAGGGGGGAAGGCTGGGCAATTGGGGTTAAGTGACTTGCCCAAGGTCATATGACTAGTTTTGTGTTCAGTGTCTGAGGACATATTTGAACTCAGGTCCTCCTGACTCCAAGACTGGTGCTCTATTCACTGCACTACCTAGCCACCCCAAGAAGCTCAAATTATTGATTAATGCAGATTCTACAAGGAAACGGGGGGGAAAACTATGCAACATATCACTGCAGCCTGCAAAAAATTAGCATCTATTAAATACTCCAAAAACCTTGATCAAGTAACCAGAATATGAAGAAACCCACTATTCTGTTATGAAGAATGAAGCATGCTTCCCACGTCTTATCAGAGAGACTATGGAATGGAAGTAAAGAACATTATAAACCTAAAGACATAGCCAATGTATCAATTGCTTTTTACCAGAGTATACTTATAGGGATGGCTTAGATTTGTTCTTTGGGAAGGAGAAAATGACAAATGATGGGGGGAAAGGATTCATGAAATATTTTTAAAATATACAACAAAGAATAGAAAGAAATTCAGAAAGAGGCATAGACAAGCAGAGAAATTTTGATAGATCATGTTAAATTTAATATACATTTTAAAACTATGTAACAGAAGTTCGGAGTTTCACATACAATCCTCTTTTCTGCTTTTCATGGAAAGAGGAAAGGGAAGGGAAAACAAGGAAGGAAGCAAACATTTATTAAATGCCTACTATGTCCCGGGCACTATGCTAAGTGCTTTACAAATATTATTTCATTTGAGCCTCACAACACTGCAAAGTAGGTGCTATTATGAACCCCTTTTGACAGTTGAAGAAACTTGAGGCAGACAGAAACCAACTTGCCCAGGGTCATATTGCTAGTAAGTAACTGAGGTCACATTTGAACTAAGGTCTTCCTGATTCTAGGCCCAGAACTCTACCCACTGTATTACTTAGTCACCTTCTTTATATATTGAAATGCTCATGTTTGTTAAATTCATAATTTTTTAAAAATTAAATAAATTAATAATAAGCAAATTCCTATACTATAAATAAAAATCCCAAAATATCCTTGAGAATTCAGCAAACAGTTCCAGGTAATATGACCAAGAAGATGGAGGACTAGACATTTTCTCTGATTCTCACAACCTCTCAAACCTCTCATAAGAATTATGTAGAAAAAATAAAGCAATAACAACAGTCTCCACAGGCACCAAGAACCCTAAATGAGGTACATTAAAAAAAAAAAAGGAACCATCTCATGAATTAATGCATGGAGGGCTAATCTCTAACTTTTAATGAATTCACTTAGCACCCTCCCCTCCTTGACCACCCCACTATACTCAAGTAGGGCTACTACAGACTTGCAACACAACTCAATTCTACACCCATTCTCTTTCCAGTGTGACTAAAAACCAAAATGCAGAAGCTTATTCTCACTGGATCAGCAGTATGGGAACACTCTGTGCTGCACCAGAACTAAGACACAGAACTGATGAATGGAGAGAATTCAGGAGGGACACCTGTGCAGAGCTTTGTGGAAAGGGCTCAGGATCCAGCTAGGGGCAGTTATATGTTCACAGAAGTCACTTAGGGCAGAGACTGAAGCTGGTGAAATATGAATTAACCTGTATGGAAGAAAAGACCCTGAAGTCCAATCCCAGGGAAACAGCAATTAAAGAGGAAAGGGTAAAAAGTGAGAAATAAAAGAATATAATGAGAATCTGACAAATAAATTGTACTGGAAATAGATCATATCACAAACACAATTGTTGCTCATAATATGGACATAACAATGATTCATAATCTTTTAAGAACACTTTAATAGATATTGCTATACTGACTATGTATAACCAGGGTTGTACTGGTAAATGTTTAATTTTTTAAAGTTTAATCTCTATTATTAGCATTTTCTTTTAAGTTTAATCTGTATTGTTATCATTTTCTCCATCACTCCACTCAAAAACAATAAATCAAGCCCTGATTTGAAGTGCTTGCCAATTTCCAAGGTGTAAGTGCTCACACTGAAAATTAAACAAATAAGTCAGTACAAGCTGGTTCCAGTATACTCCTGCATATAACCTCCAAACTAAATGGAATGAACTAAACAGGAATCATTATCTTTCCACAAAACTACTCTTCTTCCATACTTTCCTATTATTGACAAGAACACCACAAACCTTCCTAGATTCCCCAATTCAGTGCTTTCCTCAAGTCTTCACTCTCTCAACCCATATTTACAAACAGTTGCCAAATCTTGTCATTTTTATCTCTACAAAATCTCACATATGTCCCTTTTCTCTACTCCCACAGTAATTCAGGCCTAAGGAAGTATTCACTAGTTTCGGCCTTCATTATCTCTTGCCTGGACTACTGTAACAGCCTTCTATTTGATCTCCCTTCCTCCAGCCTTTTCCTATTCCATTCCACACAAAGTGATCTTCATAAAATACTGGTCCAATTACATTACTCTTATATCCAATAAATCTGAGTGGTTCTCCATTACTTTTAGAATCAAATATAAATTCCTCTGGCATTTAAATCTCTTCACAACCAGAGCCCTTCCTTTCCAGTCTTCTTACACATTACTTTGCTGCAGAGACCCTACAATCAAGGTGAACTGCTCTACTTCCTAATCCAAAGAAAAGATATTCCATCTCCCATCTCTGCACTGGTTCTCCCCCTTGCCTAGACTTCCTCCTCCTATCTACCTCTCAGAATCTCTGGTTTCCTTCAAGCTAAAACATCATCTTCTACTTCAAACTTTTCTTGAGTCTCCCAGATGCTCAAAACCACCTTGTATTCATTTCATATGTATTATGAATATGCTTATACATATATGTAGATACAGAGAGCATATATATGTACATGTGCATACAAACACATCACTCCTCCTTTAAGATGTAAGCTCACTGAAGGCAGGAAATGTCTCCCTTTTGCTTTTGTATCTCTCAACTTGCTGACTGATTGTAAAGCTCTCTGATTATTGACAGTGAAATAAATGAAAAGCATATGGCAATAGGATGAAGAACACTTTCCATCTTCTTTGCCACTGTAGTTAATGCAAAGATGCTGACACTACATCTAGAGAATAGGAGCTTACATTCCAACACTTTTTACTCGATTACAAAAGGCAATCATTTCATCTACTTCTGCAATAATCCAGCAAACATTAAACATAAAACAAAAGCTGCTTCAAGATTGTTTCTATGTGAATTTCAAATATAAGAATGATAAGACCTGAAATTAATAAAATACTTTTAAGTTTTATAACACATTTTATACACACTTAACCCACACAACAATCCTCTGAGGTAGGCACTCTTATTATTCCTATTTTACAGATGAGGAAATTAAAACTAAGAGAGGTCAGATCTACACACAAGAAGTTTCTGAGATGGGGCTTAAGTCCAAGTCTTCCCAACTCCAAGCCCAGCACTTTTATCCACTATCCCATTCTGTCTGTAAATGGTGGGTCATTAAGATACTAGCTTGGGCAAAAGACTGATCTCAGGCTCTGAGTTAGAGCTAAAATTCCAGGTGGGTGTTAAACGACATCAAAAAAGAAAGTTAGGACTCAGAATAGATAACTTCAGAAACTAACTCCCATTAGTTACTCATATGAAATTTATTTTTTTAAATAGAATTACAATTACTCTATATACCAATGTCAAACTCCACTCAGAAAAATTAAAACAAGAAGTCCCATCAGCACAAAAATGTACTTCAAAAGAATTGCTGGTAATAAAATACAGACCATATGTGGACTAAAGCTGTTGGGGAACTTTAAATATAAAAATGGCAACGTGGAGTTTACATTAAACTGTACTCAGAAAAGTATGTATACACTAACAATATAATGCTGGGATTATATAGACTACCACAAACAAAATGGTATATGTTTCCACCTCCTTCCAAGTTACAAACATTTGTAAAGTTATAACTATGATAGGAAAGACATCTGTATTTATCTATCTGTTTATAAAATGCAAAAGTAGAATCCATAACTGCTCAGAATAACTTTTGAAAGAAATATCTGATAAAGATTTCCTCATTGAAAACAGAAGCAATAAGGCTGAAGACTTGGGAATTTTTTCTACAGATAATTTTTTAAGTTGTGCATGAGACAGCTCATAAATTTCTTTATAATGTATTTAAGAACAGAAATCCGCAAAAGAGTTTAAGTATTGAACTGGGTTTTATGCAATTCCTTATGAAGGGGACATGTTCATATATTAAAGTTTAGTCATCACACTTACTGAGCCATTACCATGTGGAAGACTACCCTGGAGGATTCAGATACATTAAGACAAAGCTGTCATCTTCAAAGAACTTAAAATATAATAGAGAAGATTAGGCAAATAAACAAATAAATATAATCAAGTTAGTATCAAAAAAAGTGTCATAAGAGTGGCAAATGTGTTTCATAAGTTAAGGAGAGACAGAATGAAACAGGCTTGTTTGGCACATGCCTAGATTATCGCACCCCATCCTAAGCAGAGGTTTCAAACTGCTGTTCATATGATGCAATCAATATATGTCACATGCTGACATATACTCCAGCAGACATGTCAAATTCTCAACCTACAAAACTCCCAAATGTGGCCAGAACCAAAATTACTGGGAAATGTTTAACAAAAAAAGCATACAATAGATAATGTTAACTTGTAGTTTTCTCAGTCACTATGTTTAAGTTTGGTATCTTGCTATCACCAACTCCAAATCCAAAAACCCATCACTTGACGATACCTCAGATGCAAATCCCCAACACAGTAGTACCACAGAGCACAAATGGAAATAGGCAGATACAAGACAGTACACTATAAAGACCTTGTATTGCCTTTCCTGATTCCACACCACTTAGCTGCTAATGCTTTGCCCCCCAAAAAAAATTACCTTGTACTTGTTTTCACATGTACCTATATATGGACCTATGGACTCTCCAATAGAACATCAACGCCTTAAGAGAAGGACATGTTGTACTTCCATTTTTCTATATACAGCACTTACCACAGCACCTGCACCTAGGATGTACTTAACAAATGTTGCTTCGTTTTTCTCCAGGACAATGCATTCTTCTTCTACTGATCATGCTAATTTATTCTACTGTTAATGAATCTGGAATCAGTATGACATTTTTTTTTGTTAATGACCCTTAAGATGATACTAGATTTATTTCCAAAAGCTTCTAGGATTCCTTAATTAAACTTCCAACTTACCTTGTTGGCACATACTTATGCATGAATAGTAAATAGTTATTTCGATCACTATTATGGCTTGATAATCCCTGCGGATCTGGGTATTTACCCCAACTACAGAGACAGTTAAAGAGGTCTTAAGTAAAAAAAAAAAAAAAAAGGAAATATTTGTAGCATTAAAAAGTTTTCTGTGGTGTTTTTACAAAGAAAATGCAAACAGTACTTAGATAACTTGTTATTTTCTAGGATCCTCTATTTGCAACAGTTACTACTACTCACATATCAACTGGGTTAAATGAGCTATGATACATACTGTTTCCTTTATAATTTCATCATCATGTTCTTCAAAAGAAAAATGGCAATATTAATGGCCTGTTTTGGATTTCAATCTTAAAATGTAAATAATAATATCTAAGGACCATGGAGTCATGCTCACTAGAGAGAAAGTAGTTCTGTCAGAGGTGGTAAAGAAGGGCTTCAGGCAGGAAACGTAATTTGAAAGCCAGCTCCCAATAAGCATTGGCTGTACCCCATGCCTGGAATGCTCTCCTCACTTCTGTCTCTTAAAATCCCTGGCTTCTTTCAGTGCTCAGTTCATATGGTAAATTTTTACAGAAATTCTCAGTCCCCTCAGCTGGTAGAGCCTTTCTCTCTAAAGAGGCAGTGGTTCTCAACCCGTGGGTCACGACCCCTCTGGAGGTCGAACGGGGTCGCCTAAGACCACTGGAAAACACATATTTCCGATGGTCTCAGGAACCGAGATCCCACTCCTCTATCCATCTCCAGGCGGGTGCGCCCACATGCAGATACACCCACATACAAGTATTAAAAGGTCGTGGCAGTAGGAAGATTGAGAACCACTGTTCTAAGGTTACCTCCCAACTACTCTCTCTGTTTCCTGTATATACCTATTTATTTATACACCATCTCTTCCATTAGGATGTAAGCTCCTTTGAAGACAGATTCTACTTTTTTTTGTCTTCTATTTGTCTTTCTTTGTATGCCTAGCACCTAGCATTCTGACTGGAAGAGAATGGGCTATTAATAAATGCTTAGTGACTGATCAGTTTAACTGGAACTTGAAGAATGGAAGTGTTTTTGACGGAAATGGGAAGGTAAAGATCCTGAATGGCATAAAAGCAAAAGGAGAAATACAGAAAAACATAAGGTCTTTAACACAAAAGAAAGGATGAAAAAAGCTATGGTCTCAAAGGACATCTTTTAAAAATAAGTTTTCACTCATATTTTCTGTTTCTTCAATGACTATAATATCCCAACTATCTCTACCTCTCCACCAGAGTCATCCCATATGACAAATAGCATTATTTTAGGGAGGAAAAAAAGAGTCAAAAGTCAACACAACTGATCAAAATACTGAAAAAGTAAAACACATATGCAATGTTAGATCTCATCATTTCAGTCCCACTTGATTTTTATAATTTTGTTACATTTACTTTTGATTTTCTGGTGTGCAGTCATTCTTTCCATTTACACTGTCATAGTCACTGTGTATATTGTTGCCGTCACTCTGCTTACTTCACTCTACATCAATTCGTATAGATCTTTCCCAAGCTTCTGTGTTTTATCAGCCACATCATTTTGTACACATTTGTGCATCAAACTTTGTTTGGCCTTTCCCCAATTAATGGTAATTTATTTTGTTTCTGATTTTCAAGCTATCACAAAAAGTGCAGCTATATAGATTTGAGTATATGGGGAATTTTTTCTTATTGATTGTTTCCTTGGGCTATAAGCCCAGTAAAAGTCTCTCATTCAAAGGGTATAGACATTCTAGTTACTTTATTTGCTTAATTCCGAATTGTTTTCCAAAATGGTTGTACCACTTCACATCTCTATGAACAACGTATTAGTGTGTCTATCTTCCCACAACCCTCCAAAGTGTATTATTGCCATTTTTTATCATATTTGCCTATATTTGGGGCGTGTGGTAAAAATTCAGAAATGTTTTGATTTGCATTTCTCTTATTAGTAGTAGTTTGGAATATCTTTTTGTGTGCTTCTAAATATTTTGCTTCTCTTCTTTTGAAAACTATTTATTCATATCTTCAAAGGACAATTTAAATCAAGAAAAAATAAGTTAAAACAGATTAACTGTTTCACTTTAGAAGGTATTCCTAGTAGGGAAATTTTAGCAGCAATAATTGTCTGATTTAAGGGAAGGAAGGAGGTTTTACAGGATAGTTACTAAACACTAAGTTCTTTTAATTAACCAGAAGTGATCACAGTATCACAGATTTAGAACTGGAAAGGGCTTGAGAGGTCATCGAGTCCAATCTTCTCATTTTACAGATGAGAAATTCAGAGACTTACCTAAGGTCACAAGACAGTAAGTAGGAAAGCTGGGCTTTGAACACTGTTCCCATGACTACAAGTCTAGGATTTTTTTTCCCTATTATACTCTACTGACTACTCTTTCTAGCACTTTGGAAGAAAATAAACTGATAGATAGTATTGCTTCCTAATAATGGGGAATGGAATTTGGACCCCTTCCGCCAACTTTCCCACAAATTTCAAGAACTCAGTCTCTGAATTCTGATCCCTGGTATTCCCTGAGACATCGGGCTCATCCCAGTATAATTATTTAAACTGTCCTATGGTTCTCATGCAACTCTCCACTCTCTTGTTACCTCCAGACCACTCAGCTATTTGTTACTCCTTAATGCTATCCAAATCTTCCCACAATCTTTTTCCCTATAAAAATATCCATCTTATCCTCATCAAATGCACAGATTGACTAGGAGTCTGGCCTACTTGCTCACATGCCTAGCAGTGTGATCTCTGAGTAAAACAAAGACATTTTAATTGCTTTTTTACCATTAATCCAAACTGGCCTCCAGAATAGTTGCACTACACAATGTTTTCTAATTGCTGGACAGATTATGATAATGAATGATTCAGATCCTGCTTTTCAGGGCATCCTCAACATTCATCTTCAAAAAGGGCATGAATTCTCTGTGATGTGCAGGGACAGTTTTTGCTTCCCTCTGACACTTCTATAAGTCTAAAGACTGATTACCAATCCTCTGTCATTTTTATGCATTCAAGAAAAATTTAGTTCAATATTATTTATTTATTTCATGCAGTCAGTCATTCAAAGTCTATCTTAGAATTATGGAATTCTAGCACAAAAGGGTTTCTTGGAGATCATCTAGTCCCACCCCCTGTAATGGTAACAGAATTTAAACATCTCCTTGTATTGGCTTGGTTTTGGAGTTAAGTGTTAAAACCCAGAGCTTGTGAATCCTACTTGTGGGATGGACTTGTTGACATGAAGAGAGAGGGCTGCCCTGGGAGGAGCTGGTATGTTGGATTTAGAGACAGGCCCAAGCAGAGAAGGCCAGAATAATTTTTGGGGAGCAGCATTAGGGAGGCAGAGAGAGAGAAGAATTTCCAGGGGCCAGAGTTGATGAGACAGAGAGAGAGAGAGAGAGAGAGAGAGAGAGAGAGAGAGAGAGAGAGAGAGAGAGAGAGAGAGAGAGAACTGCCAGCCGAAGCTGCCCAGACTGCTGAGGGCCAGTTGGAACTGCCAAGGACTTTTGAGAGCTACCACCTGGAGCTGCCAAGAACTGAGGAGGCATGACTGTGATGCCAGTATTTTGTTTGTCTGTTTTGATGTTGTTCTGCCACATTCTTCTGCTGGTAAAGGACAGTGCTGTTGTGCAGAAGTCCTGGAACCTTGCTATTGGTTCAGAAGCCCTGAAGGAGGACGTTCTTGTTGTATGTTTACAGAAATCAGGGAAGAGGGTCTTGCTGATGTTTTGGGGGGTCTTGAGACTGTTCTGCAGGCAGAGAGTAAATTGATGAGGACACTGGCAATGTATATTGTGGCTTTGTTAAGCCCTGTCTCCCCAGGAACAGAGATTGCTGAGAACTTGCCTTGGGTCAAGATGAAGAAAAGACCTCTCTTTGGGTATTAAATGCTGTGATGTATCTTAACTTTGTTGTAGCTTAGGGGTAGATGGCCTTTGTGCTCTCCACTGCCCCTTTTGAGAAGGTGCTTGGTGTTAACTGATGATAACTGTAATTCAATTGTGATCCAAGGGTGGGAAATATTTGACTTTTTGTGCTCTGTGACTGACCAAATGAATGAACTTCATTTATGACTGGAAACTAATCTCCATATGAAAAGAGAGATTTTGTGACTGACTAAACAAATGTACTAGCCAGGGGTGGGGTACTTTGACTCTACACTTTTGTTATGGGAATCTGAAGATCTTTCCTTCCCCCAGGCCCTTTGATAGGCTTGAGTGGCTCTGAGAACATTCCCTGATTTGAAAGTATACTCTGCCCCCTAAAAGGTTGAACGTGGTCACATGGAGCCTGTGTCTGGAGGCTTGTTCTTCAGGAATGCTCATACCTTATTACTTTGTGATTGGGCAGTAGGTCAAGAGGGTTATGACATTCTCTGATCCAGGAGAAGGCTATATATACCCTGATGTGAGGTTTTGCTTTGCGGCTCACTTTGGAAAGAGTTGTGTGATTTGGCCAGATGAGACTCTGGGAAGCTGTTGAGCCCCCTAGCTTTGAAAAACTCAGATGTTGGTGCTTCCCTCTCTGGTAACTGACTAGATATGGATGTAATGGTCAGACAGTTGGAAGACCATCTGCTGATCTGTTTCTTTGTCTGCTTGTAACTTCTGCTTATAACTTGTGTTTGTAACTTCTGTTTGCATTCTCTGAAGTTCAGGGTGCTGACTTTTTTCCCCTGAACTAGGTAAATGATATATGTTTGATTGATTAAAGTACAATTGTTAACCCTTTTTGAGTTGCTTTCCTTTAAAAAGATATAAGGATTTCTAAGCTTTCCTTTAGAAAGATCGTTTAGCAGATCTAAGAACCTGTACTAGCAGCCATCCTGGGTATGTTAGGGTGCTTGCTGATACAACTTTGTGACTGAATTGAGATACTTTGTGATTTAATTGAGAACTTGCTAAATGACTGAGTTACACTATATTTTTATTTTCTCTGTTCTGTGAACGTTTTGCCTTAATTGGTCACTGAATAAACGGAGTTACTATGCTGGTATTCTGAACCTTGGAAATTGCCTTTGCTTGGCATTATACTCCCTCACTTTAAAGATGAAGAAATAAGGCCTTGTGGGGTGGAGCCAAGATGGAGGCGTAGGAGCAGCAACAATAGCAACCCCAAAATACCCATAAAATATGACTCTAAACTAATCCTAGAACTCCAAAACGCACACAAATATACTTTCCACTAAAGTCAGCTCAGCTACAAGGAACCATATCAGCACTGCAAACCAAAACCAGCCTGGCCTGAAGCCCTGACTGAGCCCCAGGGGCAGCTGGACGAGAGGAGCTCAGGTGAGCAGATTGGTGGCAGCTGCGGCAGTGTTCAGAACTAGGTCAGTGGGACTTGCGAGGTCTTGGGAGAAAAGCAGTCCGGCCGAAACGCCTCTAGGGTGGGAAAGCGCAAGGCAGAGGTTTTGCACCTGCCTCAGCATTGCAGCTTCCGTGCCCTCGGTCTGCAGATTGCAGGGGGACTAAGTGATCGTTCAGAGGCCAAGTGCTCTTGTGTTGAGTGGCCTGGATCCAGATCGCGGTCTTGGGCTTTGGTCCTGTGAGTCTTCTTTATCCAGTGAGCCTGGAAGTGGGAAAGGGACCCAGCACCTTCCTGAGAGCAATGGCAGCCGGGAGGACCCCAGCGATTTGGGACAGAGCTTTCCCTTCTGGAAGCAGAGCCCCACAGAGATTTAAAAAAAAAAAAATCACAGACTGACCAACCATGAGTAAGAATAAGCATAAGAAGCAGGGTAAGAACAACAACCAAACCCTAGATTCCTTATTTGAAGAAAAGAAGGACCAAGGCAGAGAGCTACAGGACAGCACAGCCAGAGC
>CM053587.1:242953447-242976317 GCA_028646515.1 Pseudochirops corinnae | reverse complement strand
AAGACATTCTTCATGATTATTGGAGGCCCCTGGTGGGGGCGTTCTGGCTGCGCTCTCCTCCTCCCTCTCTCTCCCATGATCTTTCTTTTCCCTAAAGAAGGAATCTAGGGTTTGGGAGCTGTTCTTACTTTGCTTCTTATGCTTATTCTTACTCATGGTTGTTCAGACCATGATTTTTTTTTTTTAAATCTCTATGGGGCTCTGCTTCCAGAAGGGAAAGCTCTGTCCCAAATCGCTGGGGTCCTCCCAGCTGCCGTAGCTCTCAGGAAGATGCTGGGAACTCTTCCTCTTTACTTCCGGCTGACTGGATAATGAAGACTCCAGAACTAAGGCCCAAGACCGCGATCCAGATCCAGGCTGCTCAACATGAGAGCTCTTGGCCTGAGAACAATCGCTCAGTCCCCCTGCTGTCTGCAGGCCGCAGGCGGGAAGCTGCAACGCGGAGGCGGGTGCAAAACCTCTGCCTTTCGCTTTTCCACTCTGGAGACCTTTCGGCTGGACTGCTTATCTCCCCCTTTCGCAATCCCCACTAGCAGCTGTCGCTAATCCACTCACCAGAGGGGCTCCTCCCGCCCAGCTGCCTCAGGGGCACAGCCGCGGCTTCAGGCCAGGTTGGTTTCAGTTTGCAGTGCTGATATGGTTCCTCGTAGCCGAGCTGACTTTAGTGGGGAGTATCTTTGTGTGCATTTTGGAGTTCTAGGATTGGTTTAGAGTCCTATTTTATGGGTATTTTGGGGTGGCTATGGGAGAACTGCGATATGTTGCTGCTGCTACGCCGCCATCTTGGCTCCGCCGAAAATGTAGTTATTTTTAATAAAATATGTTAACATGTCATGGGTTTATTATTTTAAAATTAATACAAATTTTAAACTTATATTTTAATTTCTAGTACAGTAAATATGAATAGATATAACCCACATAAACAAAATCTCTTTGAGATCCTCAATACTTTTTGTTAATGGAATTGTTAAGTTTAACGCCTATGTGTGTTGGAATTTGCAGCATAGATTTGTTGTTGTTGTTGCTTTCTTGCAGGTGATCTGTGGATTCTTTTTTTTTTGGAGGAGGGAAGTCAAGGCAATTGGGGTTAAGTGACTTGCCCAAGGTCACACAGCTAATAAGTGTGTCAAGTGTCTGAGACCAGATTTGAACTCAGGTCTTCCTGCCTCCAGGGCTGGTGCTGTCTTCACTGTACCACTTAGCTGCCCCAGATCTGTGGATTCTTTTGATTGGTACTTTGTTTTCTATGTTCAGGTGTTTTCTATTAATTGTTACAGTATGGTGATCAGGTTATTTTTGCTTTGTGTTCTTCTGAGAGACCTGTAATCCTTACGTGTCTCTCAGCATTCTGTCTTCAAGATCACTATTTTCTTTTAATGTTATTGCTGTTTTGCTTCTCTTCTTCCAAACTGCTCTTCACATGTGTGTGTTAACATAAACAAATCCTTATTTCTATTGTTCCTTTGGTGAGACTTGACAGTGTGAAATCAAGTTTTTCTATTTTGCCAATTATTTTTGCTGTACAAGCCCTACTTTTACAATTCTTAATTGTCTTTTTTTTTTTGAGGGGGGAAGGCAAGGCAGTTGGGGTTAAGTGACTTGCCTAAGGTCACAAAACTAGTAAGTGTCAAATGTCTGAGACTGGATTTGAACTCAGGTCTTCTTGTCTCCAGGGACGGTGCTCTCTTCAGTGTGCCACCTAGCTGCCCCTTAATTATCTTTTAAACAATTCAAGAACATCCTGTTGTGGTTCCATGTTCTTTTGGAAATATATAGGGTCCTCTCCTTCATCAGGTATTAACTCACTTTCCTTTGCCTTTTTTTTCGAGGGGCAATTGGGGTTAAGTGACATGCCCAAGGTCACATGGCTAGTAAGTGTTAAGAGTCTAAGGCTGGATTTGGACTCAGGCCCTCCTGACTCCAGAGCTGGTGCTCTGTTCACTGTGCCACCTAGCCACCCCTCCTTTATTTTTCAATATTTATTCAGAGATGTCTGCACTATTTTAACTGATCTGGAGGCCATATTCCCTTTTGTTATTACAAACAAATGTTGGTTTATCTGCCTGTGCTCAAGATCTCTGAGTTTTTTTTTCTTGCTGAGATCTTTGGTAATTTCAGTCTTTTTTCCCCCCTTTATTTTTCCCTAGTGCCCACTTTCCTATTCCCTTCCCTTGGTGGTTTCCTTGAGGGTTGTATCTCAAAGCTTCTTGGCTTCCTCTCCTGATGGGCAATTCATAGTTTACCAGGCTCAGTCTCTACCCCAGGTGACTTTTGTGGATCTGGAATGCTAGCTACATGCTGAGCTTTTTCTCTCAGGCATAGTAGAGTGCCACATGAGTGCTGCCTTATGTCCCGTTATTCTGCAGTTCTCTGGTAAACTCTCTTGTAGCCAACAGAGTGGTGTGTTGCTATCAGAGCCTGAGAAAGTTTTTACTCTTTGGGTTTCTGTAACATTTGGGGGTAAATGTGTAGAATTGAGTTCTTTTTCAATATTGTGGGTTGGCTTGTGCAGTCTTGCTACAGGAGCAGTGTAGTCAGTGGGGGAGGGAAATACATGAGTGCATTAAGGGTTAGAGGTAATTTGACTTTCTTTGTTGTTAGTTCATTGGGTTTTACCTTGTTTGGGTTTTTGGAGTTCTAGCTTGTGGAGACAGCTAAATTTGCTTTCTCTCTTGCACAGTGTTCCTATTTTGAAGAGTTTTGAGAGGTCAGTATGATTAGGTAAAATATCTAGTTCTCTTTCTTGTTGGGTCACATGACTGAATGTGTCCCTCAATAATTTTTAAGAGTGTAAGGAGTCAAGACCAGCAAATTTGTGAACCATTGCTCTAAAGCAATGTTATCCCAAAAATCGATAGTGATATTTGCTGAAATGTTCATGGTTTCAACAAAAGAGATTTTGTTTTCTGGTCTTGAGATTTTGGGGAGAGATTTTAACTTAAAACAGAAGAGGAAAATATATCTAGAACCTGAAATCTGGGTACGAAAGGGTGTATTAGAGAGAGAAATAGTAGAGGAGGTGCACATTAATTCATAGGAGGAAATAACTACGGAGAGAGTCAGGAATACTACCTTATGTTAAGATGAACTTTGCTGTTTAACCTATAAAATATTCCTCACCCTTTCACGAAACCCCCTTCCCCAATCTTTTCTTCACCAGGTCAAATGACCCAGTTCCTTCAACCCTTCTTCATATGACGTGATTTCAAGTCTTTTTCCCATCCTCCTCACTCTCTTGGATATGATCCAACTTGTCATTAACCCTTTTAAAATGTGGTGTCTTGACATGAACAAAGTACTCCAGATGTGGTCTGACCAGCCCAGAGCACCCTGGGACTATTACTTCCCTATTCTAGATAGTATACTTATCTAAATGCAGTTTAAGATCCAATTACCTTTTTTGGCAGCCACATCACAGTGTAGGCTCAGAGATTGGATTTGTTACCAATGAAAAAAATCTGTAGAAATGATGAAAAGAAAACCTCCTTGCTGATGTAGAGCCAGTGAGGGTAAAAAATAATAAGACTTAGTCAGTACATGAAGACATAAGAGTTGTCTTTGAATATATGAAGGCTGTTATGCCAAAAAGAAAAAAATTAGATTTATGCTGTGTGAATCCCAAGAGTAAAGCTATGGGGCTGAAGTTATACAAAGACAGATTTTAATTCATTATAAGGAAGAGCTTCTTAACAATTAGAGATATTTGATAATGCATGCCTTGTGATGTCATTAGTTCCCTGCCACAGGAAATGTTCAAATAGAAATTAGATGACCACTTGTTGGGAATGTTGTTGGAATGATTCATGCATTGGAAAGATGATTTTAAGGCCTGTTCACTCTTAGCTTATGATGTGATTCACTGATCTGTGTGGAGAAAACCTCTCAAGTGGAACTCATATATATATATATATATATATATATAGGAAAGTAATTGAGATATCACAGTGAAACTTAACAAAGTTAGTCTGTGTTTTGTTTGCAAGGGAATTTATAGAAACTTTCTCTTCTTTTGTAATTACTTATATAGTTAATCAGTGAGCTCCCTATGTTGTGCATATTAATGCATACTGTTTGTTAGTAACTTATGTGTTACAGATACATTTGTAGGAGCATTCTTGTAATCTTATTCTGGGGACAATTATTGACTCATATTTTAATTTAACCTGTATAAGTTACATTACATGTGAGCTTAATTTCCGAAAGATGTCTCCTTTTTGAAAAAAAAAGTCTCCTTTTGGAGTCTACTTTAAAAATAATATAGCAACCTGACTTATGCAGTAATTTGAACATCATTTTGTTAGCCTTATTACTGACAATTGGATTTAATTGTAATCTATTTTATGTTGATTAGTACCCTCAGAATTAACCTGTGCTTATGAAATATAGTCCTTTTCTTGTAAGATTTCAATAAATAATTGTAAATTTGATTTGTTATGATGTTTTAATAATAATAGGTAGCATTTGTGTAGTACATTGAAGTTTGCAAAATGCTTTATGTATGCCATCTCATTTGGTCCTCAGAACAATTATATGAAGTAGGTACCATTTTACAGATGAGGAAATTGAGGCTCAGAGATTAAGTGACTTGTCCAGAATCATGTTAAGATTTACATTCAGTTCTTCCTGACTCCAAGTCTAGCATTCTATATACCACTCTATCTAGTTGCCTCAGACAATTAAGAAGGAAATATAGAGATGGAATGGATTTTAGAATTTGTCTAGTTTCCCTCATTTTACAAATTTTGCAACTAAGGACAAGTTGCTGGCAAAATAGAAACATGCAACACAGGTCTCTTGATTCCAGTCTAGTGTTCTTTCTCTGATTGCCTCATGGTAATTGCCCTTGACAGTAAAGATATGCCATTCTTTCTGGTCCTCTATCTGAAGAGTCCTTTGGAGTTTGTAAATTTCGTGTGCATGTATTATTTCTTTGATATTATGATACATATTTTGTTATGGGTAGATTTATAACCCCTATTTTGGATACAGGGATTTTCAGGGTCTATATTTTCTTCTACATTTTTGGACTAATTCACATTTGACTTTTCCAATCACTGCATCACATGTTTTTCCTTTGTGTAACGGATACTGGTTCATACAGATTTTATGACTCTATATATATTGAGTGTTTTTCTGTTGCCTTCTGATCTTTTTTAGAAATCTTTTAATGTGGGAAAAGATTTTAGATGTCGATCCATTGACCATTTTCACAGTATAGTATCAGTTCCCTTTCTTTTCAGATCAAGGGATTATAGTCAGTGTGTGTATATATCTCTATATATGTATATTTACATATGGTTTAAGCAGTAGAAGCTTTCATTTTAAATCACTGAGTTGAGGGATTTTGTGATAGATTATTAATCTTATTTTTTTTTTTTTAGCCAGACATGTGCAATCCAGATTTCACAAGACGGAACCTTCTTCTGCTGTCTTTCATATTATGGTGGTTAGATTACTCTGCTCCAGTTTCCTAATATATGTACTTTTCTATTGAAAAGAGGATTTGCATTTTTATGGAAGGCCCCCATAAGTTTTTTAAAAAATTTTTTGGAAACTAGATTGTTTTCTAATTTTTTTTTTGGTTATATGGTAGAGAATGGATTTTTTTTCCTTGGAGAACACGTAGCTATTTAACTTTTCCTGGAATGACAATTTATAAATAAACAGAAAAACAAGCAACCAAACTAAGAAACCTACATCACTTTAGCTATTAAAAAAGCTGAAAAGGATGATTGTTGGATATTTAACTAACATTTTTGCTCAATAGATGGAAGCAGTACTTTCACATACTTAGCATTTCTTAATCTTACTCTTTGGGTCAGTTTTCCCTAGCCAGAAATTCACAACTGAGACTTTTGGTCACCATGATATATATATTTCACCTAACTGAAACTGTTCTCTTCCAAGTTACCCATGTTTTCATTTTTAAAATGCTATTATTTCTTTATCTTTAGCATTATTTTCTTTTTAAATATTTAGTTCCAGATTCTCTCCTTTCCTACCATCCTTTCTCCCACTCATTGTGAAGGCAAGCAGTATATCAGTTATATGTGTGAAATCATGCAAAACATATTTCCGTATTAGGGGTGTGTGTGTGTGTGTGTGTGTGTGTGAAGCAAGAAAGAAAAAGTGAGAGAAAATTATGCTTCAATTTGCAGTCAGAGTTCACCAGTTCTCTCTGGAGGTAGACAGCATTTTTTCATCCCAAGTCCTTTGGAATTGTCTTGGATCATTGTATTGATCACAGTAGGCAAGTCTTTCACAGTTGATCATCATTACAACTTTGCTGCTATATTGCACAGTTATTCCCTGGTTTTTCTCACTTCACTTTGTGTCAGTTCATATAGGTCTTGTCATGTTTTTCTGAAACTGTCCCCCTTCTCATTTCCCACAGCAACATAGTTTGTTTTTGTTTTTTTTATCACAATCATATGCTACAACTTGTCCAGCTATTCCCCAATTGGTGAATGTCCCCATAATTTCCAATTCTTTGCCACCACAAAAAGAGCTGCTATAAATATTTTTGTACATATAGCTCTTTTTCTTTTTTCTTTGATCTCTTTGGGATACAACCTAGTGGTAGTATTGTTGGGACAAAGGATCTGTACAGTTTTATAGTCCTTTAGGCCTAGTTCCAAATTGTTTTCCAGCATGGTTGGACCAGTTCACTCTTCTACCAATAGTTCATTAGTGTACCTATTTTCCCACTCATCACCTTTAACAGTTGTCACTTCTGATAAATGTGAGGTGGTACCTCAGAAATGTCTTAATTTGTTTTTCCTCTAATCAGTGGTGTTTTAGAGCATTTTTTCATATGAGTATTGATAGCTTTGATTTCTTCTTTAAGCTTCCTGTTTATATCCTTTGACCATTTATCAATTGGAGAATGACTTATTTTTTATGAATTTGACTCAGTTCCATGCTTAGTATATATTTGAGAAATGAGGCCTTTATCAGAGAAACCTGCTGTAAAATATTTTGATATTACTGCATTGTCTATAGTACCTTTTTAGCAAAATGTAGTTTCCCTCATGATTACTTTTAATTAGGTCTGTTTTTGCTTTTGCTTTTTGTGAGATCATGATTGCTACCCCATCTTTTTTAAAAATTTAGCTGAAGCATATTAGATTCTGCTCTAGCCCTTTATTTTAACTCTGTGTGTCTTTTGGTTTCAGATGTGTACATTGTAAGCAACATATTGTTGGATTCTGGTTTCTGATCCATTCTGCTATCTGCTTCCATTTTATGGTTGAGCTCATCACATTCACATTCACATTCACAATTACGATTGCTATGTTTTTCCTTCCATCCCATTTTCTTCTTTTTCTTCTCTCTTGTTCTTTTTTTATCCTGTCCTTCCTCAAAAATCTGTTTTATTTCTGACTCCTGCTTCCTTTAATGTGTCTTCCTTTTTATCATCCCTACCCCCTTTCTCTTATTCCCTTTTCCTCCTATTTTCCTTATTGGGCAAGTTATATTCCTATACCCAACTCTGTGTGTGTATGTATCTCTCTCTCTCTCTCTCTCTCTCTCCCCCCCCCCTTCTCTCCTTTTCTCCTTCCTTCCCTATCTATATTCTTCCGCCTTTGAGCCAGTTCCAATGAGAGTGAGGTTCAAGCATTTCCCACCCTCCCATTTCTCCTTCCACTGTAAAAATCCTTCATTATGCATGTCTTTTATGTGAGAAAATTTTCCCTATTTTACCTCTTTTTTTCTTCTTCTCCCAGTTCATCCCTTATTCTCACTCCTTCAATTTTTTTGGACATCATTCCAGTGTATTTGACTCACATCCATGCCCTCTTCTATGTAAAACTTTTAACTGCCCTAATACTGATAAAGTTCTTAGGAAGTACGTGTATCATCTTCCCATATAGTAATATAAACAGTTTAACTTTATGATTACTTTCTCCTGTTTACCTTTTTATGCTTTTCCTGAGTTGTGTTTGAGTACCAAAGTTTCTATTCAGCTCTGGTCTTTTCATTGGGAATACTTGAAAGCCTTTTGTTTCAGTAAATGTCCATTTCTTTCCCCCCTGAAGAATTATATACTTAAGTCTTACTGAATAGATTATTCTTTGTTGTAATCCTAGTTTCTTTGCCTTCTGGCATATCATATTCTAAGCCCTCTCTGCCTTTAACATGAAACATGCTAAGTCTTGTGTGGTGCTGACTATGGACCCTTAATATTTGAATTCTGTCTGGCTGTTTGAAGAATTTTATTTTTGATCTGGGAGCTCTGGAATTTGTTTATAATATTCCATGGAGTTTACATTTTGAGATCTCTTTCAGGAGGTGATCAGTGAATTCTTTCAATTTCTATCTTACCCTCTGCTTCTAGACTATTAGGGCAGTTTTCCTTGATAATTTCTTGAAAAATGATGTCTAGACTCTTTCTTTGAACATGGCTTTCAGGTAGTTTAGTAATTCTTAAACTATCTCTCCTCCATGTATTCTCTAAGTTGGTTGTTTTTCTCTTCAGATATTTTACATTTTCCTATCTTTTCATTTTTTTAAATTTTGTTTTATTGTTTCATAATGTCTCATGGACTCATTAGCTTCTCCTTGCTCAGTTCAATTTTTTAAGGATTATTTTCTTCAGTGAGATTTTGTACCTCTTTTCCCATTTGGTCTGTTCTACTTTTTAAGGAGTTCTTTTCTTCAGTGAATTTTTGTCCCTCTTTTACTATTAGGCCAATTCCTTTTTTTAAAGATGTTATTTCCTTCAGTATTTTTTTGTGTGCTTCTTTTACCAAGCTGTAAGTTCTCTTTTCATAATTTTCTTGTATCCCTCTCACTTCTTTCTCCAGTTTTTCCTCTACCACTCTTATCTCTTTCTTTAATTCTTCCAGGAATTCTTGTTGGACTTGGATTTGATTAGTATTTTTCTTTGGGGCTTTGTTTGTAGCCATTTTCATGTTGTTGTTTTCTTCTGAGTTTATATCTTGGTGTTCCCTGCTACCATAGTAGCATTTGTGTTCAGATTCTTTTTGTTGCTGTTGTTGTCTGCTCATATTCAAGGCTATTTATTGACTTTGAACTTTGTATTAAAATTGGGCTCTGCTCACCTGGGGTTGAAGAGGCACTGTCCCGTGCTTCAGGCTTTTTCATGCTGCTGTTTTTAGAGCTAGTTCTAGGAGTTTGCACAATTTTAGTGCTTCTGAGGTGGTGTAATACAGGAAGAGATGTAGTCACTGCTTTCCTGGTCTGTGCTCTGTTCTTTACCCAGAAAGGGTTCCTAGTACACTGCAACCACAAGCACTAGTGCTCCTCTTTACCTTGGAACTCTGACCATGGCCCCTTGCGATTGGCCCCCAGCAAACTTCTCCACCGTGAAACTGTGACTTAAAATTATTCATCTGCAATAGAGTTGTCAATCAGTGCCAGGCAGCTATAGTCTGTTCTGGTAAAAGGTTGCCTGTTGTCTCTTTCTTATCAGTTGTCCAAGCCCCTTACTGTCTCTAGGCTGAGAACTTCTGAAGCTGCTGCTACTGTGGTTGTAGTGTGTGTTTACCCCCATGTCACAAACTTCTCCTGCTGACTTTCTAACTTTTCTTAGGCCAGAAAAATGTTTCACCCTGGCCTATTGTTGGTTCTTCCACTCTGAAATTTGTTTTGAGGTGTTATTTTAAAGTTGTTTGGAGGGGAATGTTGAGAGAGTTTAGCTGGATTGCCTTTAATCTGCCATCTTGGCTCCATCTCTTATTTGGTGATTTAACTGACGAATGTGACAATCTTTTCTTACTCCTCATCCTTCGCAACCTATCCACTGTTTTTGACACTGTTAACTATCTTTTCTTCCTATATATTCTCTCCTCTCTTATGTTTTTGTGAACCTACTCTCTTCTACTTCTCCTACGTATTATGACTATCCCTTTTCAGTCTTTTTTTGCTGCCTCATCATCTGTCTCATACCAGCTAACTGTAGATGTTCCCCAAGGTTCTGTTCTAGGATCTCTCGTTTTCTTTCAGTATACTCCCTTGGTAGTATCATCAGTTCCCATGGATTTAACTATCACCTTCATGCAGATGATTCACATTTCTCTGTCTCTGTTACATATATGTATACATATATACACATACATACATTAAATATACACATACACATGTGCATATGTGTGTGTATGTATGCATGTATGTATATATATAACAGACAGAAAAACCTGGGAAAATAAAAGCCTGGTTATACCTTAAATAGAAGTAGAGAAGTTTAGAAGAAGGGAGAGTTTGAAGGGAAAGATATTTAAGTTCAGTTTAGGTCAGGATGATTTTGAGTTATCTCCTAAACATCTGGTTTGAAATGTGCAATAGTCAATTGGTGACTCAGGACAAAAGCTTAGGATAAACACTGGGGCTGGATAGATATCTCTGTCTCTATCATACATATATACTTATTTACATATGTATTTATGTACACATATATGTATATACATGTATATAACCAGCTTCAGTCTCTTCCTTGAGCTTTGGTCAGTCCTGCATCACCTGTTGCCTATTTCACATTTTAAACAGGATGTCCTGGAAACATCTCAAACTCATCTTGTCCCAAACTGAACTTTGTTATCTTCCTCTTCAAATCCTCTCGTCTTCTGAATTTACCTACTTCTATCAAAGGTACTACTGCCTTTTCAGTTTCCCAATTTTGTATTATCTATTATTCCTCACTCCACATATCTAATAAGATTGCTTGTTTGTCTTTTTTTTTTTCTTTAACAAAGGACTTTTAAATAAGTTTACCTGCATGGCATGTGTGTGGGCTCAGCTCTCTTTACTCTAAGCCGTCTTTTCTACTCCAGGTCTCTGGCTTCTATACTTATGGAAGAACATAAAACATGAGGGGTCATTCCTTGTTCCTACCCTCTACCCTCCACCCCAAGGACAGTGTCTTCTTTCCCCTCCATATCTTTCCCTCTTGCTCCAAGGCTGTGCAGTTATTTGGAATTAATGATTCCCTCAGTCACTACTGAAACTTTTATCCTCTTCCCTCATAGAATAGACTTGACACAATTCTTTAGTAAGGTTGGTAACATCTATTCTTGCACTGAGTATTTTAGTTTTTCAAAGAATGTAGATCATACTCAAAGAAGAGTTGCATATACTACTTTTAGTTCAGTATACTTTTATGGTTCCATGATGTCATTGATGTAGTTGTTCCCTCAAATGGTAGACAACATGAAAATATATAGGCATATACACAATATATACAACAAAGTTATTTTGGAGAGAAGGCATGGGCAAAGCGTCATGAAGAATGTGATGTTCAAGCTGAGCCTTGAATGAAATTAGGGATTCCTAGAGGGGGAGATGACAAAGGAGTATACTCCAAAGATGGATGGAAGGACTTGGAGACAGAAGATGAAATGTCATAGATAAGGAATGAGAAAAGCCCATTTAGTTGGATGATAGTATGTGTAAAGGAGAATAAATATCTAATAAGGCTAAGTAGATTGGGGCCAGGTTGTGAAGAGTTTTAAGTGCCAAAGAGAAGAGTTTATGTTTGATTCTTGAAGTAATTAATTGAGACCTACTGGAATTTATTGAGTAAAGGAATCATAGACATGGTCAGACCATTTAACTTCTATTTTCTTGATCTATGGGATTCAGATAATAGTCAGCCTATGGTAAATATCTTTATAATAGATTTCCATGAAAGTCTAAATGGAAAAAATTGAGAAGAGAGACAATATTACAAAAAATAGACAATTTTAAAGGCCCTTATTTACTATTTTGCCATAGTTGTGTGGTATACTATATGGAGAGCTGGGCAGGAAGCCAGGAAGACCTGGGTCCAGTTCCCACTTCTAAAACAAACTGGCTCTGTCACTAGTGAAGTCATGTGACCTCTTAGCATTCCGGGTATCTCTATAGACTTTAAGGTACAGAGAGATTGCTGACCTGCATTGGTAGAGGGAGTTTCTTTGACTCAGAGTTCCCTGTACTACTGAAATCACAAGTCCGGTTCCTGTTCTTATTGCCCAGTTGTTTCCAGTTGTATGTGACTCTTCATGACCTCATTTGGGGTTTTCTTGGCAGAGACACAGTAGTAGTTTGCCATTTTCTTCTCCAACTCTTTTTACAGATGAGGAAAACTGAGGCAAACAGGGTTGGGTGACTTGCCCAGGGTCACACAGCTAGTGAGTGTTTGAGGCCAGATTTGACCTCAGGAAGATGAGTCTTCCTGACTTCAGACCCAGTACTCTATCCACTGGGCCACTTAGCTGTGTGTGGGCTCAACTTCCTTACACCATTCTCTATTCTTATAGTATTTATTATTTTTATTTGGTTAGCTATGTAGTTTTCTTTAGACCTTTCTTGATTTTTTTAAAGTTTCTCAGCACCTGGGCATGTTTGCATGTAGTTATGGTTGTCTAGAGTTTTTAGAGATGGAAGGGACCTTACAGGTAATCCAGTGCATTCCCCTTATTTTGTAGATAAGGAAGCTAGATTCTAGAGTGGTAAAGGCCAGGCTTGAACTCTGGTCAGCTATCTCTATATGTGTTCTTTCTATTATTTATGAGTTGGTGTGTGTGTGTGTGTGTGTGTGTGTGTATGTTTAACTGTTTTTGTATTTGACAATTTAGAATGATTAGAGGTTTTCCCTCTTTTTGATCTTATTTAATTGGATTTTCTCCTTTAAAAATAGATTTTTAAATCATAAAGCTTAAAATCATTTTTACATGAACCAGTGAAAGTATGTAGGTAATTTAGAAGTTTGAAATGATTTATGTATTATCTTGGTAAAAAGAGCAACTTGCCTTAGATGCATTGAAATATTAAGCAGTTGATTGCATCAAATTGGTGTGGTTTATTTAAGCTGATCAAAGATTCATTTATAAAACTTTAAAATTTTTAATGTGTGAATCAAAAGAACTGCATTTGAACTCATTTTCTCTGACATTTTAAATAATAAAAACATTAAAACAGTATATGTATTTAAAAAACATTTTATACATGTGCCCCTGAGACAAGTTGGTGGGTTCATTTTTATCAAAACCATACATGCAATGACATATTAAATGTATCATATTATTACAGTAATCATATGACTCTAGAAACAAATGTAACCAAAAGACCAAATCCTATCAAAACCATCTTTTTGTTTTTGAACAATGAGATCCTTTTTAATTTTGCCAGTGCCTTCATACCAATATCGAAACCAGATGTAGACTTCCGTCTTTTAATGTATCATGCTTAGCTACAAGTCTTATTTCCATTCCTGAGTGCTGTAGTATTCATTCATAGTTCATTCTACTTTTTACAGATTATCAAATGTGATTCAAATGATTTTTAAAAGACATTGCCCTCTATATGTAATTATAGAAATAAAATTGAGCCTATTATAAGGACAAGAGCCTGAACTAAATCTCTAGAATATGAACATAGTAATTACATTTTTCATTTGAAGGGATTGTTAAGTTCTTTACAAATATCACTAAAAGAGCATTGTGATTTGAGAAAGGAACTAACAATCCAATCCTTAGATTCTAAGTTATATTTGAATTCCTGTTCGGTTCTGTGTAAATCACATAAGCTATTTTCTACTTTTTCCTTCTTAAAATCATTGTAGTAAAGACAGAATAATTTTAGAAGGATTGGGAGGGAAAGCAAATATAAATTAGTGCAAAGTCCAAATGGTAGAGGAAAAACAAAGTAAAACAAAACTCTCAACAATATATCTTTTACACTCCATTTGTTATAATCCTTCTTTACGACTTGACTAATATTTAATGTGTAGGTATTTGTAGAACCAGTATCTGATTGCATGCTGCTGTGGGGGTGGGGAGAGGAGAAGGAGGGGGAGAAAATTTGGAACTCAAGGGATTGTGGAACTGAATGTTGTAAGCAAAAAGTAAATAAATAAATTTTTAAAATTAAAAATTATAAATCTTTTAATTCATTTGATCCTCACAACAAACTTGTGAGAATAGGTGCTATTATTATACCCAATTTACAGCTAGGGAAACTGAAACTGATTCTGATTTGCCCACTTTGACAGCTACTGACTGTCTGAGGCAAGATTCACTCAGGTCTTCTTGACTCTCAAATACTACGCTACAACTCCTAGTTCCCCAGAATTACATTCAAATGGCTGATGTTGAAGTAATTTTAAAAGGTTTTAAAACAGTTAATTTTCTTTTTCTTTTACATGTGAGTTGGTTTAAAAAATAATTTTTCTTCATTTTTTAAGCATTTTTCTCCTCACTTAAAACAAAGGAAAACCCATATAGCAAAAAAAAAAAAAAAAAAAAAAAAGTCAAATTCCCACATTGGCCATGTCCAAAAATTCTTGTCTTATTCTGCCTCTTGTTTGATTAGCCCCTCTGTTAGGAGGTGGGTAGTTTACAGTTTTTGTAGTAAGTTGCTCCTCACCAATATTTTGTTTATAATTCTTGGCATTGTTTATTAGGGGCATTGGTATGTAGTTTTATTTCTCTGGTTCAGCCTTCCTTGGGTTAGGGATTAAGATCTTATTTTATGCCAAAGAGAAGAGTTTATGTTTGATTCTTGAAGTAATTAATTATCTGCCATTTCTATAATTTTTACATGCCTTTTTTTAGGATTATTTAATTTCTAATTAATTTTTGATCTTTTTTAGTGGCCCTTTACTGAATATAATTTTTATTGCACAGTAGTCAGCAGTGTTTAATATTATTCCCTTTTTTGCATTTGTTTATAAGTTTTTATACACTAATATCATCAACTTCTGTAAATATGCCATACATAGCTAAGAAATATTTATGTTCCTTTCTATTCCTAGGGAGTAATCACCAGAGATCTGTCACATCTAACTTTTTCTTAAATTCTTAATTTCTTTCTTGTTCATTTTTGTTAGATTTGTCTATCTCTGAAAGGGGTACATTGGGGTCCCCTACTAGTGCAAATTTACTGTATTTCTCCCCATAACTCATTTAGTTTTTCCTTTAAATATTTAGATTCTATGCCATTCAGGACATATATGTTAAGTATTAGAATGAATTCATTGTCTATAAATAGCTTTCAGCAAAATGTAGTTTCCCCATTTATTTCTTTTAAGTAAGTTTATTTTTGATTTCCCTTGTCTAAGATCATGATTACTACCGTCATTTTTTTTTTTTTTTACTTCAGCTGGGTCAAGATAGATTTTGCTGCAACCCTTTGTTTTAACTCTGTGAATCCTTGTTTCCAAGTGTGCTTTTTGTAAACAGCATATTTTTGGATAGAATGATCCATTTTGCTATGCTTTTGACTTATTGGTGACTTTATCACGTTCAGCTTCAGTTAATGATCAATAATTGTGCATTTTTCTCCATTCTGTTTTCTTATATCTTTTCCTTCCTTTGATCCCTGCTTCCTCATAGATTCTTACTTTTTCTTTTTTTCCTTTTAAGCCCCTGTATGTTGATTGCTTTTCTGAGAATAGAATATTTTGGTTTTTTGTTTTTGCTTTTAACTACTCCTCTAAATCCATCCTTTCTCTTATTCTCTCACATGTTTGTGTATACCAATTCATCCCCCACTGATTTACCCAAGTAGTCTTTCTAAAGCACAAGTCTGCCTATGTCACCCTCGCCCCCTACTTAATCAACTCTACTGCTTCCTTACAACTGTCCTGATCAACTATAAAATCTTCTCTTTGACTTTTGCAACTTGACCATTTGCAGCATGGTCCTTTCCTAGTCTTTTTATACTTTACTCTCCTCCATGTACTTTGTGATCCAGCAGCATCTCCCTTTTTGCTACCCACCCCTTGCATATACTACTCTGTCTCCTAATTCCATGCCTTTTTCATGGCTGTCTCTATGCCTGGAATATTCTCCCTCCTCACCCCCTTCCCACTTGCTTCCTTGATTTTCTTTAAGAAGTGTGTTCCCTCAGAAATTACCTTTTGTCTACTACATATATGTTTTGTATGATCATGGTTGTTTGTATCTTGTCTCTTGCATTAGTATGTGAGCTCATTATTGGTAAGAACTGTGTTTTTGCTTTTCTTTGTATCCCTAGCATTTAGCACAGTTTCTGGAACAGTATGCAATTATTAAATGCCTCTTGACTGTTGTGAACCTTTTATCTTTGACCACTCTGAACATGACTTTCTCCATAAAGACACATGTTCAGTTTGGACATATCAGTGCCAAGAGTATGAGTGTTTGGAGCATATGCCTACCTTTCTCTTTACTCTTGTACTTTTGCCCTTATCATCTTGTCAGCTAGCTGACCCTAAGATTTCTTCTTGCCTATTGTACTCTAAGGTCACCTTTCCTGGTTTTCCTGGTAGTTGCAGTTTTCTTCCTAATATCTTCTGGACTGCCTTCCATTTCTTCTGGACTATCTAATCAATTTGAGCTTGCTTGCTTTCTTCCTATTTGCCATAGGATGTGAAGAGGGTACAGAAAGATATTGTCAACATAAGGAATTGGTGACCATTGAACAAGGCATCTTGTCTGGAAGGGCCTGGGACTGATAGAGATAAGCAGGCTGGTATCAGAGTTCAAGATCAGTGAGTTGAGTATAATTGTTACAAATGTCAGGAACGAGACAGAGATGAAAGCCAATATGTTAAGGGAAGAGAGTCAATATTTTACTGTAGTTAGTACCAAACAAGGAGTCTGGGATGCTGGGTCATCAAGGTAGGAAGGTAGAACTAAGTCTCAAGGGTGGTCAAGATAGATAAAATCCAGAATTTAGGAAGTCTAGTTATGTCAACATAATTGAAAAGGACATGGAAGCAAAGCTGTTTATAAGCAGATGAGCCCTTGTTAGGTTTATTGTAGATAGTGTTCCTAATTTGAGCAGTGGTTAGGTTAGATAATATTAATAATGATGATAATAGCGGCTAACATTTATATAGTGCTTACTGTGTTCTAGGCATTGTGCTAAGCACTTTGCAATTATTATCTCTCTTGATCCTTACAACAACCCTGGGAGGTAGGTGCTATTATCCCCAATTTACAGATGAGGAGACTGAGTCAAACAGTGGTTAAGTCACTTTCCTAGGGTCACACAGCTAGGAAATACCTAAAGCTGAATTTAAATTCACATCTTCAGACTCCAGGCCTAGCGCTCTATACACTCTGCCACCTAAGTGCACCAGACGCCCTTTTCAATTCATAAAATTCTATAATTGAGTCTGATTTGGCTCTTTTGTATTTTAGTGGGAAATTTGTCTGTTTATCTATCTGTCTGTCTAGCTATCTCATCTAATCTCTATGTCTGAAGTTATTGTGACTAGAGAATCTATGGTTGTAGATATATTCTTTTTCTGTTTAAAGTTAAAAGAACTGACTTCAGAGCAGTTGCTTACAGAGAGACACAAGTGACTTTGTGTATGCAGTTGTACAAGTTAATATTGGATTTAGGTTGTGAATTCTTCCCATTTTATTTTTTCTGGCTGTTAAAGCACAACCTTGAATTAAGTATAGTAGAGAGAAAACCATTATTTTCTCAATTGTCTTCTTGTCTCTCTTCCTAAACTTGGAACTGCATAGTAGTTTTAAATTGACTACTTGCTGATTTTATTTATCATCATGTCGTCAATCACCAAATTTTGTTGCTTCTTTCTTAGAATTATCAGATATATTTTTTTAGCCCTTTATTTCTTCTCAGCAGTTCCTTAGTTCAAGCCTTGTCCATTTATCAAATAAATTGCTCTTTTCTTTCTTTTTAACTTCTCTTGGTACTGACCTACTTTGAATAAATTAATGAATAAAAAAAACTTACTAAGTGCTCATTACATACTACATTGAATCTTTCTACACTTAACACCTCTGCAGTGTTCTTGCTAGAAAGACCTTTTAGCTGCAACTCTTTTAGGGTAGCTCATAGTAGCTCTCTAAGTAAAAAAATAAAGATATAAATGTCAGATATAAAAAACTAATGTCCTCCCCTACCAAATTATCTGCTTATCTTTCTTTTCTGTTACATGTGCTTTCCGTTTGAATTAAACAAACATCATCATTTATATTGTGTACATTCTCCTGAACTGGCAAATTTTTGCCCTAACCTTCTCATTTCAGTTTAACAAGTACTTAGCAAGCACTTTTTTTACATACTTAACCTTATACTAGGTTTTAGGTGAGGGCAAAAGAAACATAAGATGCGGTGCTTGCCTTCAAGGAGATTATAATCTCACTGAAGAGATAAATCATACAAAAATAAACTATTTAACTATTTACTGTTTTGTAAATAACAAATGATATAGACAACTGCTTTAGGAGAGTGGCCTCCACAGTGGGTGCTGTGTTTTGCCTTGATGAGAGCTATGACTTTACCTTAAGGATGTGTGATCAACCACTTAGAAGGAAGATGGAAAGATATAATAAATCCTGCCACTCCTATGGTAGCTATTTATAGGATTTGTCTCCAGCATAATCCCAGATATCCTTATCTTCCATTTTTCTCACTCTTTCTGCTTCCACTGTGCCGATTGCCAGTCTCCTCCTCCTTTTGCCTCTGGAGTTGTCCCTTCAGGACAATTATAACTTAATGCCTACTGGGATACCCACAGCAATAGCTGTGCATGTACCATTGGAAAAATGCCTCACGTGCACATTCACCTTCTGTCCCCCAAATAATTTTGTGGCTGCAGTAGGTAACTGCCATAAACCAGACTGTGACACCGGATCTGTGAGAAAGAGCACTCTTCCACTCTCTTTTCATTTTTGAGTAGGACAGAATGAGTCATGCTGGATGAGCAGGTATGAATAGGTATATTCATATATAGGTATATATTCACATGCATGTGTATCATAGATCTCATTATGTTACCTTTCATTACAAAATGAACTATCTTGTGAATTCTGTTTTTGCCAAGGGCATCACTAATCTTCAGGTCACCCAAGTTGTTATCTTTGGTACAGTCTTGTTTTTATCTTTAATTTTTTTTCTCTCCCTTATTCTCACTGAACATTTATCGTGTTGTTTCTATCTCCATAATTCTTACATCTGATGGCTTCTCTCCACTCACATAGCTACAACCCTACTTCATGTCTTTATCACTTCTTGCCTGGACTGTTCAAATAGCCTCCTCATCATTTGTTTTGCCTCAGATCTCTCCCCTCTAGATTGTCCTCCCCACAGCTTCCAAAGTGATTTTCCTAAAATATAGGTCTACTCCAGTAACTAGAAACTCCAACTCTAGGAATAAATATTATTTAATCTTTATCTCATTCTTTTACAATTTCAATGTTTGTAATAATTATTGTTTTTGCATATATTTTTAATAATTATTAGCATAGTAGAACATGTATATAACTTTAAAATAACTAAATATTCACATATTTATGTATGTGTATATGAGGGATGACTTCTTGGAAGAGGCAGCATTTGAGTGGCAATCAATTAGGAATTCAGTAGATGGTGGGGGAGAGCAAAGTCATTCTAGGAATAGGGAAAGGCATGAACAGTGAAAGCAGGTTGTATTCTGGCGATAGCAGAGTACGATTCAGCTGGAATATAGAATATGTGTGGGAAGAAGTATAAGCCAAATTTGAAAAGATCCCATAGTTAAATAGTATCATATTATAGAGGGCTTTGAATGCCATCTAAGAATTTGAATTTTATTGGATAAGCAATAGAAAGCTGCAGAAAATTTTTGAGAAGACTTAATATGACTAGATTTGTATCTCTTAGATTAAACTGGCAGTGATAAGAAGGTTAGTGTAGAGCAAGGAGGCAGAAAGACAAGGAAATACGCTAGGAAAGAAATGAAGATGATGGAACTTAACTATTTCTCATAATTAGGTTGTTAAAGAAAACAGAGATGCAGGAGTGGTGTAGCCACACCAAGAGTATAGAGTAGTTGGAAATTTTTAAGCGTAATTGCAAATTACTTTACAGAATAATTGGACTGTTTCACAGTTCTGCCAACAGTTTATTAGTGTACCTGTTTTTCTGTAGCCTCTCCAACACTGATCATTTTCCTTTTTCGTCATTGCTAGTCTGATAGGTGGTATGAGGTTAAACCTCAGAGTTGCTTTGCTTTGCATTTCTCTAGTTATAGAGTGATCTAAAGCTTTTTAATGTGTTTTTTGATAACATTTTTTCTTTCTTTGAAAATTGCTTATTCATATCCTTTGACCCTTTATGTATTGAGAAATGGCTCTTAGTTTTATAAATTTGAATAATTTCCTTGTATATCTTGACAGTGAGATTTTCATCAGAGAAGCCTGTTAGCAAAGATTTTTTCCCTAATTACCCATTTCTTTTTTAATATTTACTTATATTAGATTTGTTTGTGCAAAAACTTTAAAATCAAAATTGTTCGTTTTATCTCATGATCCTTTTTATCATTTATCACATTATGAATCTTCCCTTTTCCATAAATCTGAAAGGCAATTTCTTTTTTCCTGCCCTGAAGTTAGAGCCTGGCCTATAAGTTATTACAGGCAAAAGATAATGTGAGGGGCAGAGAGTAGATATAAGGAAGGGCATTATCTTTTTTTTTTTTTTTGGAAAGAGGAAGGCAAGGCAGTTGGGGTTAAAATGACTTGCCCAAGGTCACAGAGCTAGTTAAGTGTCAAGTATCTGAGACTGAATTTGAACTCAGGTCCTCTTGAGTCCAGGGCTGGTGCTTTACACTGCTCCACCTTGTTGCCACAGGAGGGGCATTTTCTTAATAATGCTTGTACACTGAAGTGATACCTGCTACTAATTTATGATGTGACTTTTTATGTCTAGATCATGCATCCATTTGGAGGTTATCTTGGCATATCGTGTGAGATGTTGTATAAACCTAATTTGTGGAAGACTGCTATTCACTTTTCTCAGCAGTTTTTGTTAAATAGTGAGACCTTCTTCCAATAACTTCTTCCAGTTTTGGGGCTCATCAAATTCTATGTTACTGTGTTTTTGTGTTTCTTTATGTTGCGTACCTGATTGGTTTCAATGATCTCGCTCATCTTAGTGATTAATACTTTGTAATGCCGTTTGAGATCTGGTACTGATAGACCCTATTCCTTCCTACATTCTTCCCCCACCCCCCACAATGATTACTCTTCAGATTCTTGACCTTTTTTTCTGCCATATGAGTTTCTTTTCTTTTTTCTTTTTGCTTTTTAGAGGGCAATTAGGGGTTAAGTGACTTGCCCAAGGTCACATGGCTAGTTTTTGTGTTAATTGTCTGAGGCTGGATTTGAATTCATGTCCTCTTGACTCCAGGGCCAGTGCTGTATTCACTGCGCCACCTAGCTGCCCCCTGCCATATGAGTTTTCATTATTATTTTTTCTAGTTGTATAAAATATGGCTTTGTTAATCTGATTAGCACAGTGCTGAATAAGTAAATTTATTTAGGTAGTACTGTCATCTTTATTTTTTAATATTGGCTCAACCTACCCAGTATTGTTTGTTATTTAGGTTTATATTTCTGCAAGGAATATTTTGTAAGTATTCATGTAGTCCTTGGGTAATCTTGGTAGGTAGATTCCCATGTAGTTTATAGATCCTTTGGTTATTTTGAATGTAATTTCCTCTTTTCTTTTTAGCTCTTCCTACTGGTTTTATTGGTTATATATGGATGCTGGTAATTTACATGCATTTATTGTATATACTACAATTTTCTGAAGTTAATTTCAGTAATTTTTTTAGTTGATTTTCTTGAGTTCTCTAAGTGTACCATTCTGTCACCTGTAAAAGTGATGATTTTGTTTCCTCTGCTTCTGTTTATTCCTTTACTTTCTGTTTCTTGTCTTTATTGTTGTGTCTTATATTTATAATGTGTTAAATAATAGTGGTGCTAGTGGACATCCTTGCTTTACTCTTGATCTTATTGGAAAGGCCTCTAACTTTTCTACATTATATATAGTGTTTGCTCTTGGATTTAGATCAAATATTATTTTCTATATTAAGAAAAATTCCCATTATTCATATGATTTCTAGAGTTTTAAAAAAATGTGTTGGATTTTGTCAAAAATCTTTTTAGCATCTACTAATAGTATCATATAATTGTTATTATCATACAGTTACTATTTTGAGACAGTTGTTATTTATATTATTAACATGGTGACCCCAGATTTTCTAAGGTTATGCTACTTGGGAGGCAGGACCTACCACAATGTAAAGACTTCTAATACAGATTCAGTGATAGATTATTTCTCTGTCATCTAAAGAGAGATAAACTAATCTAAAGTCAAAGAGGCTTATCACTGAGATAGCCACAGAGTGATGAATTTTTTGGCTACAGCATCTCTCAGAGGTGGTCTTCTTAGTTGTGAAAGTTTGTTCTCTTTGTTGATGGGGCATGTACCCATGTGGACAAAATCACAAAAATGTAAAGGAAGGCCAAGATAATAACATTAATAGTAGCTCATATTATAAAACTCTTTTTAAAGTTTATAAAAAGTATTCCTCATAACAATCCAGTGAGATAGATATTTTAAGTACTATTTCAATTTCTCCAGTAAAAAAAAATGAGGATGCTCAGGCTCACACAAGTTAAATAATATGTTCACAATTACATAGCTAGAAAGTGTTAGAGTTGGGATTTGAATCCTGATCCTTGAATCTACTGTGTCACGTTCTAGGCTTAGCTTTTCAAATGAATAAACAAGTAGTGTCATGTAATATTAATAGCTGATATTCATATGGTGCTCTAAGGTTTTCATGATTTTTAAATATTTATTTCATAATGTAACAGAAAGCACTATACAAGGAATTAGGAGATTAGGACCTAGTCACAGTGCTAGTGGTGAAATATTACTTTCAGTGATGTCACCTAACTGTGATCCTCAGGAAGGGCATTGAAATAGATCTTCTTAAAATCTCAGTTCAGAAGATTCTTTGAATGTTTACCAGACCATTTTTATTTTTTTTATTTTTTATTTTTTTTAATTTTATTATAGTTTGCATCATTCATTTCCACAAGATTTTGAGTTACATATTTTCTCCCTCTCTTTCCCC
>CM053587.1:242935598-242952947 GCA_028646515.1 Pseudochirops corinnae | reverse complement strand
AGCTCATCTCTAGCTTTAAGGCATTCTTCATGTTTATTGGAGGCCTTTGGTGGGGCGCTCTGGCTGCGCTCTCCTCTTCCCTCTCTCTCCCCTGATCTTTCTTTTCCCCAAAAAAGGAATCTAGGGTTTGGGAGCTGTTCTTACTTTTCTTCTTATGCTTATTCTTACTCATGGTTGTTCAGTCCGTGATTTTTAAAAAAATCTCTGTGGGGCTCTGCTTCCAGAAGGGAAAGCTCTGTCCCAAATCGCTGGGGTCCTCCCAGCTGCCGTAGCTCTCAGGAAGAGGCTGGGAACTCTTCCTGTTTACTTCCGGCTGACTGGATAGTGAAGACTCCAGAACCAAGGCCCAAGACCACGATCCACATCCAGGCCGCTCAACACGAGAGCTCTTGGCCTTAGAACAATCGCTCAGTCCCCCTGCTGTCTGCAGCCCACGGGCGGGAAGCTACAACGCAGAGGCGGGTGCAAAATCTCTGCCTTTCACTTTTCTGCTCTGGAGGCCTTTCGGCCGGACTGCTTATCTCCCTCTTTCGCAATTCCCATTCGCAGCTGGTGCTAATCCGCTCACCTGAGAGGCTCCTCCACTCCTCCCATCCAGCCGCCCCTGGGGCACAGCCGCGGCTTCAGGCCAGGCTGGTTTCGGTTCTCAGTGCTGATATGGTTTCTCGTAGCCGAGCTGACTTTAGTGGGAAGTATCTTTGTGTGCGTTTTGGAGTTCTGGGATTGGTTTAGAGTCCTATTTTATGGGTATTTTGGGGTGGCTATGTGAGAGCTGCGATGTGTTGCTGATGCTACTCCGCCATCTTGGCTCCGCTCCCCAGACCATTTTTAAAAATAAAAAAAATCTCAAAATCTACTTTTACTTCCATCATAAAAGTTTGCAGTTTTTTTCTTTTCTTTTTTTTCCAAAGAGCAAAATAGCTAAGGGTTTATGTATTGTCAGTATTGAATTGATTGTGGTAGAAGGCAGGGCAATAACAGACATCCAGTGAAGAAAAAGGAATCATATGATTGTCGATTTAGAACTACAGGCGATCTTAGAGATGATCTAGTTCTACCTCTGTTTTTATAGATGAGTAACTGAGGCATAGTGATTTGCTCAAGATCACACAGGTTACAAAGCTAGAATTTGAACCAAGTCCTATGACTCCAGAGTAAGTGATATTTTCACTTTACTGCAGTTGAAGAGACTTCAGTTTAGGCTGGCAAAAAGGTCAAGTCAGCGAGGAATTGACAAGTGCAGTGAATTTAAGCAAATAGAATTGAAAACCTGATAAAAGACTTGATTAAGGTGGCAACTGGAAAGGAAGAATCCACCTCTCCCATATATACTCTGGAAAAGATCTGAAAAGGACATCAGATTTAAAAGTGATCCAAGAAGGCCTGAGAGAAACAACTGTAAACTCTTTCATTCATTCTGGGACTACACAAAGAGATAGATAGAAGGCTGTGTGCACTGGAAAAGCGGTCTTGCTAGAGAAATCAGCCTGAGCACAGTTGGAAACAAGCTGGCAGCTTGCCAGCTCTTTGAGGAGAGGCATTCCAGAAGCACCTCAGACTTTCAGTGTTCTGCTTCAGGTGGGATAGGAAGCATGGTATAGTTGGAGAAGTTTGTTAGTAGTGTTCAGAAATGTCCAGTGCTCTGAATGTGGGTGGGGAAGCTAAGAGAGCTAAGAGAGCTCTGACTGGGACATCTCTGGAAACCAGAATTGCCGTAGCATTTTGATCTGAGATGCTCCAGAGGGATCCGAAAATCATAGTACCAGAAAAAAAGGGTTCAAATATTAAAGAACCAACTAGGATTATATAAGACTTGGTAGTAACTTCTACTGAATGAAAAAAAAATCTTAGAATATGATATCCCTAAAGGCAGAAGAGAAGAGCTTACAATAAGAGTAGTTTACCCAGTAAGACTGAGTGTAATCTTACAGGGAAATAATAGTGGAATGGAAGACTTTCAGGTATCCCCAATGGAAAGACTTGAGCTAGGTAGGATCTTTGAAATGCAAACATGGTAATCAGTAGAAATAAAGAAAAATAAAGGAAATGGCTAAACAATTATAAAGTGCTCATATTTTAAGGGGGGAGAAGAAATATATGTTCCTTAGAATTCTGATATTTTTGTGGGTCATAGAGGGAAGTAAATAGGATAAAGAGGGTAGCTAGAGGTGTTTTGTTCTCTTTTGATATCTAAGAGAAGAAAGAAAAAGGAGGAGAAAAAATATACTAGGGAAGAATTGAGAAGGAGTTGGTAGAACTTCCTATTTTTAATCATTGGATTGTGGAAGAATATACAGACATAGAGAAAAGAGTGGGGGGAGCAGGAATCACATAAAACAAAGTTATCAACTAAAAAAAAGGAGGGTTGAAAATACAAATATGTGAACACACATGGAAAGCCCAGATTCTGTATGTCACCTTTCCATGTTATACACAAAGGCCCTGAACAGCATTTTAGAGTAGTTAGATGACATAAATACCTGTGATTCCTGAATGAAAATATGATGGAATATACATATTTCTCAACTGTGTGTGACACCTTTATAAAAATTGACTCAGGTAGGGCATAAATGGGTTAATTTGTATGAAAATTCAGTTCTTCTTAGCTCATCCTCAGTCATGGACTTCTCTGGCCCCACAACCAACCAGAAGGCTCCTTAACATCACAAAGCATCAGCCTCCTAGTCACTCTTGTCCAGAAGTAGGCTCACCAAACTTCTATATATAGTTAGATGGGAAGCAAGTCGGGAAATATTTGCACATGAAAGATGAAATCTGATTATCTTTAAGTACTAGGCTCTCATTGGGCAGTCTTTTCCATTACAAAGAGGAAAAAAAAATTGGATTGTGGAATTTCAAATAGATAAGTGTTAAAAACTTAACACTCAAACTAAACTCAAACTAAAACATAAAAAAACCCAAACTAAATCTCTGCATCATTATATATGAATTACATTACTATCTTATTAATATATTGCAACATTGTCTCTATCATGACCCCTTCTCAAAGCAAGATGTCATTCTTCTTTCTCTTTCATCTCAATTTGCAACTTGGAGTAGGATGTGGGAGTTTTCTAAGTAATAGTTAGCTGACAGGGAGCAGGATTCAATATCTTCTGGATGAAATGTTCATACTTCTTTCAGGAGCACAGTAGTCTGATGATCCTGATTTGTTCCTTTTTATAAAACCATATCATTTTGCCTTTCCATTATGGCCTGCTGGCTATAGATAAGGAAGATAACAGACAATAAAAGGAAAAAAGAAAAATATAAATTCATTAAAAGCTGTACTATAAGTTGGGAAAAGTTGCATTATGGCCACCTTTTGTATTAGATAATGGGTAAACAAAATATTTAAAAGTAATTTCAGACTGATTAGTAGAATTGATAAGACTTTTACTTATTGTGCTTACATTTTAAAATAAGGCAAATTAACCATCTATTTGGTGGAAAAATATGGGATGAAAATGGTGAAGAATAAGAGAATAGTGAGGGAAGAGGAAAGATTTGGGGATAATTTGCTTTTCCTATAATCTTCATGATTAAAAGAAAAAAAGGTTTTTATAAATAAAATTTTCTAATAAGAGTTTGTCTAGCTTTAAGTTGTAGTGAGGATTTTTCCAACATAGAAGATTAAAAGCCTGTTGTTATTGGTTTTCAGTTAACTGAAGATGAAATTGCAACTATTCTTAAATCCACTTTGAAAGGACTTGAATATTTGCACTTCATGAGAAAAATACATCGAGATATAAAGGCAGGAAACATTCTCCTCAACACAGAAGGGCATGCAAAATTAGCAGATTTTGGAGTGGCTGGGCAATTAACAGTAAGTATAAGAAGGCTTTGGAAAAATGTATGTTTACCACACTATTATCTTGTATGAGGGCATAAGATTTGTAAAATGGTTGGGATTGGGCATTTTATACTGCTATTATAACAATAACTCATTTCTATAACTTTTTGAGGTGAGAAATGTAAGTATTACTGTCTCTCTTTTATGGTTGAAGAAACTGAGGCTCTAGTTGATTAAATGATTAAATCTTGGTCAAGCCAAAAGTAAGTATTATAGCTGAGATCTGAACCCAGCTTTCTGGGCCCCAAATTCAGCCTTTTTTTTCCGTGTATCACTTGCCCCTTGTGTCTTCTGAAAAGGTAAAAAGAAAGTACGTCTTAGGAAGGACATGACCAATATTTTTCAAATATTCAGAAGCTGCCATGTTAAAGAGTGATGGGACTTAATCAAGAAACCATGAGGCAATTTTACTATTATGTAGAAGGTATAAGGAGATAATTTTCAACTTAATTAAAAGAAGAACTTTTTTTAATAGTTAGAGCTCTTTCAAAATGGGATGTACTGCTATCTGAAGTGTGATAAGTTTCTTGTCATTAAAAGTGTTCAGAGAGAGGTTCTCCTCATCAGTTTTTGAGGTTCTTCTAGACACGATTCATGAATTGGACAGGGGATTAAATTAAATAACCTCAAAATTCACTGACAACTTTCTTATTCATTATTCTATTAATATATGATTTTAGAATTTCTTACATTAAAAATTTTGTTTTAAATAGATATAAAATTATATTTACTGTAGTGAGGACCTGAGGTTATGGTGACTTCTTGCAGTGTCTACAAGCCTTGGGTTGACCAAGATTTACCACAACTTTATCTGAAACAAATGAACACTAAGTTTCCTTTCTTTCTTTCTTTCTTTTCTTCCTTCCTTCCTTCCTTCCTTCCTTCCTTCCTTCCTTCCTTTCCTCCTCTCTTCTTTCTTTCCTTCTTTCTTTCTTTCTTTCTTTCCTTCCTTCTTTCTTTCTTTCCTTCCTTCTTTCTTTCTTTCTTTCTTTCCTTCCTTCTTTCTTTCTTTCCTCCTCTCTTCCCTCTTTCTTTTTTCTCTTCTCTTCCTTCTTTCTTTCTTTCTGTCTCTCTTTCTTTTTTCTTTCTATGTTAGGCAATCATCCACATTTAGTAGATATGACATCATTATTTTGTCATTTGGATGTTTGCTTTTTCCAGAAAATAGGCACATATGACTATCATTTCCCTACCCTTTGTTACTGTTATATTGTAATCATTTAAGGTTACAATGTAGCTTAGCTTCTTCTACAACAATCACATGTGGAGAGGTGCTTTACTTGAAGATTAACTGTTTCAGGTTATCCTTAGAAGATGTGCAAAGAACACTGGCTTTAGAGTCAGAATGTGGGGTTTGAATTTTGACTCTTCCTCTTATTCTTTGCTTGCCATTGGGCAAGTGACTTATCCTCATTGGGTCTTGGTTTATTCATCTGTAAAATGAGGGCTTGGAGATGATGACTTCAGAAGTATCTTCTGCCCACAGTTGTAAACATCAGTATGATGAATGATTAACTTCAGGCATAAGTTATGGCATTTAAAGGAATGTGCTTAGATACATATTATTGTGCTATGCTGTATAAATTCTAATCATTTTAATGTAATGCTCTTACAGGATACAATGGCAAAACGCAATACTGTTATTGGAACTCCATTTTGGATGGCTCCTGAAGTAATACAAGAAATTGGTTATAACTGTGTGGCAGACATCTGGTCGCTTGGTATCACATCTATAGAAATGGCCGAAGGAAAACCACCTTATGCTGATATACATCCTATGAGGGTAAGATAATTGCTTGCTTAATAAAATGTTAATGTTTTATGATATAGTTTTGGAATGTCTCTCTAAATATGTCTCGGAGAAGAAGGCATAATAATTCCTAATTAGAAGTCTTTTTTGGAAAAAGTAGAAAATACTTTAATGCTTTTTCATGGGATTAAGTAATGCATTTCTTTGGCTATATTCTTTCCTCTCTCATCTCCCCTCCAATTTTAAGAATAGTCAAAGTTAGTAGTTTAATACTTATCTTTCCTCTCCCAAGCCATATCAACTGAAATACTTTTTTCCCTTTACTTCTAAACATCATGCAAGAGGGGCTAATCAGAGAATGACAGATATACAATTAAATCAAAAGTTTATAGCTTAGTAAGGGACTTTAAAGATCTTAAGCCCAACTCACTAATTTTTTTTAGAGATGAAGAAATTGACATTGTGAAATGCTCAGCATGATATAGCTGCTGGCCGACATTTTGGGGCCTAGAACCTGTGTCTCTTGAACTTTCAACCCAGTTTTCTTTCCACTGTACCATGTATCATGTCACACATTGCTAGATGAATATAGATGGAAAAATTAGGGAGTCACGAAGATTTATTTTTGTAGCCTCAACTTCTTTAGTATGTTTGCTATTTTAGTTTCCTTTGGTTTCTTAATACTGAAAATGTGTTATGGTAACTGCCAGTGAACAGAGGACAAAAAATCCTGTGTGTTTGGGGATTTATTTCAGATTATAGTATTTTACCAACCCTTTTGTGGAGATTCTAGAGCAGTAAAGTGAGTATGCAGTCTCTTTTTTCTTTCTTAAATCTGAAACATGAAAGGAAAGGAAATTGTTACTGTAACTATGCTTTTATCAATAACTTTGCAAAACCTTTTTTTCTTACTCTCTCCCTGTATTTTACAAGTATTTGTACTTAGTCATTCACTTTGTTATATTATTTTGAGAAATCTCAACCTTGTTTGGCCTTATCTTCCTCACTAAATTCAAGGGCTTAGACTAGATTCCTTTTGAGTTCTCTTTTACTTGTGAAACCTCCATTATAATTCCTTACTTTAAATTTTTTGAATAAGACAACATGCTTTTCTTGGGAAGAATTTTTAGGAGATCTAGATTCCAGGTAATTAAGCTATCTAATGTATCTAAATTGGGGTGACTTTTCTAATCAGTGATGGGAGTGGTGGTAGAGGGAGTGACTCTTAGCAGATGAATAGAAGTTTTTATGAATAGTGGGTCCAGGTCCTTGATGTGTTCTAATGTATACCTTCTAAATAAGGTGACAGTTTAAAGTGGGGGAAAAAGAGGAGAAATTATGCAAGATATTTTTTAAAAACCTACAATAATTAGGCTTATTTCTGTGGCTACTGCTTATCAAGGAAACAAGAATTGCTTTCTTTATTCCTTAATAAAATTATGTAACCTGTTGTCAGAGACTAATTGTAGTTTATGTGCCTTGGATTTTTAAGTATGACAAATGTTACTAAAGTACTGAAGCATAAGTGTTGAAATATTTTTTTCATGTATCTGGATATCTTAATTTCTATTGAGAATATTTATCCTTGTGAGCTTGTTGCCCTCTAGTGGCTCTAGTTGTTTTAAAAAAAAAAAGGAGAGAGAAAATAGGAAGAAGAAAGTCTGTGGTGGGGGGAGGGTGGCATCAGAGGGTTATAAGAGATAGGATGGATTAGAAGGAGCTGTATTGGAATAGAACAGATGAAAGGAATGAAAAAAGAGAGAAATGTAGAAAAGAAAGACATGACATGAATAGAATTGACTAAACAAGAAATGGTATTACATGATGTTAAAATTCTCTCATAAGTTATATTTCATTGACTATAGCCAAGCAAATGGCATAATATGAATCTTTCTGAGCCCTAGAGCAGATGGCCTTTTTATAGTCTTTTCATCATTTTACTAGGAATTTCATTTCTGTGAATTACTCAGAACTAATTAAGAAGCTCCACCCCTCTTCCATTGACCATATAAAGGAGACTTAATGAGGGAAAAAAGGAACTCTCAGAAAATAAAACACTTCTTTATGTGGTATAATGATGAAATTGTAGGTGCAGATTCTATCTAATCTCTCCCCCTCCCTTCCAATTCAGTTGTACTTGAAGTCTTCCTGAATCTTTCCTGCAAGATATTTTCAGAAACTCAGAATTGGAAAGTACTATAGAGGCCATCTTAAGTCCAACATTTTTTTCTTGTGGCGTGTAAGGAGAGGGAGACTAGACCTGTGACTTCATTGGTGTAAGAAATTCCATGTTATTGCTTGTAAGGAAACCCCATTTATCATCCATCTTTCTAGTTATCCCTTTTTACTTTGTTTTTTTTTTCTGTAGACTTGACAAACATCCATATAGTCCTTTTGTCAGTAATAGTTTTGAACACCACATATAAAAGGATAGATCCCTGAACTAGTTTATTGGACTTCTTTCCAAGATGACATTAACCTACAAATTATTACTCTCTGGGTCTGATCTTAAAATAATTCTGAATCCACACAACTGTTCTGACATCATTCTGACATCCAAAGGATGGCATGAGGAACTTTATCAAATACTTTGCTCAAATACATGTATGCTAATACTACAGCATTCCAATGCCTTTACTTTTCTAGTTAACTCTGTCAAAAAAGGAAGTAAAATTAATCTGGTAAGACTAGTGTTTATGGCTCTTAGTGATGGCTACTTGCCTTTCTAAATGCTTACATATCATCCCTTTAACAATATGTTCTAGAACAGCAGTTCTCAACCTGTGGGTTATGTGCAATTTGTAACAATGAAAATACATCCTGCGTATCAGATATTTACATTACAATTCACAACAGTAGCAAAATTACAGTTATGAAGTAGCAATGAAAATAATTTTGTAGTTGGGGGTCACCACAACATGAGAAACTGTATTAAAGGGTCGTGGCATTAGGAAGGTGGAGAACCACCATTCTAAAGCTTTTCTAAGAATCATTCAACAAGCAGGTATTAAGCACTTACTGTTTGCCATGTACTGTGCTAAGCAAAGTTAGGCTACCTGTCCTAATGTTTTTAGACTGTATTTCATTTCCCCATTTAAAAAATTGGAGGCATTTGCCCTTCTTCAGTCTTATATCATCTCCTCTTTTTCCATGGTTTTTCACAATAAGGGCTCAGCAATCAACCTTGCTATTTCTCCCCTCCCCCCATTATCTCACTATGTATTTGATTAAGTTATAGTGGTTTGAAGGGCAGCTAGATGCTTTCTTACTGTCTTCTTATTTATTTAAATGTTGTTAATCATTTCCAGTCCAAAGAGCATTCTTTTAGAAGAAATAGAAACAAATATAATAATTCATTAGTCTTGCCCTCTTTCTGTCATCCATTAGTATTGTTATTACCCACCATTAGTTAGTAGTCCTACCTTTTGTTTTTGTTGTTTTGTTTGATACCAACAGCTAACATGTACCGCCACCTCATACCCCATTTTGGTTGTCTTTATCACTCATGGCTAACCTTAACTTCTTCTAAACTTTAGTATTTAGGTCATTCTTATAAGACCATACCATTCTTTTAAATTCGTCCTTAGTCACTTGCCTTATTTTGCTTTTATCTTCCATAGTTGTATTTACAATCTGAGTTCATTTTTTTTTTGCAATTTCCTATAGAAACCATATCTGCATATTGCTTTTGCTTTTTCATTTTAATGACTTATGTTTTCCTCTTCAGAATATTACCCTCAGAAACTTCCCATCTCCCTTGGGCCAAATTCCCATGTAAATTTTAAGGGCATTGGTACTACTTATTCTTTCCCCCAAACATTTGAAATTTGCTGTCCCCAAATATAGATTGTGCATTTCCTCTCCTTGTTCATGGATTCTAAAATATAGTGGTCACTTGCCCCAAAGTTTCTGTCATTTTTATTCTATTTCAATAAATACTTGCTGCTTCCTTAACCTTGTCAAAAATGAAAACTAGCAATGAAAAGCAATGAAAAAGCAATGATCATGTCTGCATTACAATGGTTGTCATTGTTAATAATTCTGACAGTTATTTTCTCAAATGTAGAATGCAAATTGATGAAGTAGCTCTACACCTTATCTCTTAATTATCCATCATAATGGAACACAGACTAGCAAGCATAGAAGAAATGTATAGAATCACAGAATCTTTAGAAAGCTCATTTTCCTAAAGTGCAAGTCTGACAATGTAGAACTTCCCCACTTTCCAAACATACTAAACTCCAGTGGCTCCCTATTACCTTTAGAATCAAATATAATTTTCTCTTTGGCTTGAAAAATACTTTACAACCAGATCATGACTTACCCTTCCAGTCTTATTACGTATTAGTCTCTTTTGTACATACTGTGTTCCAGCCAAGTTTGCTTTCATAGTGTTCCTCATTCATGGCACTCTATCTTCTGCCCTTCTTCATTTATTTTCGCTACCTGTCCTGCCTATGAGGAGTATAGAAGTGTGTGTGTGTGTGTGTGTGTGTGTGTGTGTGTGTGTGTGTGTACAAATGAGATAGTATTTGTAAAGCACCTAGCACAGTGCTTGATATGTAATAAGTGCTATATAAAAGTTAGCTATTATTTAGTGCTGATTGGATCTGTTTTTAACCCACATCTGAACAAGAATCTCCTCTGCATCATGCTGGAAAAGTGGCCATCTAGACTACTTCAAAATATTCAGTTCAAGGGAACCTATTACCTTGCCAAGGTAGCCCATGCCACTTTGGGGAAGGTGTAATTGTTAGAAGTTTTTTCTTTTTCTCTGCAACTTAAACTCAGTGCTGCTAAAGTTTTAATCTCTAAGGCCAAATGTAAATCTGTTCCTTTTTCCAGTTGACAGTATTTCAGAATTTTGTAAAGGACTATTGTGCCCTTCTGTATCATCTTTTCTCATAAAATAAAAAACACCCCCAACATGTAGGAATTTTAAAAATTTTCTAATTTCATTATGAACTTTACAAAAGGCAACAGACATGAACTTCTCCATATTCAAAGAACAAAAAAAGATTACATGTGAATGTTTGAACTTCTATTATGTGCAATTTTATGTTTTAAAGCATATATTACATTTAACCTAATAATAACACAACTGCCCTGCTTTTTTTCATTCTCTTTCTAAATTTATATTCTCTTTTATGTATTTTCAAAGTATTTCATTGACATCTTTATATTCTTTTTCTTTTTTCTTACACCATTATCACTGCCCACCAACTCCTCTTTACTCTTATCAAAATTCCTCATGCCCAAATAGAAACCTTCCTAACAATAATTATAGTCAAACAGAATAAAGTCAATACATTTACATCCTCTCTGCCAATCCATCACCCCTCTACCTAGAGATGGTAAATGGGCTTCATGCTCAGTCTCCTGAAGTCACGATTGGTGATTACATTGATAAGAGTTTTTGCCTTTCAGAGTTGTTTTCTTTTACATTATTTTAGTCATTGGGTAAGTTCCTCTTATTTTGCTCTCTTCACAATGCATCACTTTATACAGGTTTTCCCAGCTTTCTCTGTATTTATTCCTTTTGTCATTTCTTGTGATGATTTCTCATTTCTTATATCCTGTTGCATTCACGTATTACAACTTGTTTCATCATTTCCCAATTTATGGACTTCTGTATTGTTTCTAGTTCTTTGTCACAGCAAAAAGTGTTGATGTACATGTTTTTGTACTTATGAATTCATACCCTCTGTCTTTGATCTTGTTGGGTATGTGCCCTAATAGTAGTATTGCTGGATCCACCAATATGCATAGTTTAGTCACTTAACTCCACATTACTTTCCAGAATATTTGGAACAATTCACGGCTCTAGCAACAGTATAAAAATTCCCCTATTTTCCGAGAACTTCACTTACTCACTGACAATTACCACCTTTTTTTTTTTCTGTAATCTTTGCTAATCTCAAGATTATGAAGTAGAAGCTCAGATGTGGTTTCATTTATAATGAAAATGTCAGCATTGATGTAATTCAGTTCTTTCATTAGCATGTCATCTTATTTATCCTTAGACAGGTATCTCACATATATAGAGTACTAACAACTAAATTACTATTTATTGGGTATCTAAAAATGGCATGATTCTTAGTAATTCTTTATATCCTTTCCTCCCCCTCCGTCACTTTCTCTGAAGGAGGAAATTGCACATAACTGAGGATTGGTTTGGATTTTTCTTTGTTTCAAGGGGTTTCTTTGGCCCAAGATTTCATCACCAAGTAGCCTCTCAGTTTTTTGATAGACTGGCTCTTTGAAATATACATGTCGTTTGCAAGAACCACACCCATAGCCTTTTCCATACTGGAACTGCTAGAGCCTGTGTTTTGCTGGCATAGTCCTTTAAGAATCCAAGATCACCTTCACATCATGATTAAATCATCAGAGTAGGATTTTGGAAAGGAAAAGTTTCTAATTAAACCAGTTAAACAAGATGTTAATTTTGAGAAATGGGAAGAGACTTTTACATTTATCCGTATTTCTAATTTTCTATTTTTGATGGAAAACAATGTAAAACTTATTAGAAGATGTGACAAGGCAGTAAAAAATCATTTCATGATGATCAAAGTGAATGGTACCAACAGTAAGTCCATAGAGATGGTCAGTTTTAAAATCTTAAAAATATTTGTTTAAATATCTTCAAAAAAAGTGAATAGAGCACTGACCCTGTAGTCAGGAGGACCTGGATTCAAATGTGGCCTCAGACACTTAATACTTACTAGATATGTGACCTTGGGCAAGTCACTTAACCTCAACTGCCCTGCCTTCCTCCCCCAAAAAAGGAAAAAAAAATCCTGAAAAATATTCAAAAAAAGTAATCTTCCATCAAAAAATAATATACCATCACCATCGCATTTAAAATTTTTTTATTTAAAGAAATTAATTCTGAAAAAAATTTCTTCTAGAAATAGATTATAACATTTCAGAAGAGTTTCAGGAGTTAAACCTGCAACTCACAAGTAACAAGGAAGCTGCTGTTTTAATAAGAGTGATAGTAAAGATACCTTATGTTGGTATAGGTATTTGTACATTCATGTGCCAGATCCTTCCAATATTTTGTCAAGTTGGCAAGGATAGGTGGTTTTATTCTTTGGAGTTAATTGTGGTTGTAAGAGAACTGAGAAAGTGCTTATAGAAAAGAGCCTTGGTAATAAAAGGAGTTTTTCCAAGAAGCACATAACTAGTTAGCAAGGTGGGGAACCTGTGGCCTTGAGGCCACATATGGCCTCATTTGGATTCAATCAGAGGGCCATACTTGAGGACCAAGAGGGCCACATGTGGCCTTGAGGCCACAGGTTCCCCACTCCTGATAGTGTCATAAAGCCTTTTTATACAATTCTGGTCTAAACCTCAGAGCTTCTGAAAAACCTGACAGGGATCTGTAGTGGGATTTGCAAGAAAATTAACTCATATAGTAATTTTGATGAAACTATTACATATTTTTGTTTCCTCTCTTTCTGTACTATATCTTCCAAATGGTCATTCTCAAAAAAGGCTTAGCTGCTTTCAGAAGAAAGTTGAAAAGGAAGATGCCTGCTAGCAATATCTGTCGTGTAATCTTAAGTAATTTGATGTAAAGTTTGAGCTCTTAAGGGAGTAGAAGGGAGTATTTAAGGGTGGATGTCAGGGAAGCCTCTTGATTGGAAAAGGACAGATCATGTGCTGCAGACAGCTTGAACATAATTTTTTTCCCTTCTTTTTCTGCTTTTGATGTGAGAAAAGCAAGTATTTTAATCAAAACTTCCATTTTAATCAAAATGGAAGGAGGACATTTGCTTCGTTTTAAACCTTTGCCTATGCTTGGATAGTGATCTACATCATTGGAGAGAACATCCACATCAATAAGATCATAGTCCATTTGAGTGTTTCAGTATTTTGAGTCTACCTTGGTACCATGGTAGAAACCATTAACTAAAAAGATTAAATTTGGGTTCTCTCTAGGGCTGCTAGTGGCTGTTCCATAGGTTTGGGATTGTCCTGCCTTTCATTCCTTTGTCTATTTTTTGACTGTCAGAATCTATAATTATCATTTGAATCTAGGTCCAGGCCTTGTACTTGTATACCTGACATCTCTAATGCTGCCTTTATTTTGATACTGATAAATTGCATTATTTTTGCGAATTCTTCATCTTTCCTACTTGCCTTTTCCAAAGATACACTCTTCTGTTCTCAGTACTAAATTCTGACAGTTCTTGTTTTCTTGATTGAAAGAAGTGGCAGAAGGGAACAATGGGTGGTCAGCTACTAATGATGATTTTACCCTGTAAAATAAATGGTGAAATTTGGGAATCTTGATTTTCAGTGAGTTTCAATGAAATGAACTGACTAAAAAGTTAAAAGTAATTCAGTGCTAATAGTGTATAGTGTTTAGATAATGAATATAATTATTACTTATAACATCTATCATTGCTTACAACCCTGTCTTTTACCCTTCTAGTTAGCATAATGTTTACTTAAATAGAGGCATATAATTTCTTCTGTATTGCCTTAGAGTCTATTCTCTAATTTAGTGGTCAGAAAGAAGACCAACAAGCATCCTCAGTTTTGACCTCTGAGTAGTAGCTTCAGTCTGTTTGCTAGCAGATATTAGATATAATTTAAAATTCCTGTGGAGGAGATTTATGTCTTTAAAACAAACACAGGGATTAACTATTGATTTCAGTATGTTGGTTTTTTTTTTTTTTAACTACCCATGATGCCAAAATTAGAAATTGAAATAAAATAGTCAACTAATTTCAGAAGAAAACATTTTTTGTGGGTAGTACCTGTGATTTCAAGAATTATAGCATCAAAAGATTTTAAGATTTTTGAGAAAGATACACTACCCTTGGACTTTAAAAATTAATACTGGGAATAAATATTTAAAAAATAGACAAGACAGACCAAGTTTTTTCTTTGCTGAAAAAAGTAGTTTAATTTGTGCAGCTGTTCTGAAAGAACATATTGATTAGAGATTAATTACCTTTGATTGTGTTGACTTAGTTTTCTATATAATTTTTTTCAACATCAATGGAATCATCTTCATTACATCTGGGATCATTTAAATAGTATAATTATATATAGTTGTACTAGGTAATTAAAGGTAAGGGATAAATTATCAGAAATGACTTTATAAGCATTGCAGTAACTGCTTATAAACCAAAGGTCACAGTTTTAATTTGAAGGCTTGTGAATCTTTTTAATTCTTGTAATCAAATGAATGATATCAAAGGAAAAAGTAATTTAACATAACAATTCTGGATTACACTGAACATATGTTCTTGTTACTAAGTTGCGTTATGGTCTTTAAGGACTTGTATGTAGTTAGTAAATTTTTGTACATTTGATACCTACAGTTTTTCTTAATTTTTATTAGTGAGTTGTTACAGTGGTTAACAAGAAATACACAGATTTAAGTTGCAATAGTTTTCCCAGTGTTATATGATCTAACTTCACAAGGTTCTTGGACATATGTAGATGCTTTTCTATTTTGTTTTAGTTATGACATACAATTGATATAGGCAAGCATGAAAGCTTGGGCAAATTTTCATTGCTTTTTCTGGATCTTGCTCAGGTTCTGTGGTATTTATGTAAAGCACAATTTTGTTACTTGGGAATGCATGTTGAAATTATCATGTGCACTGTTTTGCTGTAGGCCGGTTGGCACTGCCACAAAGGTAATAGGCTGCCAGTAGGCCATTTCCTTGTCGGCTGCATTTACAATTTAATAGAAATATTACATGACTTTTTAAACAAGTGTTTTGGCAGAGAGGAAATGGCAGATTCCATACAAACAAGCATAGCTTCCTGTCCTTCACCGCGCTCCAGCTACTCGCAGGATTGTGCTCAGTTTCAGTTTCAGGAGGTTAAGAGGGTGGAATGGGAAAGGCAGGTTGAAACTTGAATGGCATCAACATTTCTTATAAAATACTTATAAGTTCTTAACCACTAAGTTTTAGTCCTATATAGCTGTAGTGAGTGATATTTTACTTACTGCTGTAGTGGGTGAACTTGATTTGATACAACTAATGCATCATTTTGGTAATGTCTGCCTTTGCTTGATTGAAAACATTCATGTCTACCAGGTAAACTCAGGAAAGCTTGTGATACTGTTTTATACAGGAATATGATATTCAGAGTTATCATACCCTTTTGTCTTTCTTCCTATTTGATGAAGACATCTTATTTGAGCAAGATCATTTTTCCTCAGAGATGATTGTCCACTCTTTTTCAGCTGAGATATAGTGCTTCCAAAATGAACCATATTCAGGTTGCAGAATTCATGGGAAGGAAATTTGGTAAGTTTTATTAGCAGTAACAGAAAGCCTGCAAGGTATCTATTGCATTATTATGGCCAAACTGTTTTGAGACATGAGATATGAAACACTAAACTTGAACTGTTACTTCAGTTCACTTTGGGGCACTTATCCAACCTTCTTTGAAATATGCTCTTGTTGTACTTAATCTCATATAGTCCTAAAATTTTCTTAGTTGTCTGTCTTTAATCTTCACTTGTCTTAGGAGCTTTAGGTATTATCTACAGAAAAAATTGGGCCTATAATTAAATGAACTTTTTAGGCTGTATTTTGTCCAGGTTAAATTCATCAGTATGTATCTGAACTTACTCTTTATCAAGGAAAGAATATGTTTTATGGTTAAATCTTACCCTTTTTTTCTTATTATCTCTGATGTCCTAGCTCACTTACCTGGAATCTGCACTGAGTTATCCTCTTGTGATGTGGCAGAGACTGGCATGGGGTGTGTTCTTGCAGCTAACACAGCAATGACTTTTGTTATTTTCCATGTTATAGTTTCTTGGTAATGGACATATGGACATCATATGTTCCACAAAGTACTGTATGAAGCCAATTTGAACTGTTTCCATTTGCCTCAAGTCCAATCATGATATTTATTTTTCCATGGCACTTACCCAGATTATCCATACCTCCTGCTCTACTTGTGTCACTGCCACCAGCGTCTGCACTTCTGATTGCCCCTTCTTTTTCACATATCTTGTAATTGGCTTTCCCCTTTAGCTATATATAAAGATACATGTTATATATGTATATATGTAAATTGATCTTTATAAAGTACTGTGAGATTTTTAGATAGCAGGAACTCATGGACATAGTAGTATTTTGTCTTTAGTATGTTTTTATTTGCATATAAGGAAAGTTATTTCATTTTACTGACTGAAGGCAAGAATTCATGTGGAAATTACTTTTGTCAGTGTTAAAAAAATGACAGTGTAGTTTTAGACATAATTATTTGGAGGGTGTCATTTTTCAGCATGATTGGTCAAAGTTTTCTCTACAAACTGAAAGCAAGGCTATATTTATTTTCTTTTTTCATATTATTTTACTTTGTATGTTGTACATCCCTTATGTAGAAGGATGATTTCATATTTATCTTACAGTAGTACATATTATAGCTAGTAGATAGCATGTAGTACTATATATGGCCTGAATAACTAATAGATTTTTAGTAAATATTAATCGATGTTTTTTTGAGAATAATAGCTATTAAATAATTGTTTCAAAGTGCTTTATAAATATTAATACATTAAGCTTCTTTTGGTAGGAATTTTGGAAAATTGAACATAATAAATTTGAGGCTAAGTTTTTTTAAAAAGATTTATTTAGGTTATCAGTTTTGTTAGACATAAGGATTTATTTCCTTTTCATGTGTTATGAATTTTTCATTTTAGATAGATATTAACAACTTGGTTTCTTCTCTCAAAAAATCAGTTTAGCTATCTATT
>CM053587.1:242910317-242935098 GCA_028646515.1 Pseudochirops corinnae | reverse complement strand
AAAATCCTTCTTCAGCTCATCTCTAGCTTTAAGGCAATCTTCATGTTTATTGGAGGCCTTTGGTGGGGGCGCTCTGGCTGCGCTCTCCTCCTCCCTCTCTCTCCCATGATCTTTCTTTTCCCCAAAGAAGGAATCTAGGCTTTCGGAGCTGTTCTTACTTTGCTTCTTATGCTCATTCTTATTCATGGTTGTTCAGACAGTGATTTTTTTTTTTTAAATCTCTGTGGGGCTCTGCTTCCAGAAGGGAAAGCTCTGTCTCAAATTGCTGGGGTCCTCCTGGCTGCCGTAGCTCTCAGGAAGATGCTGGCACTCTTCCTACTTACTTCCGGCTGACTGGATAATGAAGACTCCAAGACCGAGGCCCAAGACGACGATCCGGATGCAGTCCACTCTACGAGAGAGCACTGGCCTGAGAACAATCGTTTAGTACCCCTGCTGTCTGCAGGCCGTGGGCGGGAAGCTACAACGCGGAAGTGGGTGCAAAACCTCTGCCTTTCGCTTTTCCACTCTGAAGGCCTTTCGGCCGGACTGCTTTTCTCCCCCTTTCGCAATTCCCACTTAGCTAATTCTGAACGCTGCTCGCAGCTCCTGCTAATCCACTCACCAGAGAGGCTCCTCCGTTCCTCCCATCCAGCCGCCCCTGGGGCACAGCCGCAGCTTCAGGCCAGGCTGGTTTTGGTTCGCAGTGCTGATATGGTTACTCGTAGCCGAGCTGACTTTAGTGGGAAGTATCTTTGTGTGCGTTTTGGAGTTCTAGGATTGGTTTAGAGTCCTATTTTATGGGTATTTTGGGGTAGCTATGTGAGAGCTGCAATATGTTGCTTCTACTATGCCACCATCTTGGCTCCAATATCTGCAGGGAGGTCAAAGATGAAGACTGTGAAAGCCCATCAGATATGGCAATTAAGAGATCATGGATTACTTTTAGAGTCAGAAGTTTCAAATAACTAACAAGATCAGAACCTAGATTGTAAGGCATTAATAAATAAGTGAGAGAGACAAGAAGTGGAGACAATCTATGTAGACAGCTTTTTCTAAGGCTTTGGCTGAGAAAAGGAGGAGAGATACAGCTTTAAATATATGTTAAGTGTGACTTGGATATGGTTTGATGGCAGCTGTGAAGGAGCCAATATATTTGGAAAGGTTATGTATTAGAGAGAGGAATAGATGTTTGAGGGGGCAATCTGCTGGAGGTTATGGAAGGGGATCCTATAAGATAGAGAGATGGAAGAGATTATAAAAATCACCTAGTCCCCACTTATTTTATAGATGAGGAAAATTATGCCCAGAGAAGTGGTGACTTGAAAGGCCATATGCTAAGTGGCAGAACCTACATTCAAACCCAGGTCTTCTGTTTCCAGATTCAGTGTTCTCTTTCCATAGTCTCTCATAGTCATCATCAAAACATAAGCATCATCATGGTTACATGTAATTAGTATTCAGGATGAAAGCCCCTGAAAAACAATGTTATCAAAACAAAACCTTACATTCTACCAAGAAAATTATAGCCATTCTCCATGAATTGCTTATTTTCCCCTTCTAATCTCATTATCCATGGAGTAATTGCCCACTCTATCCTTTTTTACTCTAGTTTCTGATAAAGAGAGTCTCTTTAAAAGAAGTCCTTCTCTTCACTAAGACCAATTCCTCTACATGCCCCCTTGATTCCATGCTCTCTTAACCTCTCCGGAAGATTTCCTGTTCCTTCAGTCATTCCCTTCCCCCTTTACTGTGAGAAATCAATATTTTTATCTTATATCCAATAACTAATTATTGTATTAGGACCAAGGGTTTTCCCCTTTTCTACTTCCTCATCCAGAAACCACCCAATATGGGAAATTTTTCTTAAAGATTTGCCCAGGTCAAGATCTAATCAAATAGTAAAAGAAATTCTAAGTCTGGGTTAATGTGTATATTCCTGTTCATTGTATTTTATCAGACAAGTCTGGGGAAAGGATGATTCTATTATCAAACAGGTGATAGGGAATTGATGTTTCTTTGACCAAAATTTGAATGACCAAAGTCCTATGCCCCCAAACCTTCATTTTAATATAGCCCTCATTGTGTTAACCAATTTGAGTTGATTACCACCCCTCAGGAACACACACTTTGAAGGCTATATAACATCATTTGGAGCCTTTGGTCTATGAGAGAGCGCCAAATTATCACCCTTTTATTAATAATGTGCTGGTCTTATTAATAAAATGATTAAATTACCCAGAAACTGTATCTGTTGAACTTTTTAATACTCTAACCTCTCCATCTGCAGGCTCTTTCCATGTTACTTACGTGCAAACTTGCTCAAGCATCTCACATCTTAAAACATCTTCACTTGATCACAATATCCCCTGTTAAACGACCATCCTGTATCTCTCTTCCCTTTCACAAGTAAGTTCCTAGAAAAATCTCTCTGCACTAACTGCATCTACTTCCTCTCCTTTCACCCTTCAATCCTTTGCAATCAGGCTTCTACTCTCATGATTCAACTAAACTTGCTCTCTTCAAAGTTACAAATGATCTCTTAATTACTTGAGAACTGGTCTCTCTGCCTCAAGTATGGCCCTGCTCCAATTTGTTCTCTATGGAAATTCCTAAAAAGATTTTCCTAAAGAGTAGGTTTGACCATGTCACCCTTCTACTCAGACCCCAGGGACTCCATATTACATATGAATATAGAAATAAATTCTTCTATTTGAAAACATTTAGACATCTTCACAACCTTGTTCCATCCTATTTTTATAGCCTTATTTCATACTACTGCCTTCAAACAATCTATAATCCCAATAAACTGGCCTCTGCTTTTTCTAACACAACATTCCATCTCCCAGCTCTGAGCTTTAAACTAGTTAACACCCCATGCCTGAAATGCCCTCCCTCATCACCTTAATCCTCTTGAAATTCCCAGTTACAATCAAGACACATCAAGTACAACCTTAAGCAGAAGGCTTTTTCTGGTCCCCCAACTGTTACTGCTTTTCCACCAATGGCTACCTTGTATTTGCTTATGGCATGTTTTATCTATGTCTGTGGAAATACATCTACGCACATTGTTCTACTTTTGTCTTTGTTGCCCAAGTGCCTAGCACAATGCCTTCAAGTGCTTAATAAACCCCTAATGTTTGATGTAAAGCCTTCTACTTATTCTGGACAGAACTACCTCCAGCTTAATTTAACCCCTGTTTTGTCAGCCTTTATATATGGACTTCCATGATGTTGTTGTACCCTGTTCATTGGCCTTTTCAACAAAGGTAGAAGACCAATAGGGGGAGATAAGGTGTAAGTGATAGCTCCTAGGAGGAGTCAAGGACTAACACAAAGTTATCTGAAGTTATACTGATTTGTGATCTATAATAACAGGCCACAAAAATCACAGAAACTACTTACAGAATATTCTGTTTGAGACTTTAAATCTATAATTATGACTGTAAACATTATACTCCAATGTGATCTTTTATTTTCCCAGTGGAAATAATAAGCACTATTTCCTAAAGTCTACTTGCATTTTAGAGATACTTTCTTTTAAAAAAAAATGATGAAGAACTGTTCCTTGAAACTAAAATAGCTGACAAAAGTCATTTAGGAAAACAGGAGGTTGGGTTTTTTTAAACAAAAAATATGCTTTTATTTGACATAAGAAGTTTTCTTTAATCTTTAAATATTTTGTATTCACTTACTGGTGGTACAAATTATATACCACCAATAGAATATGTGTTCCTTAAGGCCAAAGGTTTCACATTTTTCTCGCCAATACAGTGCCTGACACATAATAAATAAATAATTTAATAAGTATTAACTGAATGAATAAATGAGTTTTTCTAATCTTTAAAAATAACTTGTCAGGAGGCTGCTGGGAAATTAATAAAACTGGGCTCATTATATTCAACAGTCTCTAACCCTGTTATGTGTTGACAAATATATTCTAAAACATTCACAACATAGTGATAGTTTGAGGCTTTAGCATTAAATAAAAACTGTGCATAATGCTGGTTTCTTTTTTGCCTTAATATAATTTATGTAATAACAATAAAAACAAAATTTTAAAAAAATTAGCCTTCTTCTTCTGTAAAAGTCTGCCACTTAAGTTAGTAAATGAAGGAGGGCATGTGTTCTCTGATTTTATGACTTCTTTACTATTTCAATGAAACAACTAAATAATAGTGGCTTCTTTTAATGTCATCTCCACACACTTAAAGTAAATAACCTAAAGATCAAAATACACAGTGATGCTAAGGGAACAGCAGTTTTTCATTGCCAGTTTTATATCTATAAACACTTGTAAGCAATTCTGTATAATTACAGTTCCACATATTAAGATAAGCAATATGTCTGTTTACTTGTCTCTTTCCTATTCTATATTACTCTGGAACTTTTTTGTTCATCTGTGGTTAAGACTGACTGCATATACACATTAAACTCTTATTTCCAAAAGTTAAATACACAACCACAGATACCAGTTGGAGCATACCATTATGAGCTGGCTCCCAGTGTGTTAAGGATTTAGGGGTTCATAAAATTTGAAAACAATTGTTTATGGACAATTATGGATACTGAAGTTACTTAAATATTTTAATTTTTCATCTTGCTTAGCTGAACAAAAAACACTTATTTAAAGCAACAAGACCAGATGTTGAAGGTTTCATTTGAAGTACATAAGAACTCTACAAACTATGGTAATACAATGTAAGCCACTGGTATTAGGCCACAGTATAAGTGTCAAACAATTATTCAATATGTATATTGATCTGCAAGTTATGAGGTGGGGGAAAACCACAAAGTAAAGATAGTAAGTCCTACAATTCACTTTTCATCTGCAAGTCAGTCTTCATCCTTTGTGAAGGTACCAAGGAGAGAGCACTAGGATAAATAATGAATTTCTGTCTCCTGGATAACTCTACTTGGATGTGCTACTAGCATTGCAAAGTGCTATAGGTAGACAGATAGGTAGGTAGGTAGAGAGATAAACAGAAAGACAAATTTACACATATGTGTGTGTGTGTACGTAGATACATGCATATAGTGTTTTGTGATGCATCACATTTTGTGATGTTTATATGTATACATAATACATGTATATCCATTCATGTGTATATATAAACATACATATACACATGTATCTACACGTGTGTATGCATAAGTATGTATATATATATACAAACAGGGAAAAGAGAATTCCTAATTTTCCCATAGCAAAAACTGGCCATTCTACTTCCATATCTCTCTAGCTTAAACGCCTAAAGCTCTGACTATTATAACTAATTCCTAATTGGTATCCCTACATCTCATTCATCCTTCATATGAAGGCAATTTTTCTTATGTCCTGCTCAGAGCACATGACTCCTCCTCAAAAACTTTCTATGCCCCCTCAGTGGAAAACAAATAAAGTACTTATCCTGTCTTCAAGGTATGCTACAATGTGAAATTCCAATCTTCCAATTTGAGAGGGAGGGAAGGAAAGAGGAAAGGATGAAGTGAGTGAGGGAGGAAAGAAAGGAAGAAAGAAAGGGAGATGAGATACGAGTACATTCAAGCCATGGAGGAACACAAATGTAAGGAACTGAGATTGGAGATGAGTGTTGGATGTACAGAATTATCAAGTAGCCCAGTATGGCAACATCAGAGTTCAGGGAGGAGAGCAAAGTGTAAAAAGGGTAGAAAGGTAAAAGATAAGTATGTTAAGGATTTTAAATGCCAAATGAAATCAACTGGACTCTAGAAGTATTAGAGATGAGTTAAGGGTTGAGGCAGGGAGAGGGAAGAAGAAGTAATATGGATAGATTCTAGGAAAACTACTTCCATAGCTTCATCCCATTCATACCTGTTAACAGTCGGTATCTCCCAAGATGGAATGGAATGGGGAAATGATTGATGCATGCAGGTCAAATAAAAAAATTATTGCCACAGTCTAGGTGAGAAGTGATAACAGCATGAACTAGGATTGTTATTTTTTGAGGGGAGAAAAAGGGACAAATTAAAGAAAGGCCTGACTATACAGTTTATAGAGTCATCTGTATAACATGGTAATTAAACATATAGGAGTTACTAAGATCACCAAGTGAGAAAAACTTATGGAGACCAGGATAGAGCCCTACAGTACACCCACATTTGTCATGTGATATGGATGATGAATTATCAAAGAAGACTGAGAAATGATCATATAGTAAAAGAAGTAGGAAAACTAGGAGAAAACAATGCCAAGAAAATCCAGACACTAGAGAATCTAAAGGAAGAAAAAGTCAAAAAAGCTATTGATCAAGTAGGACGAGCACAGAGAAATCAATTAAGCAATTAAAAGATCGCTGATGACTGGATAAAGAGCTTAAGTGATAAAGTCAGAACCAGATGATAGAGGGTTAAGGAAAGAGTAAGAGAAGAGGAGGTGGAGGGAACAAAGGTAGACAGTTTTGGGGTAAGAAATATGACAGCAAGAACTGTAGGATCTGGTGAGGGTTTCATAAGGATGAAGAGCTGTTTAAAAAAAGCTAACAAACAGTTAATCTGATTTTTAAAAGAGAGAGGAAAACCAAATTGTTTCATCTCAAAAATGAAAGTATAAAAATCACAACTTAAGATGAAATAGAAAAAATTACCAGAAACTATTTTGTCCAGTTATATACTAATAAAATTGACAAGTGAAAAGGAAATAGATATTTATAAAAATATTAAAAATTCAGATTAACAACAAAAAAAACAAAGATAATTTAAAAATGAATAATTATAAATGAACTCCCAAAGAAAAATATCTACAACCAGATGGAATTACTAGTGAATACTCTAAAATATTCAAAGAACAATTAATTCCAATATTACATAAACTGTCTGCAACAATTAGAAAAGAAGCCACCTTTCCAATCTCTTGCTATGTTATAAATAAGGTCTTGATGCCTAAAATAAGAGAGACGAAGGAAAGAAAACTAAAGACCAATAATCCCAAAGAACATTGATGCAAACATTTTTAATAAAATATTAGCAAGTAAGTTACAACATATTAGAAGGATTATAAACCATGACAAACTTACACTTATGCCAGGAATGTATTTCCACTTCAAAAATGTCTATTCAATTCTGGCCTTTTCGCCAGGAATGCTTGGAAATCTTTGATTCTATTAATGGTTTATTTTTTCCCAAAAGGATTATACTTTTGCAAAAGGTTATGCTATTTTTAAGCCTTTATCTCTTGCCTTTTAAGGTATTGTATTAAAAGGTCACCTCTCCTCTACAGTAACAGCTGATGGTTTTTATATGATTCTTATTTCTTGGTAATTGAATTCTTTCATTTTGGCTATCATCATTATTTTTATTACTAGCATTATTATTATTTTGATTAACATCAAAGCTCTGAATTTGGGCTATGACATTCCTAGGAGCTCGGGTTTGTTTTTGGTTGCTTTTTTGTTTGTTTGTTTGCTTTTCAGAAAGTGAATGATAGATTCTGTTTTTACTCTACCCTCTGGTTCTGAAAGTGCTGTGTAGTTTCATTCAGAATTTCTTGTAATATAGTATCCAGACTATTGTGGTCATGGCTTTCAGATAATCCAATAATTCTTAGAATATGTCTCCCTGACCTGTTTTTCATATCACTTTTTTTTATATGTTTCTTAGGTTTTCTTCTGTTTTCTCTTTTAATCTTTTGACTTTGTTTTAGTATCTCTTGTAGTCTTCAGTCATTATTTTTTGTCTGGCCCATTCTAATTTTCAGGGCATTTAGTGAACAGGTGAACTTTTCTACCATCTGTTCTAAGGTATCAATTCTCTTCAACATTTTTTTCCTTCCTGGCTATTCCATTTTATATGTGATTTCATTTTTTGCAGGTACTCCTGTAATCCTTATGGTCAGGTCATTATCTGAACTTGTCATAAAGACAATATCCTCCTATGAGAGGTAGTTCCTCAAAGTTTTTGGAGTTTTCTTTGGTTTGTTCTTCTTACAACTTCGGTATCCAGCTTATGGATCTGTGCTCAGGACAGGCTCTTCTCTGACTGCTCTTTCTCTCTTTCCTTTGCTAGAACTTCATTCATGTCACAGCTGTTAAAAGTATATGGCCAAAGCCCTGCAGTGGGCCCTCTTCTCTTTTCCATATAGTGGGTCCTTTCCTCTTTTCCATATACTATTTTGTTTAATGACCTCATCAGTTCCCATGGTTTCAATTATCATTTCTATGCAGATGAATCACAGATCTGCTGGCCGGTTCTAACCTCTTTCCTGACATTGAGTTTTGCATCTCCAACTACCTATAAGACATCTCGTAATGGATGTCCTGTAAACATGTTAAATTCAATGTGGCCATAACTGAATATTTCTCCACCCTAAATCTACCTGTCTTCTGTAACGCCAGGCACAAGCAGATTTCCAAAGGACTGCTGCTCTGAATAGCTTTCAAAATTCTGATTACACAGTATAGTAAACTCTCTATTTATTCAGTAACAAACTAAGATAAAACATTCAAAGAAAATCAAGGTACGGCATTCACAATGTTACAACTTATCACTAAAACAGCCACATAGTTTTCACCAAAGTGGTCACATGGTTTTAAGCAAAGTACATTATTTAGACAATCACAAAGTCCTTAATTCAATCACAAAATACAAAAGTCGAAGTCCTCCACCCATGGGGTGCAATTAAGTTACAATATCATCAGTCACTACTCAGTACTCTCTTAAGGGGTAGTGGAAAATACAAAGGCCAACCACTCCTAAGTCACAATTTCATCAGTCGGCATTAAATACCCAAGAAGAGGTCTTTTCATCTTGACTCAAGGCAGGCTCTCAGCTTCCATGGTTCCTCTTTCATGGACCTAGCTACTGCCAGAATCTAACCAACTGCCACCTGAGTTCAAAGGCAGACAGCTCCTAGTTCTTTGTCCAGATCTCCATGCAGTTCCTGTTCTATACTGAAGCTCACAGTATCTAGTCCACCTCAAGTCCTTATTCAAATGCCAGGAAACCAAGTCCCAGAACCAGAAAGTCAAAGTCATTACAGTAACCACGAAGTTGGTACACATGGTTAATGCAGTGAACACCCACTTCCCAAGCCTTCACAACAGAATAGGTTCTCTCAAGCAGGAATCCTCCTCTCTTACTCATGGTGGCTCCTCAGAAGAAGTTCTGGCTGGTTCTCGGAAGCTCTCAGCAGAAGTTCCCAGAAGAAAAGTCTCAGCAGAAGCTCTATTCTCAAAATCAAAATCACTTTCTGGATTCTCCTCCTCAGCCTCCAAAAAGTTCTGTCTCAGTTCTCAATTCTCATTTCTTTTCTCAGTTCTTCTCAATTCTCAGTTCAATCCTCAGTCCAGCAGTAGCAGCCCAGCCTCCAGATGCTCACTGAGAGAAATTCTGGCCTCTCTCAGCTTCGGCTTTTCCTTATATAAGGTATTAGCTCCTCCCTGTTTCACCCCTTTCTGTTACAACAGGAAGTTTCTCCCACTGTGGGTTTCACAAGTTCTGGATCATAATACTTGATACAATAACACTTGAAACAAGGTGCTAAGTGCTTGCCAATACAAGAGGATCTTCAAATTACATTACTATTACATCTTCCTGACTTCCCTATTATTTTTGAGAATTCAATCATCCTTCTAGTCACCCAAGCTCACAATGTAAACATTATCCTCAACTTCTCTCTCTCACTCCCCATGTCCCATCAGTGGTCAAGTCCTGTCATTTCCACCTTTGTAATATCCTTCACATATACCTCTTTTTCTCGTCTGACACTGACACTACCCAGGTGCAGGCTCTTAACATCTCATGCCTGGACTTCTACAACAGCCTACTGGTTGGACTCCCTGCCTCAAATATCTCCTCACTGCAAGCCATCCTCCACTCAAATGTCAAATTGATCTTCCTAAACACAGGTGTGACCATGTCACTCCTCTATTCAGTTAATTTCAACAGTTCCCCATCATCTCCAGGATAAAATATAAAATTCTTTGGCTTTTAAAGTCCTTCATAATCTGTCTCCTTCCCAACTTTCCAGTCCTCTTATACCTGATTCCCTTTCATATAATCTGTAATCAAGTGATACTGGTCTCCTTGCAATTCCTCAAACATGACACTTCATCTCCCAACTCTATGCATTTTCACTGACCGTCCTACATGCCTGGAACTCTCACCCTCCTTGTCTCTACCTGTTAGCATCCCTGCCTTCCATTAAATTTCAGCTAAAGTCTACTTTCTGCAAGAAGCCTTTCTCAGTTCTCCTTAATCTTGGTGACTTCCCTCTCAGACCAACTCTAATTTATCCTGTATGGATCTTGTTTTGTACATAGTTGTTTTATGCTATCCCCACCCATTAGACCACAACCTCTGTAGATAGAATTGTTTTATTTTTCCTTTCACTGAATCCCAGCACTAAGCACAATACCTAGCACATAGTAAGTTCTTAACAAATTCTAGATGACTGACTCTATTTGGGTCAGGCTATACAACTGAATGGCACAGGCAAAACCTGTCCAGTCCTGAATATGAGCTCTGCCTTGATGCCTTCTGTTATTACAGGGGTCTGGGAATTTTAGCTGTGTTAGTCTCTTACCTTGAGTCTTTTGCCCCTGAGGATAGGCCCAGGGGCTACTTCCATGCTGGGATGCTGCCAAAGACTTAGGAAATGTCTCTGTTCAGCTTTGCCAAGGGTCTTTCTATTTCAAATATCTCATGACACTTCAGATCTCTCCCTTGCACTAATCCATCACCTGCTTTGTATGAGTTATTTGTGTATATTTCTTATGTTCTAATTAGAATGCAAGCTTTTTAACGGAAAGGCGAAATGTGTTCATAGAAAGGACACTGAAAGAGAAATAAGAAGAGCTGATTCTATTTAAAATTCTATTTAGAAGCACTGACACCTTGGTCATAATCATCTGGCTTTTCTGGAGCAATAAAATAAGAGGATTAGAATAAAACATTGCTAAGGTAACATCCAGAGGGATGTAGTGGCTACAGCCTTGAACCAAAAGGGAGATATCCAGGTACAAATCATGGCTCTGCTACATACTCTAGGTGAGCCTCAGTTTCTACAATTATAAAATGGAAATAAAAGTTCTTATATTACCTACTCCACAAGGTAAGTTACAAGCAAAATTCTTGATAAAGCATTATGTAAATTGAGCTCTTATTATTTTGAGCTATGATTAATGTGGTTTTTATTCTAAACTGAACAAGAATGGCATGTATCCAAAACCATATATCCTTTAAATCAACTCATTTCCTTTATGAAGTCTACCTTCAATGGTCATTTTCTCCCTCTGAATATCTGCTGTTATCATTTAAATACACCTTATGCTTTCCAATTTAAATATTTTTGCTCATACTCACAATTTCCCTCCCTTTGTCTCTGTCTTCAAAATATTATTTATTTTTTAAGGACTAATTTAAATGGCATTCCATTAAACCATCCATGATAATCTCAAACATAATCTCTATTAAACTCTTAACAACACTTTATGACACTTATCTTTTATAAGGGTGGATATTCATTAATTAATCCTGACAAAAGTATCTTTATTACATAAGAAAACTTTTTGATTAAATTAATCAATTCTAAGTAGGTGTACAACTCCTGGAATCAAAGATATTTCAATTCAGTGAGACAGGAAGTTAGCTCCTATTGGGTAAGGTCATGCCCTAGTCAACCAGAAAGGAGGTAGCTTACATCCCAAGCCTTTGGGAAGGAAAGAGTGGAGAACAATGAAAACTGAGTCAGAAAGATACTGGAAGCAAAGAGACAATGTTTAAAAGAAAAAAAAAGAAGTAGGACTGAGCTGATACAGAAAAGGAAGAGACTGAAGGGTGCTATTGGCTCTACAAGAATTTCAGAGCAGAAGACTCAGACTGATTGCCAGTAGTCGTACTATGGCCCTCTCCAAGGTCTGAGGGAGGTTCCATAAAAAGGACTGCTCTTTTCCCAACTGTCCCTGCCAGTGCCCGTCTACTAACTGAAACTGCAATATACTCTGCTGCTTCATTACCCAAACATTTCTGGCAACCTAAATTTTGTTTCAACCACAAAGAAGGCAGGAGTTAGTTAGCTAGAGATAAATATAAATATAAATTAAGTCAGAGAGCCAAACCTCTGCCTAAATGTTAGGAATTTTCCTAACTGGAAGTTCAGAGTGATCATGATTATACTCCTAACTTTTTATTTAATATAAACTCTCTAAAGCAGCAAAAGAGAGAACAAAATGAACCTGAGGAGTCATTAAAATACCCCTGGCTAAAAATGAGCTAATTATTCTAACCTGATGTATGTGATGTTACAACACTTCTCATAGTCTACCCTTCTACCACTTATTAGGCTAATTTGTCTAATTTCCTTTCCTAAATAATAAGCTGCATGAAGGCTGGTATCATCTTACTGCTTTTTGTATACACAAAAGCATCTAATATATTGTCTTGTCGCCGAGACTACTCAGAAGTCCCAAAAGACCTATGTCTCTCAAATAAAAAAAAAATAAAAAGATAATTCAATTGAATTTTTAAAAGCCAACAACAAAACAATCTCTGCCTTCAAAAAACTTACATTTTACTGAAGAGAAATAACATGAACATAAAAAGTATTTATACTGAAAATTTTGAGGGAGAAATAATACTAAGAACTGGGGTTCAGAAAGGAAGAAATAGAAGCAAAAAAAAAAAGCTCAGGCGGAAAGAATTAAAATTGAAAATAAACATGGAGCATTAAGAAAAGAAACAAGACAGAAAACAACCAAGGAAAGATAAAGAAAAATAGAAAAACAGAACATATAAAAGGTAGAATGAAAGAATGTTTTATAAAGCTATGGTTGTAGGCATTCACTGCTAGTTCTGAAAATGACATTTCAGAGTCACTGGAGGGGTTCACAACTACGTTGAGAAACTTCCATGAGAAATCTTTAAAAAATAATTCTAGAAAAAATGAATAACTTCATCTTCAAAACTTTTACTACACTCTTAAAAATCGTTGGAGCCTGCTGAATTTCCTTTGTGGTTACATGCAGAGAGATAGGAGATGTTGGTGAGCGCAAAACATGTCTTGTTTTGACAACCATGTTCCCAATGGGGTCTTAATCTACAAAATTTAGCGTGTCAGGAAAAACTTCCTTGCCCAAGAATTTAAATCCTAAATAAGATTTACTACCATGTCAAGGACCTGTCAACATACTTAGAAACTATCAATAATAATTCATAATCCACTAAAGATTCAGTAGCAAAAAAGTCTGTCTTCTGACACTTGTTGAAATAGTTTACCAACTATGTGAGGGCTTCTCAATTTCTGGATAAAATTTAGAATGTCAATAGATTTGGAAATAAGACCATTTCTCCTAATTAAGTCTTTTTTATGATAGAAAATAAATATACACAAGGTTCCAATCAATCTCAAGAATTATTTAAGAAATGGAAAGGATTTTCATCTATATGAATCATACTAACAAAGTATAGAATGCTGACTATTCAATTTTACATATTAAAACAAAGTAAAAACATTTTAATCTAGAAATTACCTCTACCTCTGATTTGTACATTGCACATTTTAAAGGGTGTTCACCCTCCACAAAGACAAATGACAATTAATAGGCCCAAATGGCAAGGCAGAAGCTGAAACCTCTCATAAGAACTCTAAAAGGTAAAAGCAGTTTTCCTGAAACAAAACCATATTGGCTCCAAAAACACAATAGAGAACACAGGCTACATGGGAATAAAGGGACAAAATTCAGCTAATACACTGACAAATTTTTAACACAACAGTAGCTTATTAAGAAGAGTCAACACTTTAGTTTTCCAGATGATGACAAAAAAATTCTTTTCTTTCAAATTAAACTTCTCAGGGTCTCACAATGTTGTATTAAGAGTCCAGATTTTCTAACAGTATTTTAACCACACAAATTCTGCTGACAGTACTATGATATTCCCACCCAAAAAATGACGAGCTTTTTTGAAAAAAAATATAATTTTATCCCATTCACTTCCTGATGCCTTTCTTTACCTTAAACTCTACTAAAACCTAAGTATAGACTTTTTAATTCCAGGAATATTGATACCCTCTACTATGACCTTTTCAACAGATGGCCCCAAATTGTGTCCCCTATTTCATTTTTCAGGGATTAACAAGATAAAAAGCTGGCTCATTTTCAGTCTCAATTTTTTCTCTACCACTTATGTATATGCAATACATAAATCTCACTTTCTAACTAAATTTTGTATTGGTATAATATTTTTGCCTTAACATCTCATTCATACATTATTGCCTGAAAGAGCTAGGTCTCAAATAGTTACTGTCTAGGAACTGAGAACTATATTTATATGGCTCTCAAACCTTTTAACATGCCTCACACAGCAGAATATACAACTAAACTAACCATTTCTTGGCAGCTGATAAAAAATAACGTCTGGTTTTATGCCAATGCAAGAACTTAATTAAATTCATGTTTATTAATACTGAAGCCAACATTTACTAGTTGTGTAACTTTAAGTAAGTCACTTAACATGAGACACAAAATTTCCTCAACAGTAAAATGAGGATGGTAATACTTTTAATGCCTAACAGAGTTGTTGTCAGCAAAGAACTTTGTAAATCCTTAAAGTATTATTAAAATGTGAGTTATAACTATTATTTATTGTGTGCAGAATACTGGTAAGCAGTGAGTTTGACAGAAAATTTAGGCTAGATGGAGTCTCTACCTTATGGAACTCGCAATCTATGTAAGAGGATACAGCACCTACATAAATAATAGATGATATAAAACAGTATTGTTAAAGACATAAAAGATACTCCCCCCAATTTTTTTTCGGTCTACCGAGAAAATATTATTACCAAAGGGGAGATCAGGGAACATTTCACAAAGTGGGCAACATTTTGAATGTCTTTAAAAGAGGAGTACAAAGCAGTTGGTGGAATGAGTAGAAAGAGGTCATTTCTGGTACAGAGGAAAGTTCAAACAAAGGCTCTGGGACTGAGAAAGCATGCATGGAGAATAGCAAGTAGCCTAGTTTTACTGGAATGTAGACTATGGGAAGAGAGAAAGGGAGGGAAGAAACAAGCACTTATTAAGTACCTACAATGTGCCAAGTACTATTAAGCATTGTTAAAATATCATTTCATCTTCAACAATTCTGTGAGATAGGTGCTATTGTGATTCCCATTCTACAGTGAGGAAACAGGCATACAGAGGTTAAGTGACTTGCTCAGGGGCACAAAGCATGACTGAGGGCCAGCTCTGAACTAAAGTCACTCTGACTCCAGGACCAGAGCTCAATCTACTACACTACCTAGCTGCCTCTAAAGAGGTAGATATATGAACTATAGCTGGAAAGCTATAAGATTATCACCAGAATGGGAAAGGCCTTGAATAACAAGCAAAAGCATGAAAACATCATTCAGGAGAAAACAGGAGTATTTACTCAAGTATTAGAAGAGAAACATTACCATATCTAAGCATAAAAACAGACTAATTCAACAGAAGTGTAGAGAACAGATTGAAAGTACTGACTTTCCGATTGTTGGATTGAAAAAGAATAGAGGTAAGAAGATATAGCATGATGACATTGCAATACTTCGGGGGTGGGGGTGTGTTATGGCTCTGAGACTAGAGGATGGGTATAGCTGAGAAAGATGCTGTGGAAGCAAAAATAACATTTGTAATGATTGATCAGAAAAAATGAAGGGAAGGAAAAAATTAAAAATAGCTCCAATGCTTCAAACATGGAAAGCTGGGTGAGGGGTTAAAAATGATGAAATAAAAAAAAAAAAGAAACAAGATTGGGGGAAAATATAATAAGCTCAGTCTGGAACTTGTTGAATTTAAGGTAGCAACATATCTTATCTAGGTTAAGAAGCTAGCCAGGAATCTAGAACTATAAGCCCAGAGCCTAGATGATAGGTCAGAACTGGAATATAAATTTAGAAGCCATTTGAGCAGGAAGAGAAGCAGCCACTAAAGTAGACAGAAAAAGGTACAGTTAATGATGTAGGACAACCTAGAGTAAGTAGTATCTCAGAAATCAATGGGATAAAGAATATCCAGCAAGGGTTGGTCAACAGAAACAACTACTATAGAATGATCAAGGATAAGGATGGGGAAAAGACCACTGAGTTCAATGATTAAAAAGTTATTAGTAATCTTCAAAAGATCAGTTTCAGTAGAGTGGTGGGGACAGAAATATGGGGAAGAGAGTAAAGAAAAATAGAAACATAAGGCATACATAGACATTTCACGAAATATGAACAGAATCAACCAAAAAGCATATATTAAACATTTAACATATATTATACATTGTGCTAAGTAATAAGTATCCATTCTGATAGAGGCCACCGCAAATTTATGTTATGCAAGCTCCAACTGAGCCTTCACTGCTGCTAGACACTACTATACTTCCGTTATCCACTCACTATCCGACCCTTCACAGCAGCTATTCTAAACTCTTCAATCCCTCCTCAAATGTCCCATGACTTCACCTCCCCCCTACTCTCTCAACTGAGAACCTTGCTTCATATGTTATCAAAAAAAAAATGAGACTATTCACCATGAGCTTCCTCTCCTCCCCTCTTCCTTATTTCCTATCAGATACCTTCTGCCACTATCTCCTCCTTCACTCCTGTCTCATATGATGAAGTGGCCTTATTCCATACCAAGCCTAACCCATCTACATATTCAAGTGATCCAATTCCATCCCATCTCCTCCAAGAAATTTCCCCCTCTATCAATGCCCACTCTTTCACTTATTTGTAATCTCTTCCTGTCTACTGGCTCATTCCCTGCTGCCTATAAATCCCAACTTGATCCTTCTTATTCCTGCTATCAGCTAATATGTCTTCTGCTCTTTGTAGCTAAACTTCTCAAAAAGGCCCTCTACAATAGGTGCCTCCACTTTCTCTCTGCTCACTTTTCTTAATCCCTTAAAATCCGGCTTCCAACTTTACCAAGACACCAAAACAATTCTCTCCAAAATTACTAATGGTCTCTTAGTTGTCAAATCCCACTGGATTTTCGCAGTTCTTGATCTCTCTTTGACAAGATTGATCATTCTTTCTTCCATGGTACTCTCTTCTGTCTAGGTTTTTGGGAAATACTTGTTCCTGGTTTTCCTCGGGCCTATCTGACTGCTCCTTTTCCATCTCCTCTGCTGGATACTCTTCCAGAAAATACCCTCTAGCCATAGATGTCCCTCCCGGTTCTACCCTGAGCCCTCTTCTCTTCTCCCTCTACACTACTTAACTTGGTAATCTAATCAGCTCCCACAGATTTAATTACTATCTTTATGCCAATGATTCTCAAGTCTACCCACCCTGCTCCAAACTCTCTGCTAATTTCCAATTTCATATCTCCAACTGCCTTTCAGACATCTCAAACTTTGATATCAACAAGACAGCTTTAAACTCAATAAGTACAAAATGGAACTCATTACCTTTCCCCATAACCCCCCTCCCCAATTCCTACCTTCCCTATTACTACAAAGGGCTATACTATCCTCCCAGTCCTTCAGGTTTATAACCTAGGTATTATTCTTGACTCCTCATTATCTCTCATCCCCCATATTCAATCTGTTGCCAAGGCCTGTCAATTTCATATCTGCAATATGTCTCAAAATAAGCCCCCTTCTCTCCTCTGACACTACTACCACTTTTATGCAGGCACTCAACACCTCACAACGGGACTTTTACAATAGCTTGCTGGTGGATCTGCCTCATTCCAATCTATCTTCTATTCAGCCACTAATTTTCTTAGAGTGCATTTTCTTAATGTGCATTTTTCATTTTTAGATATGCATTATTAAAGTGATTTTCTTACAGTGCAAATTCAATCGTGTCATACCTTACTCAATAAAATCCAGGGGTTTCCTATTGCCTCCAGAAGAAAGTACAAAATGTTCTGCTTGGCATTTAAAGTCCTTCATAATCTATCCCTCTCTTACCTTTCCAGTCTTCATATACCTTCCTTACAAACATGTACTCTTTGATACAGTGACACTGGCCTCCTGGCTATTCAACAAACAAAACACCCCACCTCTCACCTACAGGCATCTTCTCTATCTCCCATGGCTGAAACATTTTCCCTCCTCTATTCTGATTACTGACCTCTTTGGCTTCCTTTAAATTGCAATTAAAATCCCTTCTTTTACTGGAAGCTCTCCCCAACCCCTCTTAATTCTAATGTCTTCTCTCTGTTATTTCCTATTTATCTTGTATATAGCTTGGTTCCTACATATTTGTTAGCATAGTGTCTCCCCCATTGAATTATAAGGTCCTTAAGGGCAGGTACTATCTTTTTCCTCTTTTGGTATCCCCAGCACTTAGATCAGTGCTTGATACATAGTAGACACTTAATTTTGCTGACTGATTGAGAACATATTTAAAAAAACCAAAAACCTTCCCTCAAGAATATTACATTCCAATGAATAAGGTATCTTGTACGAACTCAAAATTTTGTGGAAATGAATATGAAAACTAAAAAAATAAATTTTTAAAAAAGATATCTTATACATTACACAAGATACGTATGAAGTAAAAAAAACCTATTTGAAGGCAAATAGGAAAGAATCTATAAAGAGAGAGAAATCAAAGCTTCATGAGAGAAGGGGACCAAAAGCTACAAAAGGGGGAACAAGATGTATCATCATCCAACTCTTAACAAGAAATCAGAGTAGCTAATGGCAGAGGAAAGATTGGGTCTCATCTTGGTACTATTTACACTATGCCATAATTATTATTCAAGCATTCTTTAAAATAGGCCACAATTTTAAATTAATGAAAACTTTTCCAAAGCTATCAAAAAAGCAGGAATAAGCCTCACCTCCTGACAAGAACAAAACAAAAATAAATAAATATAATTTAATGAATAACTAGAAAAAGTAATTCAGCCAATTGAGCTCTGGAGACTACTGGTCTTATGTATTTGTGTCAATTCCTCAGATCATTATCAGAGATACCTAATGTTATAAATAGTTTTCCTTGTTATCCTATATAGTTAATTTTATCAGTACAAAAGCTTTTCAGTTCTATGCAATCAAAATTACTTTCTCTTTTGTGATTGCCTCCCTTCTCTGCTTAAGGATTCCCCTACTAACCAAACCAATCCATATTGCATATACATTTTTAATTTACTGTGGTATATTGTCAGATGTTGACCTAAACCAAACTTCTGACAAACTCCTTTCCAATTTTCCTACTAGTTCATTATCATAAAAGGAGCTCTTCTACAAGTAATCTATGTACTTCACTTTATCAAACACCAGGTTATTAAGTTCAGCTGTTTCTGATGCAGCTTTATATAGCTGCTCCACTGATCTATTTTTCTACATTTTAACTAGTACTACCTATAGGTTTTGGTGATTACTACTCTACAATATAAACTGAAGTCTGGAATTTCTATTCCCTCTTTGTTCCTACTTTTAAAAATTATTTCCTATGAGAAATAGATCTTGCTTGTAGATCTTGCTCCTACAAATAAAGTCTACTGTTGTTATTTCCAGCTCTATAAAGTATCTTTGATAGTTTTATTGGTATAGCACTAAAGGTAAAGTTAATTTAAGAAGTTGCAACATTTATTATATTGGCATGGTCAAGGCATGAACACTGAAAATTGTTCCAATTATTTAAGTCATTCTCTATTCCTCTGACTAGCTTTTAGGAGTCATATTTATACAGGCCTAAAGTATAGTTTGGTCAATTTTATATAGACATGTTTTATATTTTGTAGTTATTTTGAATGAGACTTCCCTTTTGATTATATCCTCTGGATTTTGTTATTATGATATATAAATGCTGCTGATTTTTATGGGTTGTATTGTGTATTCTGTAACTTTACAAAAATTATTCATTCTCTCCATTAGTTTCTGTGGTGATTCTCTAGTATGTAATTATTATTATGTATTATTATATATAATAAAAATTACGTATAAATCACAATGTCACCAAAAAAGAGGGGCAGTTTTATCCCATTCCTGCCTATGTTCCTATCTTTACTTTTCTAATTTTAAGGCAATCAACAGGGTTTCTAGAGTTCTCAAGTAACAGCGGAGAAAGGGAGCATTCCTACTTTACTCCTCTATTTATTAAGAAAGGTTCTAGTATTTACCCATTGCATACAATGTTAGCATTCGGTTTTAAATATTTTTATCACGTTGCCTAAGCTTTACAGGGTCTTTGGCAAAAAAGAGTGCTATACTTTGCCAAAGGTTTTTCCTACTGATATAACTGAGATATAACTATATGGTTACTTTTAATGATTAGCTATTATGTAAATCATATTCTAAATTTTGAACCATCTTTTCATTGCTTGCATATAAATCCAATATGACCCTTGTGAATAATGTTTTGAACATACTGCTGTAGTTGGTTTGCCAGGAATTCATTCAAAAATTTTAAAAAATATTAATAGTATTGGTTTACTGTTTTCTTTGCTTTGTCCTTCCCTGATTTATGTATTAGCTATATTTATCTGATAAAAAAATATTCTGTGGAATTTTTTTCCTTTTTTCAATTTCTGGGAACAATTTGAATAGGGTAAGTATTTATTGTTCTTTAAGAACTTAATAGAATTTACTTGTAAATCCATCCGAAGCAGGGTTTTTTCCTTTGGTGACTTTCTTATAACTGGGGTAAATTTATTTGTCTGAAATTGAATAATATAAGGTCTCTACTTAATTTCCTGTTAATATGAGTATTATTTCTTTTATTATACGTTAACTCCATTTCTTTTAAATACTCAATTCTCCTGGCATAACCTTTGTATAATGAGTTTTAATAGGTCTTTATTTCTTATCTAACTGTTGTGATTTCATCTTCTTCAATTTTTATTTTGGTAATCTGATTTTGCTCCCTTAATCAGATTAGCTAAGAGTTTATTGGTTATTTTAGACTCTTTGAAGAACAAGTTTTTAGTTTTATTTCTTATTTCTATAGTCTTTTTGATTGTCAGTGTACCTAATTACACAATTTCCTCTTCCTGTGCTTATTTTTGCCTTGTTTATTCATAGATTTTCTAATTTTTAGTTGAATATTCAGTTTATTAATCATCTCTGTTCCTATTTTGTTTAGGTATGTTCTCAGAGTTATGATTTTTCCTCTGAGAGCTGCTTCACTTACGTCTCAGAAATTGGTAAGTAATCTCATTATTTTTTTTCTCTTTCACAGTTATTCATTTTTCTATGATTTGTTCTTTAATCCATTCATTATTTGAGATGTCACTGTTAAGTCTCTATCTAGTTCTGCATCCTTTTTTGTGGGTACTCTATAAATCAGAAGTAACTAGGTAGTACGACAGATAGCATACTGGGTTTAGAGTCTGGAAGGTTTGAGTTCAGATCCTGTCTCAGATACTTTAGAGTTGTGTGACTCTGGGCAGGCACATCATTATAAAAATGATGTAATGAGGCCCAGAAAAGTCAAGTAGTTTGCCTAAATTCAAACATTTAGTAAGGATCAGGGATATAATCTGAAGTCCAATTTTCTTATTCCAAAGTCAGTACCATTTTCACTAAAGCCATAATGAAAAAAGGATATTATTTGAAAGTTCACCTGATCTTTAATCATTCTCATACTCACTTGACTTCTGAGTTAGGTACCTTCAAAAATGTGTCAAACATGCATCAGGTTCATTTACATGTTATTAGAGGCCTTTTAAAATTTCCTCACCTTTTTTACACTCTTCCAAATTCTTGCATTAGATTCACTAGATATTTAGTTGCTTTAATTTTTTCAAATAAATTTGACATTTACTTGTTGAAGATAAAGATGATCAAAATAAATGAGAATAATAAATTGATTTTCCAAAATATCTGATTTGTGTCCTGTTATGGTTTAAATTATAACACCCTGCAACTTTGCCTGAAGGCTTCTGACGTTATAACTTTTATCAGATGCATCAACTAAGCAATTCTTAATTTGTTATGAAAGTGAAAGAAAAGTTCAATAATTCTAATGAAATTGTGCTGCTAACATCTGTTTCTGATAAAATTTTGGTAATATGATAAGAATTTGAAAGAACTGTGTGATTAAAGGTTTCAAATAACCATTCCAATGATAGTTAACCATATATAGCTTTTCCTTCCTTTGAGAGACAATTTATACATAAGGTGATATTAAGTCCAAATAGTAGGGAAATATAATGCTAAGGGACACATTAAAATAGCAAATTAGTTCCTTTTAGACAGTAATACTGACAAACTTATAAAAATTAACTGTTTTATCTGCTTAGGTTATAACTTGTTTAAAGGGAGAATTTTTAAGTTTCCAGTTGTGCTCAATGAAGATGTCTATCTTTAGATCAATTTAATTCTATAAATACTAAATAAACACCTACTATGTGCAAGATGTGCAAGACTCAAAGACAAAACTGTGCAAACATATTAAAGGAATTCACAATCTAGTAACTGGGGTAAGAAAAATATAATCAATCAACAAATATTAAGTGCTTACTATGTGCTAGGTACTGTGATTTTTATCTAGGGATAAAAAAGAGGGGGAAATGGTCCCTGTTTTCAAGAAGCTCACATTCCTATGGAGGATACGGCATGTAAATCACTATAAACACACAAGATACATGTAGTATAAATGAAACCTAATCTTAGGAGGAACTAGCAGTGGAAGTGACTAGAGAAGACTTCCTGCAGAAGGTGAGGTTTACCCTAATTAACTACAATATGTAATATTCTACAAAATGTAATATTCTACATATATAAGGAAGGTCAAAACACAGATATGAGAGTTTACTCTCACTTCTTACCTCTGCCCCATGGAACCTCTGGCTTCCTTCAAGACTCAGTTCAACTGCCACTTTCCAAAAGAGGCTATTCTTGATCCCTGCAGCTGTTAGTGTCTTCCTTTCTAATGTTACCTTATATCTACTTTGTGTGTACCTTTTATATACATATATATTTATGTGTGTGTAACACATATATATGATGTATATATGTGTAAAGCATACACACACACACACACACACACACACACACACACATATTTTCCCCATTAGAATATAAGCTCCTAGAATAAGGGCTGATTTTAATTTTTCTTCATTATCTCCAACTCTTAGAACTTAGCATGCACTCAATAAATACTCACTGACTGACTTGATCAAAGAGCTTGCATTTCACTAACATCCCCAGATCTGTTTCAGAGTAACTGTTATCTAACCATGCTCCTACTTCACTTTGCACTGCTCAGGATGAATTCTGTACCCAAATATAAGACTGAATTTATTTCTATTGAATTTTATCTTATTAAATTCAGCCTGATGCTCTAGCTGAAAAGATCCTTTTGGATTCTTACTTTGTCATCCATCATATTAGCTACCCCTACTAGTTTTGTGTTACCTGAAAATTTGATGGACATACTATCTATGCTTCTATCCAAGTCACTGATAACACTGTTGAGCAGCATAGGACCAATTACAGATCCTTCGGGTATTACAATGAATACCCTCTACCATGGTAACACGGATTTACTAAAAATTATAATGAGTTCAGCAATCCAAACAATTCTGAATCCATCTGATGGTATCATCTAATCCATAAGTCTCCTTCTTCTCCACAAGAACAGTGTGAGACACTTTTTAAAAAAGCTTTTCTAAAATCTAGTAAACTATAGCTACTCCAATCTCCTCGTCTATTAGACTAATCCTGTCAAAAAAAGAAATGAAGTTAATATTATTGTCCTATAAGAAAGAAACAATAGCCACAAGAAAGCATACAGAGAAGTACAGAAAGACTAACTGGAAAGAACACAAAGCTGAAGCAAGGAGAGCCAGGAAAATAACTCACAAATTGACCACAACAATTCACATTTCTTTATGTCCTCACTAACCCATGGTTCAATGATGAAAGTCTATTAGTCTGTATGTAGTTGTGTGGGAAAGGCAGGGATTCAGTTTTCATCCCAAAGCTGGCTAAATTATTAGAGGGGACACCAACAACGGGAACTGATGAAAAGCTAATCTCTGCAGGCTTACATCTGAGCATGTGATTCTAGTTCTGAGGTTCCATCAGCATCCAACAGTAGATAGAGCTACCATGAAAACAGTACTCTCACAGATAAAAACAATGTTTAATATAGTCCTTGTATTTACAATCTAGAAGGAGAGATAAGAATGTTCACAAATAACAACTCAAGGCACTGGTAAGATTAAGTACCACATGAGTTCCTTGGAAGAACAAATCCTTGGAACATATAGAAGGATTCACAAAGTGACAGCATTTGATCTGGACCTTGAGTGATGTGTGGAAAGGCATTCAAGACAGAAGAAACTGAAAGAGCAAAAGCACAGAGTCAGGTATGTGTGAGAAATATATTCCAAGGATAACCAATACACTACTTTGGATACAGCAGAGTTTATGTTAAGGGAATGGTGGGAAATGAAGCTAGAAAAGTAGTGGCCAAATTGCAGGACACTGGAATGCTAGGCTAAGATGTTTGAACCGTATTCTGTAGGCAGCTGAGGGCAATTTAAAGGTTTTAAACAGCTTATAACATGATCAAAATAATGCTATAAGAAGATTAATGTGGCTACAGTGAACAGAAATGGTTGGCAGTGGAAGATTAATGTAATAAGACCCCTTTAAATGCTATTTCAAGTCCAAAATAAAGACATGAAATAAGTGATAAGAAACTACTCTGTGGAATAAAACTACTATCCAGTGAAATAAAACTTAAAGAATATCAAAATAGTACCATTCTTTCTATTGGAATTGTACCTGAAAGAGAATGATTCTTTTGGCCTTATATCTTTATTTAATATTACATTTGATCATTGTAAAATCACAGACTAAGTTACCCTTCTCCGATTCAGATCTTTTACTTTAAAATAAAATAAAATTTTCCAGT
>CM053587.1:242898738-242910217 GCA_028646515.1 Pseudochirops corinnae | reverse complement strand
AGAAAAAGAAAAAAATAAATGGTTTTTATTTAAATAAGGAAAATAAAGTTTGATTGGAATTTCAAAAGCTAACTGCCTAACCACAAAGCAAAATTCCAAAATGGAATCCTAATGCTTATCAGACACAAAGGCAAACGCTTTCAAAATATCTCTATAGCTACTAATGAAAGGGAACATTAACATTAGTACATAAGCATCAAAATATATGGCACTTCCAATAGTTACAAGTGGATCAGATCACTTCCAATCATATATACATATATATGTTACATGTAATATATTACTTTTCAAGTAAAACACATTAAAGCTCTTAGATATTTTCAACAGCAGCAAAGATGTCTGTGTGCTATATTGGTTGGAAAATGTCATACAAGGCACTGAATATTCAGATATTCTAAGATAAACATAAAGCTAAAGATAATACTATCTGACATAAGCATTCAGTAACACCAAGTGGAAAAAAATTGAATGAATACGTGAGTTAGAAAAACTTAATATAGTAAAGCAGAAAGAATATTAATTTAGAGTCAAAAGGAATTGTGTTCCAATTCTGTCACTGACTTACTATGGGTAAGCAAATTATTTCACCCTGGAACTCTCTTTTTCTTATCTGTTAAATTAGGGATTTGGATTGGATGGCTTTTACAAGCCATTTCAGTTCAAAATAATTAGTTTACTAATGTTAATACATAGCTGTAAAATTTCACAAAGGTTTGAATAAAAACATTCAAAGTTTTTACTATATTTGAATGCAAAAAAGTGAAGCCAAAGTCTATTGCTGGCTCACAATTTTTCTCTCCTCCCCAATTCCTGCTCTTATACTAGGGGACTACAACATATATATTGACTTTCTCAAATATCCTAACCACTCAGGTTCTCATCCTACTCACTTTCCATGAGCTATTCTTCTATCCCATGTCAGTCATACACAATGTCATACCTCAGATCTTGCCTTTACCCACAAAGGTACCACTTGAGTTGAAAAATTTCAAAATCCCCTTATCTGACCATATTACATTATCTTTCCACCTCTCCCTCTGCTTTCCCTTAACAAACCCTCCAACCCCTCTATGCTTCAGTTCTTTCCCAGGTCACCTCTCCTGCAATGGCCACTCTCTCCTCTTTTCCTCATCTTGACCCCTTGGTGAAACAGTTCAACTCTACTCTTCTGTTGAACCTCTGGCCCCCTTATCACATAGAAGACTGAGCCCTGACAAATCTCAGCCCCACCACGTGACATTTTTGCTCTTACACACATGTTTTTCCTCAATCTCTTTTGCTGGATCCTCATCCAGTCCTTAGTTAGAAGATAAGGACTGGATGAGGATCCAGCAAAAGAGATTATCTTCTAACTATAGCTGTCCCTCAGGGTTCTGTCATAGGCCCTCTTTCTTCTACTTCTATACTACTTCACTTTGTAACTTATCGGCTCCTATCCTGCCCTAACCTCTCTATACTAACCTCCCATTTCACATCTCCAGCTGCCTTTAAGACATCTCAAACTAGATATCTAATAAACATCTTAAAGTCAGTATGACTGAACTCATTATCTTTCTCCCCAATTACTTCCGTCCTCCCAGTCCCATAGGCTCACAGCCTGGTGTCATCCTCAAGTCTTCACTATCACTATTCCCTCATATCCAAACTTGCCATGGCTCAACAATTTCATCTTTGCAACATTTCTCAAATATGCCCTCTTCTTCCCTCTGATACTGCCACCACTATAGTGCAGGATCTTATTACCTCATGTTTGAAATATTACAAGAGTCTGCTAGTGGGTCTCCCTGCCACAAGTTTCTCTCCATTCCAGTTCATCTTCTATTCAGCCATTAAAGTGATTTTTCTAAAATCACAGGTCTCACCATGTCACTTCCCTACTCAATAAATGGCCTGTAAGGTAAAATATAAAATCCTGTTTGTTCTTTAAAGTTTTTCATAACCTAGCCCCCTCCCTCTACCTTTCCAGTCATTTTACCCTTATTCCCAATCATGCACTCTCCAATCCAGTGACACTGGCCTCCTTGATATTCCTCAGAGACTCAGGCAATTTAAATAGCTGTTTCCCCCACACCTAGAATGCTTCCTCCTCATCTCCACCTCTTGACTTCTCTGACTTCCTTCAAGTCCCATCTTTTACAAGGAGACATATCCCTTTTAAGTCTTCCCTCACTTAATTAGCTCCTGTTTAACTTATATACAGTTTGTTTGTACATAGTTTCTGTATACTGTCTTCCCCATTAGACTTTGACTGCCTTTCTTTGTATCATCAGTAACTTAGTACAGTGTTTGGTACATAGTAAGAACTTAATAAATGTTTACGGACTGATGGACAGCTATACAGTAGGTGATTAATCAATGTTCCTTGAGCAACTGACAAGATGGCAGGGCAGGACCTGGGGTAGGAAGGATGGGAACTAAATGAGGATGTCTGATCCTTGAAGCCTATATAACTGGGAGGATGGCATAACCAAGAAAAGAAATGAGAAATCTGGGATGACAGAGAGATTAAGGGGAAAAGATAATGCAATATTTTTTTGCTCCAAATCCATATTCTATATATTTTAAACATACTCTTTATAACACATTATATATAACTCATTCATTTAATGTTTACCTTAGAATCATAGAATTTTAGCGCTAGAAATATCCCATTTTATAAGTCATGTAGTCCATACAGTCTCATCATTTTGCAGATGATCAAATGAGATCCACTGGGACAAAAAAACAACCCCAAAGTGCCAGAACTAGAAAGTGGTAATCAAGAATAGAATCTAAATCTCCCAATTCCCAGTCCAGCGTTCTTTCCACTATCCCATACTCCCTACTTTCATTGCCCTATAGGCTTGTAAACTCCACTCTTATCATTACAGGATAGAGACAATGGATAACAAAATTTCACTGAGGTCTACCCATCATTGTTCTCTCTAATCAAAAGTCTTACTGCCACCATTAAGAGCAAGAAAATAGTCTAAAGTTTGTAAAATTTCATGCAGGCCACATTCTAAAATAACAGCATTCCAATTTCTATTTCAAACAACGATGCATATTAAATCCACGAATTCTCTAACATTTAAATTCTATCTCACCAACCTATCTCCCCCATTTCAGTAATGCAATCTCATTGCCTTCCTTAAAAGCTGTTCATCTATGCCACCTCCTCTCCAAACCTCATTTCTATACTTACAAGTGCTGTTCATCATCAGGCCCACTCTATCCCAATTCACCTGTCTCCTACAGCACTCTACTAAATCACTACAGTTCCCACTCTATGACGAACAAACTCCATGACATTCTCAAATTTGCTAAACAACATTGCTTCCAATCTTTCATTTTAAATGAAATCTGGTTTTCTCCTGAGGATACTACATGTCTTTTATCCCTCTTCATTAGAGGACATTCCTCATCATACCACCCTAACACAACCTAAGAGGAAGGTGCATAAAATATCCGTTCAACTCCTATACTCCCAGCCCATTCTTCTACCAATATCTCCATAACATTTCCACAATCAAACTCTGTGAAATTCATTTATACCACCCTCTCCCCATTTTGATTAATATCAACAACTGACTTCCAGGTCACTTCCCCAACTCTTTAAATGACATTAGCACATTACTAAGCATTATCCTTTCCCCAACAACTCTCAGGGAATTCACTATTCATGTAAAAAGCCCTTCTAATAAACCGATCACACAATTCTTCAACATCTTTAACACCTTGCTGCAGTATGGTCACACCATTCTCTTCACCATCTCTCAGAAGTAACAGGACTGCCAAGATCTAGAACTCTGAAATTCTATTCTTCAATCACAACTTGCAGTTTTTACAATAGTCTCACTCCCTTTTAACTATTAATCATACTTATCTTAATCCCCATTCCCTTAATTAATCTCCCAACTTCACTAGCATCCACAACCACAGCCAAACCTGAAATCACCTTGGGTATGAACTGCCAAAAGAGTAATCAAGTTAAAAAAGTCAATCAGACAACTGAAGATTCTAACCTTAAATTCAAAACTATACATCAATAAGGGCTCATTTGAGAAAAATAAAAAATAGGCATATCAATTAATAGACAGTATACTAAGAATGGTTCCAGAATCCTACCCCAAGGGTTTATTTATATTCAACTAACTAATTATTCAATATTCAGTGAGAAATATTTCAAGAAATGTTCTTTGATCTCTTTTTTCTCTATTTTATTCATGTAAGCATTTGAAGATATAAAATTTCCCCTCAGAACTGCTTTGGATGCATTCCATAAGTTTTGGTATGTTTTCTCATTATTGTCATTCTCTTGGATGAAGTTATTTGATTGTTTCTGTGATTTATAGTTTGACCCATTCATTCTTTAGGAAGTGTTTATTTAGTTTTCAAATAATCTTTAGTCTATCTTTCCATGGCCCTTTATTACATGTAATTTTTACTGCATCATGATCTGAAATGTATTCATTTAATATATCTGCCTTTTTTGTAAACTAAAAGCAAACAAACAAATCAATTTTAAAAATTTTTAAAAATATATCTGCCTTTCTGCATTAGATTATGAGGTTTTTATGCCCTAATACATGGTCAATTTTTGTGTAGGCACCATGTACCACTGAGAAAAAGATGTATTCCTTTCTACCCCCATTCAATTTTCTCCCAAGGTCTACCATATCTAACTTTCTTAAAATTCTATTCACTTCCTTAAGTTCTTTCTTGTTTATTGCGTGGTTAGATTTATCTAGTTTGGAGAGTGGGAGGTTGAAGTCCCTACTAGTATAATTTTGCTATTTCTTCCTCTTTACTTCTTCCTGTAATTCACTTAACTTCTCCTCTAAGAATCTGGAAGCTGTACCACTTGGTGCATATATGTTTAGTATTGATATTACTTCATTGTTTATGATACCTTTTAGTAGGCTGTACTTCCCTTTCGTATCTCTTTTAATTAGATCATTTTTGCTTTTGCTTTGTCTGAGATCAGGATTGCTACCCCGACTTTTTTATTTCAGCTAAAGCATAATATATTCTACTCCAACCTTTTACCTTAACTCTGTGTGTATCTCTCTGCTTCACTAAAGAAATATTACATGACAAATTTTTCAAAAAGTACTGTTTTTTATATAACTTCAAGAAAACTGAACGAAATTTTTAATTTTAGAGAATTTTTGCTTAATTTCCACAATGTAAAGTGATTTGTGAATATATTAAAATAATTTAAAACATATTAAAAGTTTATTTGTAATAAGTAGGTCCTAGATGTTATCAGGTCACATTAATTTTACAAAGCAAATATGTATCTCCCACTAAAGAATTCACACGTGAACCACAATGTAAATCATCATTTTTGTATCAATATGAAAGTCAGACATGCTAGGATTTTTCGAATCATCATAAAAAATAAAAATGTTCCTTTGTACTCTACTTGTACCAAACTGGCATACGCATTTGAATGCTGTAATGGTAACTAATTTAAATTTGAAAACCCTTTTTCGTTATGTCAAGTAAGCAGGTACTTAGCCCTTAGTAACTAATCAAACTTTTGTAGCTAAGAGGCAGAGGGTGTGAACTCTGTCTCCTGTTGCTGACATAACAGGAAGGGTTTGGCTGAAACAGGAAACCAATGCTTTGTGTGTATATAAGAAGAGCCCCAGAGAGAGATGGTCAGAATTAGAATTTTCCTCCTGGCAGGCTCCTGGTGGAGGAAGCTGAATTTTCCCAGCATCTGGAAGCTAGACTGCTACTTGCTGGACTGAGAACTGAGTTGGAGTTCTCTGGTGAATCTGGTGAAGGCTGAAGTTGCTGCCAAGAAGGCCACTTGGAAGGCTGAGATTTCTTCTGGGTCCTAGGGCCAGCTTAACTGCCAGAGGACTGAAGAGGCATGACCGGATAAGACTTAGTTTGTTGGTGGCTTGATTGATCCTTGAGTACCCAGGAACAGAAAGTGTAAAGGTTTCGAGATGTGCTGGACCCTGTGAACTTCAGTGTGTAGCAGGAACTGCCTGGAGGACTGGACAAGGACCTGGGAGCTGTCTGCCTCTGAATCCAGGTGACTGTTGGTGGATTCAGGTAGGAGCTGGGACCATGGAAGGGGATCCAGGGAATCTGAGAGAGACCACCCTGAGTCAAGATGAAGAAAAGGCCTCTCCTTGGATATCGAATGCTGTGATGAAATTGAAGTTTACTAGAGACCGAGGGATGGAGAGTTTGTATAATTTTCTAATGATTGTATTTAGTGATTAATGATACTTAGTGACTGATTAAGTTAACCTATGATTGTCCCATGAGTGGAAGACTGACTATTATATTCTGAGAAGACTGAATGACTGAGTAAGGAGGCAAACCTCCTTAGGGATAGCAGATGATTTTTTTTTTTTGTTCTTTGTTCTAAATACTGTGACCACTTTGGTGAAAACTATGTGGCCATTTTAATGTTAAGCTGTTGTGAACACAATATTGTAATTTTCTGTGATAATATGTAATGTTGTGAATATTATATCATGATTTGTTGTGAATGTTTGCCTTGATTTGTTATGGAATAAATGGAGTATTTGCTATACTGTGTAATCAGAACCTTAAAAGCTATTCACAATAGCGTTCTTTTGGGAAGCTGCTCACACATGGTATTACAAATGCATGCAAGCAGACAATGGTTGCAGGTTCCTACATTTTCAGTCAGATTCTAGAGATTTGATGTAGTTATTATTCACTTAAACATCAGAAACCAAAGATAGTCTCTATGGTAGTAAATAAAAGTTACAGATTCAACAGCTATCAGTAGCTTTATCAATAAAAACAAGTTCCCTTCTGTAACACAGGATTCCTATTCTCTTTCCAACATAGATATGTTTTAACAATAAAATAATTTCACATACACATGTTATGTCTACATACATGGAATGAGACACATATGGCAATAGCAGTGGTCTGGCAATCAAGAGAACTGAGTTCTATACACCAAAATGAGTTCTTAGAACTCTCTGAGCCTCCCTTTTTCTCATTTATTAGATATTTTCTAAGATTTTTTTCATCTCTGATATTCTACATTATGATTCTATCACTGATAGAATAATTGCTCACTTGAAGAAAATATATTATAAATCACTAGGATTTATTCACAGTAGCAGGGCAGAATATGATTTAGAGGGGAAAGAAACCTCTAAAATCAAATCTACTCCATTTTATCGGTGAGGAAACTAGGACTGAACGAGGTTAGAGTACTAGCCCCAGGTTACATTAAGTAGCAAACTGCAGAATTAGTATATAAACCCATCCTTGACTACAATTCTTATCCATTATCCTAAGTTATACTCTAGCAGACTGAAAAAATGAGTGCAGGATACTACTTTTCAGGCCTACTCATTTTTAAATGAGTTGTTTGTTTGTTTTTAACAGAGTTCTGATTTCATCAATTTCATGAGAAATTTTCTCTACCAAAGTTTATCAGCACTTTCTCTGTAACTTACATTCTTAGAGAATTATCTGAGACACTGAGAAATAAAGTTTCTTCAGACATAAATTTCTCCAGAATCACTATGGCAGTATGTGTCAGAGATGGACCTTAAAGCCTAAAAAAGTCATCTCTCTAGGCACTACACCATGCTGCTTCTCTAATTTTCTACTTTAAAACAAAAGTGAGCATACAATAGTTCCTTTCCTTGAAATTATACATTTAAAAAAGATGAAGTCTGAAAATACAAATCTTCAATATATTGTGACTAATATTTATCATTTTTTTATCTTTTAATTCTTTATTTGAAATATTCTCTATTTTATCTTCTTTATTATTCAAAATCAAATGCCCTATTAACTGACTGAAAATATACACACATATAATCTAACTTTCAAAAAACAAAAAAAACTTCTTCATTACAGAGATTAACTGAGCAGTGAGATAAAAGGTCATATACATTGTGAATGACTTGGGGAAAATGTGGTTCTTTGGACTTCTCTAAAAGGTCAAATTGTTTTGTTTTGTTTTTTGGCATAGTTTTGCCATCTGTATACTTTAATCCTAAAAGTCAAATAGAGTTTTAAAGCATGTTCTGAAAGATAAATAATGAAAGAATTTTGCTGCTCACTGTTTTCTTTTCCCTTTTTTGAAAAATTAAGAGATTCCAGGTATAGTAGGAGCAAACCTATAATCCCTGGTAAGGGAGTGAGGGTGGGGGAGGCTGATGAAGTGATCACTTAACTCCAAAGTTCTGAGCAGTTAAGCTAGATTGGGTGTCTGCACTAAGACTGGTTCCAATATGGTAAGCCCCCAAGAACAGGACTGCCTAAGGAGGGGCAAACTGGCCTAGGTCAGAAATGAAGTGGGTCAAAATTCATATGCCAATAAGTAATGGGACCTGGCATAGTGACTGGCCACTGCATTGCCAGTCTGAGAGAAATAGGAAGAACGAGTCTCCCCAAATAAAGAAGGAAAAAAAGAAAAATTAATGAAAACATTATTTTTAAAAACATGTTAAAATAACACTCAATGCATAAGATGCAATGTGTAAGGTTTTGATGGCTTCACTGTTCATATTTAAGTGGGCCCAGACAAAGACCTCAGTAGCTCAACATCCTATATATCATGATGTTGGATATTATCACTTTGGAGACAATAAAGTTTAAATCAAACCGATCAGGTCACTATGAAAGCTCATAACTGGGCCAATGGGTTTACTATGTCTCTATTCTAGATGCCAAAAGGTAACTGAAGATGAAACAAATGCAGAAACACCTGTGAAAGTCAGAAAAAAGCAATTAAATGACCTTAAAGTTGATCATTTGTGGCTGCAGAGATAAGCAGGAGACATGAATACATATATAAATATATATATATATATATTTAAATTTTTAACTCAACAAACTGAATTGCAGTCAAATATTCTACCTGTAGCTATGTCCTTTGAAGAGTAGACCAAGAAATGGCCTTGAAGCCAGGAAAGACTGGGTTCAAGTCTCACTTCTGACACACACTTGCTGTGTGATTCAGGGCAAGTAATTTAATCTCTCAGGTCTAGGTAACTCTAAGACTATAAATTAAAGAGATCAACTTCATTGACTGAGAGATTTTCTATTCCTCTGAGAGTTCCTTACCTCAGTAAAATCACATATTCAGTCTCTTGTCCCTGTCCCTAAACTTAGCTGCAATATGATGAAATACTTCAGCTTTCATAATGCTTTTCATTAACTGGTACCTTTCCTAACCATTTTCTCTTCTTACAGACATTAATTGGATTAAATATTCACAGATGTGTCTATTAAAATGAAACTCATGCTTATTGAAAATGTTTAATTATGAATACCTATTATTTTTTTTAGCTCATATTTTGAATTTCTCTCATGATTCCAAGAGAATGTGATCCAATGAAAGTCTAGAGATCCTAAGGTCTACAACAAAAGATGAGGTATCTTTGCAATTCTGGTTCAGAATCCTTAAGTGACCTTGAGAAAGTAAAAATAATCTGTCTGTGCTTCATGTTCTTGAATGTATGAAATAAGAATAATAAAATTTACTTTACCTTCTGGTATCAGTTATCACTTATCCACTTCACTGGATAAGTGAGAAAATCTTGAATAAAATATTAAGGAGAATAAGTTAAAGGAACAGAGATTAGCCTGGAAAAGCAAAGGCTCAGACATCATTCAATCTTCAACAGACTGGTAAAGATGTTTAAAAATCATTTGGAACCACAAAATTTCCAACAGACCTACAAGACTTAAGTTGGATCCATCCACTGTTTTTTTCCCTCCCTTAGTAAAAAATAGCAGCAGAATTGTTTAGTACCTTACTCCTTCCAACCCACTCCCCACCCCAACTTGGGATTTTTATTAGATTCTCTAAATGTCCAATTTCAGAGAGTGCCAACATTCTCTATATGACATCCATGAGGAGAAAAAGTCCAATCCACATTTATTAATGCACCTACTTCACCTATTAGCTATATATAGTTACTTCTATGACTTTTCATATCACAGGACTAAGATTATGCTAGTTATTTTTCCCCTATAGACATACCTTAAATTTACCTGAAAAAAACAACCAAAAGGGACTCAAAAGTCAGATTATAGTCTTTTAGGGAATTCCTTTACCTCTTTTAGACTTAATGCCTAATTTCAGGAGATGGTCAAATACAACATTTGAAAAGGTCTTATCTTTCATGATATAAAAAGTTATTCTCTATCAAGAACGTTCATTTCGACTCCACTGAGAAAATACCAGAAAAATATGGTTTGAACCACTGGCATATAAAATTAATAATGAAGAATAAACAAAAATAATTTCCTGACTTGAGAATTTCAAGAAGTGATTGTCAGTGCATTAGACCACAAACTACAGCAGTCCTGAGACCAAGGATCCAAAATCCATCATTAAAATTTGAGGAAATCTAGAACTTACAATTACCTTTTGCCCTTTTTCCTGTTACTCCCTTCCCTGGCTCCAAAATTACAGAGGCAGGAGGAAGGGCTTCACAGAGGAAAGGCAGTATCATACCTAAAAAAAGATATAAATAGATAGAAATGGATAATGAAAACTCAAGATTACAAATCATAACTGACACTTTTTACACTAGTTTCACTTCAAAGTCTACTAGTCCACAAAGACATCTACATATGTGAGGTAGCAAAGTCAGAGGCAATCACAAGGGATTTCCTCTAGTTCTACCAAAAAGGAAGAGGACACAGGAGAAAGGCAAACTCCCTCAGATTCTTATGGTTCTAAGAGCCCCTGAGAGAATAATACCCTATGAAGAAGGAATATGAAAAATTTACACTCTCCTCTTAGACCTAGGATTTTCTTTTTTGTTTGTTTGTTTGTTTACTTTTAGTTTACAAGATTCAGTTCCACAATCACTTGAGTTTCAGATATTCTCCCCTCCCTTACCTCTCCCCCCCATGGTGGTGTGCAATCATGTATAGGATCTGCAAATACTTTCACATTGTACAACAGTCTGGTTGTATAGAAGAGTTGTAACCAATGAGTGAACAATGGGAAAAAAGAAACAAAATCAAACATGAAAAAGAACGATAGCATGTATTGCTTCAGTCCCCATTTAAACTCTAGTCTTTCTAGATCTTACTCTGAATGTAGGTATCTCCTTCCATCCTGAAACTTGTAGTGTTGTCTTATAGCTGTGCGTTGCTGAGAAGAGTCTAGTTCGTCAAGGTTGGTCATCACACATACGATGTGTCTGTGATTGTGTACAAGTTTTTCCTGGTTCTGTTCTTCTCACTCAGCATCAATTTGTATAAGCCTCTCCAGGTAATTATGAAGTCCATCTCTTTCCCATTTCTTATAGCACAATAGTATTCCATTACATTCATATACCACAACTTGTTCAGCCATTCCCCAATGGATGGGCAACCCTTACATTTCCAGTTTTTTGCCACCACAAAGAGAGCTGCTATAAATATCCTTGTACATATGCGTCCTTTTCCCACTTCTGTGATCTCTTTGGGATATAACCCCAAAAGTGGTATTGCTGGGTCAACCTACGATTTTCTT
>CM053587.1:242878656-242898638 GCA_028646515.1 Pseudochirops corinnae | reverse complement strand
AATATTTGCCTGTCCTGTTATGAATGGATTTCATGAAACAGTTACAAATTCATATTCAGATTGAGACTGTATTTCTGTAACCTTGCATTATATAAAGAATAAAGCTATATAAGAGAAAAACTTAATTGGGAAAAAGTCAACCCCTATGCTGCTTAATAAAGAAATTATATGTAAATTATCTACTACCAAAAAAATAATCTTAGTAAAAAACAAATGATCACTTTTAACAGATTTCAACATGAGTTGCGCTTACTGCTAGCCAAAAAGTTTGCATCAATTTGAAACTAGTTGAGAAACCCCACCCTCCTACAACTATCTTAGAGAAAGGACATAAACCTAAGTAATGCCACAAGGCATTTGATAGAAATGAAAGACAAAGATTTTCCTGCCTACAACCCCAAATCTTCCAACGTAAAACAAAATTCTGTAATCTGAATTTTCTTTTGGAAAAGACTGGAATAAATCTCTCCCTATGAAAGCAATGACCACAAGAATATCTGTTAATCTGGCATGGCTGACTCAGCTTGCATATTAGGAGATACTAGAAAGAAGAGTTATTTTGGTTTCTGAATATGAACATAATATTTTCCAGATATTTATTCTACACCTTCTAATTCTTAACTACCCTCACTCCAAAAATAGATAGAACCATGATGCTTTTAACATGTTTCAGACTCCCAAACACAGCAACCAACATGCAGGCAGTGAAAACGTGCAGACCCTTTTAGAAAGGCATAAGGGCATACATCTGAAGGTAACATTTGTGTTGGCTTTACCCTTTTCCCACAGGAGCCCCAACAGTGTAAACTTTAATTCACATCTGGAACTAACCTTGGCTTCTCAGACCTTAAAAAATAGATCATCTGTCTTTTTTTTTTTTTAAAGGGAAAAAAGGAAAAGAAAAGAAAAAGTCAACTTTCAACTCAACTTGTCAGTAAGTGAACTAAAAGAAGCCAAAGCTTTCCAAACCACAATTTTCAAGGCCCAGATATTTTTTTATTTCTTGTCACCATTGGTAATTTCTCTATTCTACTTTTAAATAAAATTTTAGCATAAGTAAACAAGACAAACTAAAATTAGTCAGGGATTTTTTTTATGCAAAACTTCAAATTGTGTGTCCTAAACTCTTTTACTCTAGAGAGAGTTCACAAGCTCTGACAGATGTTTTATAACTCTGTTTAAATATTTAGCCAGTAAAAGGATGAAATGTAAAAGCCAGAATGATTTCATTCTTCTCAAAAACCAGGGTGGTCTATGGGCAATTTTGGTACCAGTGGTGTTGCCGGGGGAACAAAATGAAAACAGGTGCCATCAAATTCAAATTAAAGATTTAGTTCTATTTTAAACCACCTTAAACAATGTTTCCATAAACTTTCTAACTGATACTACTACAAATTTGACAATATTTTATAACAAGAAAAGGATTATAAATTGTCTGTAGACCATCAAATTTTAAGTGTAACAAATTTAGACTGATTGGCAATACTTCCTTTTAAAATAAATTTCTTGCATTATATATGCAGCATATCTTTAAAAATGGAATGAGAGTATATTAAAAGGTAATTGAAAGTAAGAAAACTGAGCACATACAGAAAGAGACTTTTCTGTAAGGATTTTACCTTCTTTTTAAGCTTATGCAATTTTGAAATTACAAAACAAGAATATAGTTAGTATGAACTTACAGGAGATCCATATACATAGTTTAATAATGAAAGCTTAACTTTTCCTTGTGAATTTCATTGTGGTTTTCTCTTTTATCATTAAAAATTGAACAATATTCCCTCTAACCAAAATCTACTAAATGTACCTCATTTTTCTTAATACAGTGTTAGGAAAATCTACCAAGAATATTTATAAGATTTTCCCAAATACATATTTTTAAATGGTAGAAAAGTTAGCAGTTTAAAGGATCTTGATTTTGTAAGAAAAATTGAAATATACATGTAAGATACAGTTTAGTCAGTTGGCAAATGTTATAGAAAAGAATGGCTGTAGTAATCAACAGAGTAACACATAAAAACCAAAGTACTCAGTTTCTATTATTAAACAATGGTTTTCTTACTCAAAGGAAGAGAGACAAGGAGAGAAACATACACACACACACATACACACACACACAAAAGAGGCCATTTCATCTAAAAATTAAAAAAAAAAACTTTTTACATTACATCAGAGTCTGCTGCAAGGACTTCTTCATTGTCCTTTGAGTAATCCTCAACCTCAATTCTTCAACAGAATTGAACATTCTTGTGTCTTTGTCCTTTTTGCTGACTTGGGTATCAAGTAAAAAAGAGTAGCTTTGCAGTTTCATGTGCAATCATTTTTTTGTTGTGCTATGTTATGGAAATGCTTATTTTACTCCATAAACTTAAAAGAAAAAAATTTTAAAATAGCGTCTACTATATGAGAAGCTTAAATCATAAGAATCATGCCACTACATTAAGTACATCATAGAAGCAAGAATTTAAAAGCCAAGAGACACCTCAGAGGTATAACTGTACTTAATGGATGAAGCTTCTTTCTCAACATCCATGACAAAAAGATCACCAGGTCTCCGCTTAAAGATCTCCAATAATAAGGAACTTTATACTGTACAATACATATAATTATATACTGCATAATACTTGATAAAAAAATATCATACACTCTCTATTCTTTTTTTTTTGAAACAGTTATATAGTTCATTTCCATGGAGGATTTTTATTATGTATATCAAAAAATGTACATTCTGCAATATTTCTGTTTATCTTATTTCACTTTTGACCCGTGGAAGATGTTTTAAGTTGCAGAAGAACCTAGGCTTGCACTTGTATTAAATCTACCTTTAATTTATTTTCATCATAAATAATCAAGTTCTGTTGCCATTTTGATTCTTTAGAGCAGTTCAAAGTTTTGTTTTTAACATTTCTCTTGGGAAAGGCAGGCTGGTTCATTAGTATGGAGTCATAACTTACAGAAAACTACAGTTATTGAAGACTTTCCAATTTTTAACCACAATGATGGCTTCATCAGCTAGTCTCCAACAATGCTTAAAGATTTTAAATATATGTATGTATGTATGTGTGTGTGAATATATATATATATACATATATGTATATTTGTATAAACTATTTCCAACTTAAATGTCTCCAGGTAGATTTTTTTTCAGATTAGCACTTAGAAATATTTGAATTACACAATAAAAAATATACAGCACTATGAGGCAGACCAATATGAAACCCCCTTTAACTAAAATAACTGTAAAGTTTCAAGTTAACTCACTTGTGAGTAATTATGAAATTACTGTACTGATCCTCTGCTTACTTTGAAAGTGATTAATCAAAGTCAGAGAAAGCCAACCATCAACTGAAGTGTGTTTCAAATTTCCTACTCAGGGATGAGTTTAAAAAAAAAAAGATGAGCTAATTTTATTTTAATTAAAACCTCATTTAGAAGTATGAAGTAAATGTTTTCTATTTAATTCCAATTACATTTCAATTGTGTCCAGCTTTCAAATTTCAAGTATCCACTGCTTCTGCTACTTGATTACACATACATGAATCTTTCCTTCTTATTCACATAAACAGACCTAAAAGCAAATGGAGGCTGTCAAATGCTTTTGTTCTAGTAGTTATACAAATATTTTGTATTTTGCACCAATAATCCGATGGATCAGTGGTCTAATGTATGTGGGTACTCCTTCCCACAAGGCAGGTCACAACCTATGTATACCTACCCACACTGTGTGAAGGGGGAGATAAGAGAGGGAAGGGAAGGGAAGAAGAAGCATTTATATCGTGTCTGTTATGTGTCAAGGCTCTGTGCTAAGCACATTTACAAATATTGTCATTTAATCCTCATATCAACCCTGAAAGGCAGGTGCTATTGTCTCCATTCTGCAGATGAGAAAACTGAAGCAAACAAAGGTGAAGTGACTTGCACACAGTCACAGCTAGAAGGTGTCAGAGGCCAGTGAAAATGAAAAAAGGACAGAAAGTGAAAGCGATCAGATTTGAACTTAGATCTTCCTGACTCCAGGCTCTATTCATTGAGCCACCAGAACCAGATGCCTCATATGTGTGACTTTCATTCATGTCCTCCCAAAAATTCATCATACAGATTCATCCAATATGCTGGGGCCTTCTTCACATCACACGGGTACCAGTAGAACATGTAGGTTATCCTTTGGTTGTCCCTTACTCTTACTATATAACCAACCCAATCATTTTTTCCACTTACACATTTCTCTGCTAGCATCCTTTTTATCAGTTTTCTTGAATAATTCACTTGTCATGTGGCACACCTAATCATAAGCACCTCTTCACTGTACTTTGGGTAATCCTCAACTTCAATTCTTCAGTAGAACTGACTGTTTTTGCATCTCTGTCTAAATGATAAATGATATGTAGTTTATGAATTAAATTACAAAATTAACTGGCTTCAATTCTAAGTAGCTCAATTTTATAAGGATGGATTTCATTGGACAATTTACTTTACAATCCTTAAGTCCTTGAGGGAACTTCTTATGCTTTCCTTGTTTTCACAAAATCTCATAATTGAAAAGGACCTTAGAAGGTTACCCACCTAGTTTTTTTTAATACCTGTACAGGAATCCCAATTAAAACATACCCAACAAGCATTGTTTCAGCTTAGGGTGAATCCACTATTTCAGATGGCTGCCTATTCTGCTTCTGAATAGCTCTATGAAAAGGTGTTTGTTTTTTTTCACATTGAGCCTATATCTGATTCCCTGCAACCTCCACGTGTTTTTCCTAGTTCTTCACTCAAAAGCCAAACACAAAATCCTAATTTTGTTCAATCATGTTTGACTCTTTGTGGCCCCATCTGAAGTTTTCTTGGCAAAGATACTGCAATGGTTTGTCATTTCCTTCTACAAATAATTTTACAGATGAGAAAACTGAGGCAAATGGGGTAGAGACCTGTTCAGAATCACACAGCAAGCGTCTGAGGCCAGGTTTGAACTCGGGAAGATGAATCTTCCTGACTTCAGGCCTGGCACTTTATCCTCTGTGCCACCTAGATGCCTTACATATGTCTTATACATGATAATCATGCAAGTAAATTATCCTATCACTAAGTCTTGTCTCCTTCAGGATAAATACCTCCAGTTTAAAAAATCCTGCCACTTATCTGTCTACCAGAGTTAGAAATGTAACAAATTTATATGCCGCAATTATCAACTGTATACTGGCTATCCAAAGAAAGGCTATTAAAGATAGGACAAAATGGTAATGGCCAATTAAGGTCTAAACTCAGAGAGATTAAAATTTATAATGAAAGATTTTAATTTTATTAATACCTATCTGCAATTACTTCCCCCCCCCAAAAAAAATCTATGTGGAAAAGCAAACAAATATCTGTATACATAGGTATGTGACTAGACTTCTCATATAACTTACCTTTTATTCAAAGTATTTATACGTTTTGTATATTCATATATTTTATTAAGATTTCACATTAAAAAAGTAAATTAAAGTTTTCAAAGTATCACAATATTGAATTAAATAGGCAACATAGGCTACCTATCTGCACTGTCAAAGGTCCTTTTGGTCCACTTCAAAAACAAAGGACAAACAACAACCACTGCTGAAGGTCTTTAACAACTTTAGTTAACATTATATTCTTCAAAATAGATACTAGAATTCCTAAACATCTTTTTGTCCCTTGGCCACCTGTGTTGTCAGTCAAATCTCTGCTGACAATTTTGTCATTATGTCAAAGTATTTATTGAAAGGGGTTAATTCATCTCACTGGCTAGAACAGTGTCTAAAATAGCATTAACTTATAACTCTTGAAGCTATTAAATTCCACTAAAATATAATACAACAAGATACATTACATATAATTATGTATTATATATAATAATATATAATTCCTTAAATATCAAAATACCATAAAGCACATGAAGATTCCCTATGATACGGGAACTGTATGTATTCCATATTTATATTTTATATGTCTTTTAAAATGAATATAGAAAATTCATGGGAACCAATTATGTATGATTAGATTTTTTGATGTAGCACAGAAAAGTTAAATGTACATCATACGCTAACAAAACCAAAGCAGTCATAAAAGTTAATGTTGAAATTCCAAAGCATGATTTTTTAAAATAACTTTGGTAGACAACTCTTTTTTCCCTTTAGTACCATATCAATGAAATTACAAAATAAATAAAATGGAATATATCCAAATATTTGCTTCATAAAAAATTCAGGAACACTTCTACAGTAAAACAAAGCTTTAGATGACAGTTTAGCATATTCCATTGAATCTTACTGGATTGCAGCCCAGCAAGAGTTAGAAAGGAAAAGGGTTTGAGGGTACCACCCTACTCTTGAGCTATGATAAAGGCCTGTTAAACTCTTAATTTCTTCCTGAAAGGTTCTCAGCTATTTCAAAGTAATTTATATCTATAAATTTTTTAAACAGGATGTTTTCTACATTAACCAAATCATATAATTTGGGATTAAAGGGCAGTAAAAATAGTTAAGACTTTTTTAAGAATTTGTCTTTGCATGGCTATCCACCATGCCTGGAGGTTTCCTTCCTCACCTCCAATTCTTGGCATCCCTGGCTTCTTCTAAGACTCTGCAGGAGGCCTGACACAATCTCCTCCCTACCTTTCTCATTCACTTAAGTCTTACTCTCTAAGGTTAACTTCCTTCAACTGTTTGGGTACCTATTTATATACTGTCCTTCCCTTTAGTGTGTAAGCTCCTTGAACAAAGGTACTATCTTCGTATTTTTACCTTTTTTTGTATTCCCCAAAGATTAACACAATGCTTGACATACAGCAATACGCACTTTATAAATGCTTATTGATTGTCCTCACTGAAAGCAAGGTAAAGAAGCAGCTTCTCAAAATCTTGGGATATTGCCAATTTTTAACATATCAGATTACCAAGACCTTGCATATTTGTACTTATGACTCCTGTCTATTTCCCCGTATCACCTGGCATTCTCCTTTTATGAGTATCATATCTGGCAGTCCCACATGCCTAGAATACACTCCCCTTTTGATCTCAACTTTTTAAAATTCTCCTCTTCTTTCAAAGTCCTGTTCAGGTACTTACTGCCTCTTCCATAAAGCTTCCCCTGATGTTACTTAATTGAATGTGTCTCTTTCCTACTCAAATTTCCCTATAGTACTTTGTACTGATTCCCCCTTTATTTACTATCACCTTCTACCCTTATGCTGTACTTTAAAAGCAGGAACTGTTTTGTTTTTACATGTGCCTAGCACTGAGTTTTATGCTAGTAGGTACTTTTAAATATACAATGAATTGAGTCACAAAGTCTCTTGACAAAGACTAACTTTAAAGAGAATTACAGTACTTTACAGTAAAAGAGAAGATAATTGTTACTAAAAGTTTCAAAAACCAAAACACCTACATTTTGTAATTTACTGTTTCTAAAAAATCAACAAATTTCAAAACATATTGAATATTTACTAAACTGATCATCTCACATTCACTTGCTCCTCTAACATATGTCATAATGGGTTTGATCAGCATTACTTTTGAGAGGAAGAGGAACTCTATTCTTCTCAACCTATACTTTAAATTTCTTCAACTGGAGAAATTAATAGAGATCAGCACAGTGACTGGATCTGTGATTTCATTAGAATAGGGAACTCCCTGTATGAAGAAATGTCCTCTACCATTGCAGGTCAGCACATTTTCTGCAACTTAAAGTCTGACCTTGCCTATAGTTCTGAGAGGTTTAGTGACTTGGCCAGGGTCACATAAATATTCAGAAGTAAGACTTGAATCCAAATCTTCCTGGTACTGAATCCAGTTCTCTATCCACTATACTATTGTGACATGTCCTCAATCTCTGAACATACTTACCAGAAAAATTAAATAAATACAAGCATTAATATTGGGCTAAGGCTTCAAATAATATATGAAGTTCTGATATTACTGATCACAAACTTATCTTAGCATTTTCTTCCATTAAAAAAAAGAAAATTATGGAACTTTATGTATAACAGGAACTGAGGATAGCAGAAAAAATCTAAAATGTTTATGAAAAATTGAGAGTAACAAGTTCATTTGTGAATTTACCAACATAATTCCTAGATATGCTGCTTACTACATTTGTTTAGTGGATCTAGGAAAGTCAAGCGATCATAGAATCATGGACCTAGAATTAGAAGGAACCCTAGCAGCCAGTCAGTTCAACTCTCATTTAAACAAATAAAGAAACTGAGGTGCAGGAGTGGTAAAGTGACTTGCCAAAATACATACAGCTAATAAGTAACCTGGACTAAGATTCAAACACACATCCTCTAACTCTAAATACGGGACTTTTTCTATTGTCACACTTCCATTGTAACTTTTTCCACTGTACACAACTTGAGGCAAGAGAATGTCCCTTTCACTTTTCTATCCTCAAGTCCTGACATGGCATATGTAGAAAGTTTAACTTCAACAAGGAAAAAGGATACCAATTCCTTTGATATAGGAGGAAAGGAGAAGAAAGTATATAAGAATGCTGAAAAAAAAATTTAAGAGAAAGAAGAGGAAAACTGAAAGAGTTCTCATTGAACAGTCCTGAAGGGAGGCAAAGGGAGCCTAAGGCATTTACTATAAACTAGAAAGAGGTAAAGATGCATTGAGGATCTGAGGCAAGTTTAAAAAGTTCAGAATTCTCTATGTGGATTCTGTAAAAAGAAGGCAATAAGAGCAGATCTAGAAATATGATGGAATAGCAATATGGTTTCAGTTGAAGTTGGGTAACAAAAATTAACAATGAATTAAATCACCTGTATCTCATGAATATCTCCAGACTGATTTAGCATTCTCAGTAGGATACAGGAATAGAATAATGAGACTGATCTAGAGTTGAAGATTGAAGGTTGTGTGAATCATTAAAATGGAAGACCATGGATCCAAAGCTGGTACAGAGGCAAATGGGGCCAGAAAGGAAGAGATAAACAAAGGGGATTTGGAGATCTGAAAGTCACAATAAAAAGTAATAATTTTTAGGATAAGCAAGTGGGAGAGGGAAAAGGATAGGTTTTGGTCAGAAAGTGAAATGATGATATTCAAAATCTTAGAGGTGATATAGTTCTTTGAGATGATGAGATCTAAAGGCTGGGATGGGGATGGATGACAGGAGGACCAAACCAAAGAGTGACTGAAGTTAGGATGGAGCTATAGCTAGATAATTAGAAATCAAAAGGTTACAGAACTATATGAACAAAGGATTGGATTAAGTCCTTAGGTATACAGCTAGGTCCCGATGAGTTTCATGAAGGGGTCCTATTTTGAAAATTCACACTATCTGAAGTTATAATTATATGTAAAATATGGTACTTGGTTCCAGTCCAATAGAAATAGGTAGTAAACAATTTTAAAGTAAATTTTAATTTGTTTATTAATATAATATTACAGTAAAGTATAAGAAGAAGGTACTTCTGATTCAAGTTTATTATAAAGTAATAGAATAGTTACAGATTGCAAAATTTTAAAAATAAAAAACTAATTAATATTATAATTAAGGATAAACCTATATTAATTGATATGGCAAAAATGTCATTATTTGAAGTTCAAAGTATTTTAGTGGTGTAGACTGAACTATCCTGTTTTTCACTAAATCTTCATAGATATAGGGGTAGGTACAAAGAATTTTAGACATATCTCAGTAAATTTTCATGCTCACATTCTTATGCAATAAACCAAGTATTGTAGAAGGATATGGGCATTACCTAAAATTATTAATGCTTTAAATGTGATGTTGCCATTGTAACATTTTTTCAACAGCTGGGCCAAAATAACTCGAAAATTAGTATTTGTGACTAGTTTTAGTCACCCATGCTTTCTTATCTGAAAAAGAATTAGAAGTGACCCTCTCAGAACTTGAGATTTCAAGACCAATAAACAAGTATTGATTTTAATGTAAAATCCCATTCTGCATTATCCACTAAGACAGTTCAAATTCAAGTCTGGCTTTTTCTTTCTTAGAAAAGTAAGTTTTTAAAAAATACTAATGAAAGGAAAAAGTAAAGAAAAGTAAGTTTTAAAGGCATCTTTTCCCAGAATAAGCCAATTTTACCCACATTAAAAATTGTTGCTTAGTGAATTCACATTATTCAATTATTTTCTTCAAAACATCATGATATTACCTGCCATATCATTATGTGTGCTGGCCACCTCTATTTTTATTTTACATTATGCAACTGAACTTGATGGTCAAACCAACCAATGCTTATAGTAAAAGTTTCTTCACTATCCATTTTATTTCCATTTTCTTTCATTGCCTTAAACTAGATGCTTTTGTCTGAATGGCAGCTCTAAAAGGAATGTGTTTTTTATTGCAATCTTCAACCTACACAGTTAAAACACCACCATCTCTATCACTCTAGACTTCTATTCCTAGCAGTGGTTTGAAAACTACAAAAAGTTATTGCAGCTGTGTTTTTCTTTCACCTGTATGTTTTATAATTTTCCATACCATAGACATAGGTATTCTGACATTTCATTCTATTTTAATTATTATAATCATGTTTGTGCTATTCAGTTTCATTAAATTTTCATCCTAATGTAATAACAAGGCTCTGTTTTTTTGCACTGATAGTGCTTCACTCTGAACTATTTTTTCTTTTGTCCACTTGCTAAGGGTTTTTTTTTTTTAATTAACACAACTGTTGGCAATATGATATGTAAGCTGCACATCAAATCCACACATGACAATGGGCAAGTGCAGCCTGATGACAGAGCAGCATGTTAAACGCATGTCACATTAATTTAATTTTGGTTTGAATTAAATGTGACCTGGTATCATTTATAATTTGCACTAAATTGAATTTCACATTATTCATGCACATTAAACCATTTTGTATTAATCACGACCTAGCTGTAAGTCTCCACTCTGAATAGATTCTCTTTTCTTTCTAGGTCTCAGAAAGTTTTTATTGTTAATTAAAATGAGGAAGCAGATGGGGGTGAAAATAACAAGCAAAGAGAAATTATAGTTTTGAAGAATCTCACAACAGCTGTCCTTGCTATTAAATGGAAGGTAAATGGAGACAGCTAGGTGGTGGTGCAGTGGATAGAGCACCTGACCTGGAGTCAGGAAGATTCATGTTCCTGAGTTCAAATCTGGTCTCAGACATTTACTAGCTGTGTGACCCTGGGCAAGTCCCAACCACTATGTGCCTTAGTTTCCTCATCTATAAAATGGGGATAATAATAGCACCTCCCTCTCAGGGTTATTCTGAGGATCAAATGAGAAAACAATTGTAAAGAATTTATCACAGTGTCTGTCACACAGCAGGTGCTATAGAAATGTTAGCTATGGTTATTATTATTATCATCTTTATCTTCATCATCATCATCATCATCATCATCATCATCATCACCATCACCATTTAGGTACAATTCTCTCCAGAGGCAAAAAGACTTAATCTCCAGGTTCCAACTGTTCCTTGATTTTTATGATACCATAAATGATAATATTGTGGATTACATGTAGATAGTACTTTGAGGCTTACAATGTGCTTTCCTCATAACTGTCCTGTGAGGTAGGTAATAAAAGGATTATTATTTCCATTTTATAGAGGTGAAAACTGAGGTTCAAAGACATCAAGTAAATTGCTATTATCTTTTCTTTCTTTTAACTCAGTCATTATACTTTGAATTCATGTTATTTCCAGGAAATATTTACATTTATAAGGTCTCTCCAGTTTGCATATACGCTGATCATCACTTCTAAATCAGGCACCTACCTGGCCACATAGAGTACCATTATTTCTTCATCCACTGACACTGAGAAAATGCATATACCTGCACACTGACTTTATTGGGCTACTCCTGCTCCTGTATTCTTAGGCCCTTCACGACAGCCTTTCATGCTTAGTTTATGAACATACTCAAACAGTTAAGCTGCAGTTATTTTCACACCACTGCCATAAAATCTGCCAATTCATGTCCCTCACCACCTAAAAGACCCCCAAATTGATTTTCCCCAGGAAGACTTAACTGATCAACTGTATCTAAATCCAAATCATCTCACCATTGACATAAAAATTTGAAATACTATAACCTGTACTTAATCTGTAATATGTGTAGAAACCCTACCCTATCAAGAACACTATATAAACCCCAGAAAAATAATGTTTCGCTCATATTTCCTTACAATCACCTTACACAATGACCTGCATACAAGAGAAGTTCAATAAATACAGTCAACTGATTTACATACATACTTATCTCACAGATCATCCTAACATACTTAACTCTATACTGTGTAATAGAACACCATGTAAATATTTTGGAATATAATGTTCCTAGGATATTCATTTTGCAATAAGCATAAGATAAAAATGAGAAATAAAATCCAATTATCACAAATATACATTTCATTCCTGAAAGAGTAATCCCCAAGGATTACAACTGTGAAGTAGGAGGCAGAAAACTTTGTTTCTATTTTTGCTTCTGTTATTCATACCGCCATTTTACAAAGGCCTATTGTATGGATATTCATTTTGAAAACATTTACTATGTATTTGTCTCATTACTTGTACCTACTTCTAAAACACCACCATCCACTAAAACATCACCATAAACTTTCCATGTTAATTTTATGTTAAACAACTTTTCTGAAGTTTTTATAAAGGAGGAAAGTCATGAACACAAGTAGCATAACTATACATCATCTCGCTTCTCTAGGGGCAATTCCACTTTTATCAATAACTAAGTAGCAGGCAGTCAGGCAGAGAGGTCCTCTATTTGCACATGCATAGATCAGTGCTCAAGGTTAAGAAAACCACATTTGTGTATTTTGGCAGGTGAAATGCATTTTAAATGAAAAAAACATTTGGAATGTTTTCTTTTTTAAATGATTGTACTGCTAGAAGGAAGTATCTAACAATCTGTTCATTATTAATTGCATGTTTTCTGATATGGCTAATTATTCAAGTTTTGATACAATCTTTCAGCTGGTTAGGCAGCTTGCTGATGCAAACTTATAACTAAAGTATATAAATTATAATATAAAGCCTCAGAAAAAATTTCATCATTTCCTCAGAGAGCTAAGCAGCTACACATGTAGAAATAACTTTTGTCACAAAATAACATTTAAAAATTCCATAAAGAACATATTTATTGAATAGTTTAAAATTTTTTATTAGAATCACTTTAATCCTTAAAAACTAATACTATATTTCTACTCACATTTCTATAGATAATAAGTTTAGGAAAAATGGAAATTTTATTAACTTTAAGTAGCAACTGTTTTCTCTTATTAACGGTGTTCTTTTGTCATGAATAAATAATAATAGCTACTTTTACTTATGTATTTATAATTTTTTAAAGATGACTTTTTTTGTTAGGAAACAGACAGGAATTATTAAAACTACATAGTTTTCCAAAAGTATTGTCAAAATACTTTAAAGTTTTCAAAGTGCTGTCTACACAATTCCATAGGGTAGATAGTAAAAAAGCATCATCCCATTTTACAGATGAAGAAATCAAACTCAGAGAAGTGAAATGCCTGATGTTCATGTCACAAGGCAAAATAAATGGCAAAGTAATATCTCTTGAGTCTAAGTTCAAAGTGTTTCTACCACTACAAAAAAACCCTTTTTTCCACAACTATTTTTTTAAAAGGAGCAAAAAATATTGCAGGAGTACCTCTTTTCCACTTTTCCATTTGTTTAATATTGTATATTTCACATTATAATGCAGAAAGCTAAATCCCCAAGGATTTTTATACAAATTTTAGGCAAGTTATATTTTTAATAATCTAATTAGTAAAAATGTGAGAAAAGACATATGCTTTTAGAATCTAAAGTTGAAAAATATAATTGAAAAATGTGTTGAAAAAATCTACATATGCATTATAAAATTTTAGAATGAAAGGAATGTTTTCCTCCTCCAAAAATATTTTATAATTGCCTATCTTAACTGATGATAAGTATATCAGAGATAGCTTTCTTTTATTCTTATAATTTTCTACTAGTGTACTTTTAGTTTCTAACCCATTATTACAGGATTAAGAAGTGGGGTTAACAAAAAGGTTGTGTATTTCAGACTGAAGTTAAAGTTATTTAAAGCAAAGAGAGTAATTTATGACAAAAAAAATACTTTAATGGCACCTAACATATATTTAGCTACAGATGTTGAATGTGTCTTAGTGATGATGCAAGAACAAACTCTTTATAACTTGGAATATTCATTAGTTGTTATTATATATTAAGTATTATAAAAGTATCCTTATTTTATAGAGCTAAAAAAATGTTAAATCTGTTTGGATAAACAAAAAGGTAAAGAATCTCAAGGAAGATAATAAAAAAAGGAAGGGAGCATAATAGTAGAGGATCTCACAAAGCCATCTGTATTATACAAAGCAATAATCAACAGAACTATTTGGGATCAGTTAAAAAAAAACCCAGAAAACTTAATTAGTGGAACACATTGGATACACAACATACAGAAGCAAATGAACATACTAATACAGTATTTGACAAACCTCAAATCTTCAATCACTGGGGTAATGACTTATTATATGACAAAAACTGCTGGTGAAAATAGGAAAGCAGTCTGGCTAAAATTAAATTTAGAATATCTCATGCTATATATCAAAATAAGCACCAAACAGATACATAAATATAAATGGTCACATTACAGACATTTAAAAGGAAGCAAGGAAGAAAATACCTTTCACAACTGTGGAGAGAGGAAGAGCTCATGATCAAAAAAGGGATAGGAAAGACTAAAGTACTAGATGCCTTTCAATTGGGCAACAGCTAAAAAACCTGTGGTGTATGACTGTAAAGGAATATTATTGTGTTATAAGAAATGACAAGCAAGATGATCTCAGAAAAACCTGGAAAGACTTACATGACCTGAAGCAAAGTGAAGTGAACAGAACCAAGAGAACATTATACTCAGTAATAGCAATATTGTTCAGTGAACAACTGTGAACAATTTAGCTATTCTCAACAATACAATGATCCAAAATAATTACAAAGGACTAATGATGAAGCATACTATCTACTCCAGAGAAAGAACTGATATTGATTGAATGCAGACTGAAGCATGCTATTTTTCACTCTCTATCATTTTTTAAATTCAAGTCATCTTCTACAAAATGACTAATGCAGAAATGTTTTACATAATTACACATGTATAACCTATACTGATGGCTTACTGCCTTAGGAGGACAAGGAATGGAGGGGATGGAATCTGGAACTCAAAACTTTAAATAAAAATGTTTAAAATTTGAGGAGAAAAAGGGGGAAAAAGGATTTTTAATAAATTCAGCATTCAAAGCTGAAAAAAGAAAAAGACTAAAGAAGATAAAAATTGCCAATTTTTGATTATATATAAATTTTTTAAAATTTTTTTCACCAATTAAACCAATGAGGTAAAAAAAAGGGAGGGGGAGCAGTTAACTAATGGAAAATTTGCAGCAAATTTCTCTGATAAAAGTCTAAGAGCCAAGTTACATATGAAAACTGATTCAAATATGTAAAACTAAGAGCCATTCTCAAATAGATAAATGGTCAAAGCATTTGAGTAGGCAGTTTTCAAAAGAAAAAAGTCCAAATTATCAGTAACCAAACAGAACAAAAAAGTCCCAAATGACTAAAAATTAGAGAAAAAGAAAATAACTCTAAGAAATTACCTCACACCCATTAGACAGGCAAAGAAATATGACACTTCTTTAAGGCACAGCAGATAAAAAGGCACCTTACTGCATTGCTGGTGGGGCTGATTGGTCCAACCATTTTGCAAAGTAATTTGAAACTGTGCTCAAAATAATCAATAAACTGTGCAAACCCTTCAATTTAGTAAAACAACTACTATGCACATACCCCAAAGAGAAGGGAAAGGGGCTCATTTATGCAAGAATTTTTATAGCAGATCTTTTTATTATAGCAAAGAGCTATAAACAAAAGGAGTGCTCATCAGTTGGGGAATGGTTAATGTTGAATATAATGGAATATTACTGCAAAGTATGAAATGACAAAAGGGAAAATTTCAGAGAAATTTAGGGAGATTTCCACGAACTGATGAAGAGTTTCAAGAGCAAAAACCAGGGGACAGTTTATACAATAATAGCGATGCTATAAAAAATTGTTTTCAAAATATTTATTAAGTTTACTCAATGCAATGAACAACCTGCATTCTAGAAGACTGATTATGAAACACTCTACCCGGCTCCTGACAGAGAGATGATGATCTCAAGATAAAGAATGATACATACATTGTGAGAATTTTTTTTTGTTTGATCATGCAAATTAATTATAAGGTTTTGCTTTTCTCTCTTTTATTTTTTTGAACTGGGAAGAGGAAGTTGTAAGCGGAAAAAAGGAGATTAGCAATCAGGTTGTCAGGGAAAAAAAAAGAAAAAAAAAGAGGACTGCTAAAGCCCTTTTGTAAAAATGCACAAAAGAAAGGCCAGAAGTAAATAAAAACAATGAGGACCGCTTTGAAAATTTTAAGTTAAATTTATTAAACACTTCAAAGAAAAGGTTGGCTAAATATAACAGAGATCCATGGTATCTTGTATGAACCTCTTTCTTTTCTACATTGTATATGCATATTTTATTTACTGAGGTAAGAATAATTTCTTTAAAATATCATCATATATTACCTCAGATTATAAAGTTCCAAGTTAACACTTAAGTTACTGCCATAACAGGCTGGGGTAATTCCATGAAGATTTAGGAAGGATTACATTTGATGAAGCTACTTATAGCTATCATTATCTGGAAGTAATCTAGATTTGGGCATACCTGTAGAAAAGAAAAGCACAAAAAGATCAACTATGGTATATATAGTATCCTATTTTGTTTTGGATTTTGGATCAGACCTGTATTTCACTGATATCAGGAACTCTCAGAAAGGAAACTCATTCTACCAATACAAGTAAGTACCTATTCTGGAACTAATAATCTTAGTTAATAATCTTAATCTTACTGGAGATGATGAGAGGTTAAGTGATTTACCCAGAGTCATGCCATCTAAATGTGTCAGAATAAGAACTTGAACTCAGGTCCTCCTGACTACAAAGCAAACTCTAATAAGTCAGTCAAACACACATAATAAATTCGGTTTTTTAACTGTTAACCAAGTATTTTCAAATTGAGTCTAAGTAATAAATTGGCTATCAGTAAACCATTTTCATATGATTAATTTTCTAAAGATCTTAAAAAGTTTCTTTCAATGATATTAAACATTTTTACAGTAATTATGTTTGGACTATTCATTTGTTTCACAAATCTCTCATGATAGCATGAACAAAAGTTAACTTCAGCCCAGGCTGACTATGGTACTGACATTTCCCAAATTAGTAATATATGAATTAATGAGATTTCCCTGTAATTATAAATAAAGTCGCAAGGATTATAATTTTGGGGTATGGCCCCTTCTAAGCCAGAAAAAACTTTAGTGCCATTTGAAATTATGTATTATTATAGGAAAAATCACAAACTTGGAATCAAAAAGACCTTAAAGTTTACATAATCTAAATTTCTTATTTTGCAGATGAAGAAATGAAGGTCCAAAAATACTAAGTGACTTAAGAAGGTCACAAAAAAATAATTAAATTAGTGATAAAAGAGTAAGAATTAGAAACCTATCCTGACTCACAATCTAAGGCAAGACAAATTTTTGAGAATCATCCATTTTCCCTAAAAGACAAAGCCACATATTAAACTATTTTAGGTTCACCATTTCCTTTGTAGTGGGAAAAGAACGTCTCCTTAATCTGTGCTCAACGTTTCTTTGCATAGTACTGTTTCCAACATTTTCATATAGCCAGGATGTCATAAACAGCTGAAGCTACAACATAACAAAAGTACAAAGCCAATAACCCTGAAATTAGAGCTATTGACTCATAGCAAAAACAGTAATTGTCATAACTAGTCTCAGTTGTTTTAAATAGATAGACAGACAGACAGATAGATAAATAGATAAAATTTTAAGAGGGCTTAAAGAGCCTGAGTTTAAGGTGAAAGGTTTTTTTTTTAATTTTGTTTTTTTTCCAAATTGCATGTAAAAACAACTTTTAATATTCATTATTAAAAATTTTTAGTTCCAAATTCTCTTCCTCCTTTCCCCAACCTCTCCTTGAAAAAGCAGGAAATTTGATATAGGTTATAAATATATACATGCATAGTCATACAAAATATATTTCCACATTTGCCATGTTGCAAAAGAAAACACAGACAAAAAAAAAGTTTTATTTTTTTAAACCATCCTGCTAACCATTTCTTATAGCATAATAGTATTCCACCACAATCATATACCACAACTTGTTCAGCCATTTTACAAATAATGCGCATCACCTCAATTTCCAATTTTTTACCACCACAAAAAGAGCTGCAAAAATATTTTTGTCCATATAGTTCCTTTTCCTCTCTTTTTTAATCTCTTTGGGATACAAACCTAGAAGTGGTATTGCTGGATCAAGGGTATGCACAGTGTTACAGCCCCTTCTTTGGGCCTAGTTTCAAATTGCTCTGCAGAATGCTTAGACCAGTTCACAATTCCATCAACAATGCCTTAGGGTCCCAATTTTTCCACATCCCCTCCAATGTTTGTCATTTCCCTTTCTGTCATATTAGCCAATCTGATAAGTGTGAGTTGTTTGACTTTGCATTTCTCTAATCAACAGTGATTTAAAGTATTTTTATATGACTATATAGATAGTTTTGATTTCTTCTGAAAACACTGTTCATATCCTTTGAACATTTATCAATTGGGGAATGACTCTTATTCTTATAGATTTGACTCAGTAAACTCAGTATAAACATTTTCCCCATTTTCCTGTTTTCCTTCTAATTTTAAACACATTGGTTTGGTCTGTACAAAAAAATTTTAATTTAATGTAATCAAAATTATTCATTTTATTCTCCATAATGCCCTCTATCTCTTTGCTTGATCGTAAATTCTTCCCTTATCTATAGATCTGACAGGTAGTTGTTGGTTTTTTCCATGCTCCCTTAACTTGCTTATGACATCACCCTTTATGTCTAAATCATGTACCCATTTTGGCCTTACCTTTGATAAATCATGTGAGATGTTGGTCTATACCTAATTTATGCCAAATACTTTCTAGCTTTCTGAGCAATTTTTGTCAAATAGTGAATTCTTGCCCCAAAAGGTTGGATCTTTGGGTTTATCAAACATTAGACTACTGTGATTATTACTATGTATTATTTACCTAATCCATTCCACTGAAATACCACTCTTCTTCTTAGCCAGTACCAGACTGTTTTGATGATTACTGATTTATTAAACAGTTTGAGATCTGGTACTGCTAGGCCAGAAGGTATAAGGTTTTAATTAATTATGATTTAGTTACTTTAACTCAATTTAATTAAGGTTTAAGATTTAATTGCTATGTAGTTATACCCTTCTGAAAGCATAAAGGGAGGTTCCAGTTAAGATTACAGCATGAAAAGTTTGAAAGGAAACTATCATTCCTGTATATTCCAGCAATGATTGAAAGAGAACACCAAGTTAAAAAATTATCAAGAAATCCAAAAAGAGACATTAGGAAGCTCCTTCATTCAGCCTAGGACTATGCAAAAGACAATCTTGAAACCTCATCACTAGAAAAGAGGTGGTGTCAGTAAAACCAGAATAAGCTCAGGTGAACAAGAAGACTGTGGCAGTCCTCTAATCCAGGAATGTCCTAGGGGAAAGAAGACCACAGCAGTTCCTCATAGGGGAAAGCCATAAAAGGATAGAAGACCACAACAGCATCCAGAGAGGCTCTAAGGAGTGGCAGAAGACCACAGGTGCTCCCTGAATAGGGACAGTCAACAGGAGAGGTCTGACCAAGGACACTGAAGCTTTCTAGTTCTCTGCTCAGCCACAGCAGAGAAAGAAAAAGGAAAAAAAAAGGGGGGGTGGGGGGAACATGTTATGGGAATCTAAAGATCTTCCCTGCCCCTAGGCCCTTTGCTAGAGTGGCTACGTGACTCTGAGGACCCTTGGATATTTGAAAGTATACTCTGT
>CM053587.1:242843436-242878156 GCA_028646515.1 Pseudochirops corinnae | reverse complement strand
CCTGAGGTAGCCTGTCCTGTTTGAAGGCTTGAGGATGTGGGTGTTTAGTACTTTGACCACATGTGCCAACTTCATCACTACTGGGTTGGCTTTGACTTTCTGGTTTTGGGACTCAGTCTTCTGGTATTTAAATGAATGCACTATCTATATTTCTTATGTAGAGAGCCTGTTCCATTTTGTGATTAATAACTATATCAGCATATACATATAGTTACTGTAGGCATTGTGAATACTGCATTGCTGATACAGAGAGCTGCCTGGAAGGCCAAAGTTGTTGCTGCCACCTAGAAGGCTGAGATTTCTTCTGGGTCCTAGGGCCAGCTTAACTGCAGGAGGACTAGAGAAGCACGAGCAGGATGCTAATACTTTGTTTGTTTGTGGCTTGATTGATCCTTGAGTTCCCAGGAATAGAAGTTGTGAAGGTTTTGAGATGTGCTGGACCCTGTGAACTTCAGTGTGTAGCAGGAACTGCCTGGAGGACTGGACAAGGACCTGGGAACCGTCTGCCTCTGAATCCAGGTGACTGTTTAGTGGATTCAGGTCGGAGCTGGGACCATAGAAGGGGATCTAGGGAATCTGAGAAAACATCCCAAGTCAAGATGAAGAAAAGGCCTCTCCTTGGATATTGAATGCTGTGATGAAATTGAAGTTTACTAGAGACCTAGGGGCGGAGGGTTTGTGTATTTTCTAATGATTGTATTTAGTGATTAGCAATCACTTAGCAACCGATTGCTAAATAAGTGACTGATTAAATTAACCTAGTTGCCCCATGAGTATAAGACTGACTTGTATTCTGAGATGACTGAATGACTAAGTAAGGAGGCAAATCTCCTTAGGGACAACAGATGATTGTTCTTTTGTTCTGTGTTCTAAATATTGTGACCACTTTGGTGAAAACTATGTGGCCATTTTCATGATAAGCTGTTGTGAACGCTACATTGTGATTTTCTGTGATAAGATGTAATGTTGTGAATACTGTATCTTGATTTGTTATGAATTTTTTCCTTCAGTTTGTTTTTGAATAAATGGCATGTTCACTATACTGTGTAATCAGGATCTTAAAAGCTGTTCACAGTAGCATTCTTCTGGGAAGCTGCTCGTGCATGCCATTATGGGGGGGAAGGCAGGGGAGAAAATTTGAAACTCAAAGGATTGTGGAACTGAATGTTGAGTCAGTAGTAACAGCTGATTCATCCAAAGCAAGTGAATAATACATATTTTCCTTTTGGAATTGTCAAATGAAGTTGCTCTATTAAGCTGAAGGCTAAATCATGCTGCCAATCAGTTAGGTTCTCCTTGAAAGAGGCAATTGTTTGTACTTTGAAATATTATTAGTGTCTAAGCATCCTACAGCTTTGACAATGCATTCTTTCACAATTTTTACATCATTCCCTTTTCCCCCAAGTATATAAAGCTACTTTATAAGTTGCTTCAGTGGCATTATTTCCAAGTTTTGTTGCTGCTGGAAGGAACTGTCTTTGCTTTTGCTTTTCATCTTTTAATTTCTGCAATAAAATCTTTCACACCTCTCCCTCTAATTTAAAATATTTGTGGTCTTTATGAGAGTTATAATGCTGATGAGCATTGAATTTCTTTAATGTTGATATTGTATTATCACGAAGCAAGCAAATCATCTTATCTTTTGCAGAAACAAGATAATATTGCAATTCCCAATCCTCACTAAAAAATCTGTTTTCTTCCTTCACCATTCTCTTGGTCTTCTGTGTCATGATAGGCTGTTAAGCTAGCAGAATTAAAAAATACTGTTGAGCTGTGCAACTATTCACAAATTCTCCTTCAAAAAGAAACACAGTGCACCACTGTCAAAAGCTGATAAGAGACTGGCATACTCAACCCCCATAATCTCTCACCAAGCAGCCTTACGCAATAGTGGCAGCAGTTAGGCAGGGAAAGTTAGAACTAAATAATGAGTGCAGCAGCTGTCAATTTAGCCCTTATAGCTTACTAATGTCTTAATGTGTTGGTCAATCTGGGAGGATTATTTCACTGAAACTTACTTTATTCTTTGCTATTTTAAATATGTTCATTTTAAAAATAAAATAAAAATATAAAAGACAAAAACATATTAATAAAAATAAAAGAATTTGTTCTGTAAAATTTGGATTCAGTCAAAAGGCCACACTTACAAACTCAGAAGGCCACACATGGGGTTAAGATTGCAGGTTCCCCACCCCTGTCCTTAGAAGGTCCCTTCAAACTCTTAGATTCTGTGATCAAGAAGCCATAAAGAATTACTGCCTCATACATCCATCTTTATAATACATATTTTAGAGGGAAATATAGATTTAGGATGATCTACATTTGCATCAAGAATATTCTTGAAAAAAGAAGAAATTATTTTCTATAGCTTATCACATCTACATAATTAAAAATTTGATTAATAAGTTACAGAGAATATAAAAGTTCATTGCTTGTTGACCATAAAAAAGCCATTTGACACAACAGAGAAACATGCAATCTTTTTTCCCATATAGTATCTCTGATTACTACACTAAGATTATACAAGAGTCCTTGATACATTTCATCACAGAGAAAATGCCTCAAAGGGTAAGACATAAAATGTAATCTGGCTGAAGTTGTCTATCGCTGTCAAGTAAGATACTTTACAAAGAGTCTACATCAAAGAGAGAGTTCCTATAGAATATCCACTATAATACATTCAAAAAACAATCATCTAACCTTTGCTTAAACACTTTCAATGAGGGAGGAAACTGTCACCTCATAAGGCAGCTCATTCCACTTAGTATAAGTATAATTGTAAGAAAGTTTATCTTTAAACCAAGCCTATATGTGCCTCTTTGCAACCTCTATGCTTCTGGCTTCATCCTCTAGGTCCAAATAGAACAAATCAAATCCATTTTCAAAATGACAGATTTCTCAGTCCTTTAAAAAAAGCTATCATATTCCTCCTGAGTGTTTTCTTCTCTAAGTTAAACATCCCCAGTTTCTTCAAACTATCCTTATAATAAACCATGCTCAAGTCCCTTCAGCATTCTGGTAGCTCTTCTCTGAATAATATCTAGTTTGTCAATATCCTTCTAAAATATGGTGCCCAAAACTGAACATAATACTCCAAATAAAGTTTGATCATGACAGAGTATAGCATGTCTATCACGTCCTTTTTTCCGGAAGCTATATTGCTCTTAATATAGCCCAATACTACAATAGTTTTTTAGTTGTCACATCCTATCGCTGAATCCTAATGAGTTTGTAGTTGATTAAAAACTCCCACATCTTTTTCAGGTAAACTTCTGTCTAACCATGCTCTTCCATCTTATACTTATGAAATCAACTTCTTAAACCCAAGTATATGACTCTGCACTGAACCATACTGAATTTCATCTTGTTAATACAGACCCAAAATTCATCATTACCTGATCATAACAAAATACACAAAAGACAGCCAGAATCTCTAATATTTATAATAATGACGATCACAAAAGTAATTCGCATTTACATAGTGCATAAATGTTTATAATCGTCCTGTAAAATAGGTAGTACAACATTATATCCACTTTAGAAATGATGAAACTGAGAAGTTAAGTATCTTGTCCATCATCACACAGTATCCAATGTGTAATTTGAATCTTAGACTCTTGACTCTACATCCACTACTTTTAAAGCTCTGATACTTCTAGACAAAAAAAGTATTAAAAACAGATAAAAGTGGGGTGGCTAGGTGGTACAGTGAATAGAGCACTGGTCCTGGAGTCAGAAGGACCTGAGTTTAAATTCAGTCTCAGACACTTAACACTTACTAGCCATGTGACCTTGAGCAAGTCACTTAATGACAACTGCCATGCCCTCCCCCCTCCAAAAAGCAAAAGATAAAAAATAAAAAAAATAAAAATAGATAAAAGTACTCTAAAATAGTTGCTCCATGGGAAGCTGAAAAGGAAGTGGTATGTAAAATGCACAGGGGCATCAACCAAAATGAAATAGGTCAAAAAGGAACAAATTCCTATACAAAATAATTTCTACTACACAAGGAGTAGCAAGGTGGCACAGTGAATAGACTAGAGTAGTGGTTCTCAACCTTCCTAATGCCGTGACCCTTTAATACTCATATGTGGGCATATCTGCTTGTGGGTGGACCCGCCTGGAGACAGATAGAGGAGCCAGGTCTCAGCTCCTAAGACCATCAGAAATGTGTTTTCTGATGGTCTTAGGCAACCCCTGTGACTCCCATGAAAGGGTTGTTTGACCCCCAAAGGGGTCACGACCCACAGGTTGAGAACCACAAGACTAGAGTCCAGTTTGTAGTCAGGAATTCAAATCTAGGTTCAGACACTTACTAGCTGTGTGACCCTGGGCAGGTCATTTAACCCTGTTTTGTCTCAGTCTCCTCATGTACAAAATGAACTGGAGAAGGAAATGGCAAACCAAACCAGTATCTTTGCCAAGAAAACCCCAAATGGTATCACAAAGAGTCAGACAAGACTGAAATGACTGAACAAACAATACAGCCAAGCTAAAAGTAGCGGATGAGTGACTAACGAAACTAGGAGAATATGGAGGAGACAACAAGCAATCCAGACAAAAGTAAAGGGCGCTAATAATCCAAGTCACTGAAATAGTCTAAGTTGTTGACAGTTATGTTATAAAGTCATATCTCTACTCCTGAGAACAGTACTATCTTCATGCATTAGCACCATTAGCAACTAACATATTTGATATAATCTATAATACTATGGCTATGGAATAGTGCTAAATTTCAATACTGAGAGTACACTCAATTGCCAGTTTATATAACAGCAACATAAATATACGTCCGTATAAGTCTTTTTTAAATTGACACTACCATAAAACACATCAAGTAACAATTTGGATACAGGTGGCAACTGTTTTAGGTTAACTCCAGAAATATCGTACTTAGATCAATTCTGGTAGGCTGTATTATATTCTGAATAGGAAAGGGCCCTGTTTAGTAAAAACAATATTTAATTTAAAAAATAATGGATAATTACAAACCGAATTTTCTTCTTCCTCTTCCAGTTCTCGTTGCTGTTCTTCATGTCTTTTGGCCTTTATTTCCATAGCTTCTATGATCAGGTCTCTTAAAATTGACACGGCTTTGGCATTCTTGATAAAAGGATGCTAGAAAAGTAAAATTGTATAGCATAAATACAACAGATTTCTCTTAATTCCATCTAATAGATGTTAAAAACAACATGCAAATGTCAATCAGGATCACATGCCTCAACTGTAAACACTTTTGGGTATTTCTTGTAGAAAAGTAATTAAAAGTGTAGGTTAACAGAAGAGATAATCTTTCAGCTGCTCTGGAACTAAAGATTTTGCTTTTGTGTTTGTATATTAAAAAAAAAATACAGGAAAATGCAACCATGTTACTTACAATTGCATTATATTTAAGGGTATAATTGTCCAAAGGAAGTGAGCATTAGGTAGTAAATAAAACAGACTAGTGATTGTATGACATATAAAAATAAACCTATTCTAATATTCAGTTACAGTATTTAATTAATCTTAACAAGCTGACAGCACAAATTAGTAGTCAAAAGAAGAGCAACAATTTTTGTTGCCTCTTTCAGCAGATTTGTGTTTTAATATGTCTTGAGTAATTTAATCATCTGATAGCGAAATATGAAACAGTCAAAAAAGAAACAACTGTTTCTTACAGCAAACAAACACTGTCCTTATTTCTAAACTATTTAAAACAATTTTATTTCTTTTCATAGCACACATAAACAGGATACATGTTGCATGTGTACCTTACCAAGCTAAGATCGGCTAAACTGGCTGTATAGTAATTAAGGCATGTGTATCTCCCATGCCTCTGAAAAACATTAAATGTCCATCAGGAGAGAACATATAGTTCTAGTGGTAGTGTGGGAAAGCAATAATAGTGCTTTGGGGGAAAGGGGAGGTGAATAATTTAGCTCTGATTTTATTTTTATGCTTACATATGAAGAAGCATTTGTTCTAATATGTATCAGCAAAACCTTTTTAAGATACTGCTTAAAGAATTAACTACATTATTAAAATCCTCTCAAAGATGAAAACATTTTCAAAGAGTATAGAAAAGAATATAAATGCTGGAAGGGCATATTCAATAATGCATTGTTATGACAGATAAGGAATGAGAAAAAGCCACTGATAATGCCTTTTCAGTAAAATGGTAGATTAATGAAGAGGGGCTACATTTTATATATAGTAATATCATTAGCCATAGAATTATAAAATCACAGATTTTAAGGTGAAAGGCGTCTAGCCCACCTCTTCATTACACAGATGAGGAATAATGAAGTCCAGAGAGGTGAAGTCATTTGCTGAAAGCCACACAGGTGATGTTTTAGAATTGGCAGGTCCTTGGACTTGAAATTCAATGCTCTTTCCATTACTCAAGTGAACTGTTCCAGTTTCGTCCCTGTAACGCTAGTGCCTAGAACAGTGACTGCTAAATGGAAGGCACTTGATTGCTGAACTGACTAAATGATATCACGCTTCTTCCCCCAAAAATCAACTCATTGTTAGACAAATGGTGTCGCAGGTAAAACGACATTTGCACCATATACACAATAACAACAACAATGTGAAGAAAGCTAATATGTAGAGGCAACACAACCCTGGTCAAATATAACAATTAATGTTAACACTATATGGTAAAAGTTAAAGGACACATCTGTCTGTTAATGATCAATAAACTTCTGAGAATGTACTTTTCTTTTTAAATTTTACATAAATATTTTTAATAATTAAAAAATAAACTTCTTAAATTTTTTTTTTTCTCTTTCAGAAGCAGAGTTGTTTCAGGAATCTTGCTTGGATAGGGTTTGGACTTGACCTCTGAAGCTTCTTTGAACTCTTTTTTTTGTTTTTTTTAATTTAAATTAATTTATTTATTTTCTTGTTTACATCATTCATTTCCACAGATTTTGAGTTACAAATTTTCTCCCCATCTTTCCCCTACCCAACACCTCAAAACAGCCACCCCACTGTATAACCCCTCCCCCAATCTGCTCTCTTGACTATGTCCTCCCCCTCGCCCTTCTGACTTTCCGGTAGGGCAGGATGGATCTCCCTACCACAGAGCCTGTGTATCTTACGGAATGTACTCTTTAAGTGGTTTGTTTGAGTGTCTGCTGGGCAGTATCTGTTGTGTCAAAACAAAGTATATCATAAATAAAACAAAATAAATGCTTGTACATGAACTAAACACTATGTGATTCTAGCAATCTCTCTCATCCTCTGCCAATATCACGAAGTGGGCAACAGCAATCCATGGCCATTATGTTTCATTAGTCATGATGGCCACAAAAATTTATCAACTGGTGGTCAACCTTCTGGTGATGGACTTTTCTGTACCTAACTAGTCAGGTTCTCAAGCAACAGATACAATCTGTTGCTAGCCTGCATTTAAGGTCTTTCTAGCTTTGTAAAACTTACCAGAGCTTTTTCTGAACTGGTGAAATTCTCAAGAACAAAACTCATTTGTGATAAAGTGGTTCCACTGTATTCAGCATGGTATAGAATACATGAAGAGTTCTTCTCATTTGTTCAAAAAACATTATTTTGAAAGCTTAATTCAATGTTTACAAAACACCATAGTTGATTCTATGAGGGATACACACACACAAACACACACACACACACACACACACACACACACACACACACACACACACACACGCTTGTATAAAAATAGAAAATCTTTCTTTTCCTTTAGAAAGTTACAAATGAGCTGGAAAAACAAAACAGGTTATGTAAGCAAAGGATTCGGAGTTCAAGAGAGACTCTGAAATGCCTAGCTGGATGACTTTTTACCCCTCTCTGAGCTACTGTTTCTGAGTCTGTAAAACAGAGATAATAGCACCTACCTCATAGGGTTGCAGTAATGATTATATTAAGTAACATGTATAAAACACTTGATAAAACTTTAAAGTGCCATATGAGTGTGTGTGTGTGTGTGTGTGTGTATAAAATCATAGTTCACACAATCAAGAGAGCTAAAACTATAAAATGAAGGGAGAAAATGTGGTGATATTTGGCCAGAAAGGCTAAAAGGGGTGTTGAATCATGCCATGAAAGAATTGATGGACATACACTTAGAGAGAGGCAGAAGAAAGACAATTCAGGAGAGCTAACAGCACATGCAAAATTAAAAGGAGAAAGCACAAGACACAGGCTGGAGAATACTACATAGAACAGCCTGGCAGGGGCACAGGGACTGCTGGTATCTTGTATATATTAGGCACCTAAATGCTTGTTGAATGGAAATAAGTTTGTTACAACTTAAATAAGTAGTAATAACAATAACAGTCCACATTTACATAGGTGGTTTATATTTTTATAAATGTTTTTGCTCACAGTAATCCTGTTAGGTAGCTAACCCATTTTGCAAATAAGAAAACTGAGGTTCGGAAAGACCCATAATCACAGCAATGGACAAGACTCAAACTGAGGCTAAGCCCAGTGTTTCTTCCACAGCAGCATACCAACAGCAAAGGAAGTCCCTTGAATGCCAGCCTGAATTTCTTGGCTTTATCAAACATGGAATGACTGAAGTTTCTTGAGCAAAAAAGGGATAGGATTAAATGCAATTCAATACCACATTTATCGTTTTCTGTGTGCAAGTGGTGCTAAATCTCCTGAGAGTTAATGAAATCCCCAAAGGAAAGAGTAAAGAGAAGAGGGCTAAAGACAGATGCATATATTTAGGGTGGGGAGGAAGCCAATGGATGCAGGATTTAAGAGACTAGCAGTGAAGCTGGAGAGAACAATTTCAGGAGAACAAAGAGACAACAGGAAGTCAGACTGAAGGAGGCTAAAAAGTAAATGGGAATGAAGAAATAGAGGCAGCAAAGATACAACATCCTCTCTCATTTGTTCATCTTTCATTAGGATAGCCCTCTGAAGATTCAGAGACTGTTTCCATCATAATATCAAGCACAAACAGGAGCAGAGGGAGGATTTTACCATCTAGATTGTGCAAAACATCCTCTGGGACCCTAGTAAATACTTGAGGAAATCAATCAATAACATAGTGCCTGGCACATAACAGGAACTTAAAAAATGCTTGTTGACTGACTGTTGATCCTTAGTAGACTGCTGAACAGTAATTCCCATGGTCATATCTGCAATAAATATTTTGTGATTCAACATATGTGTTTTGTTCTAATAACTAAAATACCTGTATTCAAAACAATAGACGCAATGGAGTCTTATAGGGTATACATCTCACAGTCAGTTGTATGACAGTGAAGATGTAACCTGCAGTAGGAGCTTACCTGATGCCTTTTTATATTTTTATCAAGGATACCCTATATTCATGCATTGCATATTCTTATGAATATTTTATAAAGGTGAATAATTGCACATAGATGTTGATTTGTTTTTAGTTCCCCTTTTTTTTGATGAGTTCCCAGTAAGTTAGTCAAGTTAGTCAAATGCAACAAGCATTTATTAAGCATTAAGTGCCAGGCACTCTGCTCCGAATATAAAGAAAGGTAGATGTAATCCCTGCCCTCCACAAACTCATCTTTAATGGAATACACGATTTGTAAATAATCATATATAAACAAGATATGTACAGAACAGATGAAAGGTAAACTCAGAGATAAGGAATTTATACACTTGGCCTACTTGAAAACTGATCAATATAAAGATCAACCAAAATTCCAGAGGACCAGTGATGAAGCTTGCCACATACCTTCTGAGAGAAGTGACAGACTCAGGGTGCAGAATGAAACATGATTTTTAGACATGGCCAATGAAGAAATTTATATTGCTTAATGATAAATGTTTGTTTTTTTCAATGGAGGGCACACGGGAAAGAAAATATACTTGGCATGTGGGAAAAAAATTAATTAAGAACAAAAGAAAATAACTTTGGCAGTTAAGTGGATGGATTATACTGGGCAGAGAAAGGGAAGAGAGATCAACCAGAAAGTTACTGGAAGAGTCCAGGTGAGAATTATGTGGCTCTGTACCAGGGTAGGACTATATAAGTGGAAAGAAGGATGAATATTTTAGATGACTCCATAGTGGACTAACTCAGCTCTATATTATATTCCAACTTTGAATCCCTTGCCACCTTGCTCTACACAACCAATCATGCTTGCTATATAAATCCCAAATCTGGATTACCCCCACTATCCACTGCCTTCCTTCAAATTCATATGCTGTTGAACCCAATTAGAAAAAAAAAATCACAAAAATATATGAACTGGGCCCACTACAAATTTCAGTTATATAATCTCAGTTCAGTCCTTGCTGTCATAAATCAAACATTCTTTTTATCTTTAATTAGCTAGCTATTCTACTCTCGAGAGTGGCTTTTTCAAAGCCTTCTCATGTCTCCTCAATTCTCTCACAATACCTCCCCACATCCTCACCCACTCAGCTGAAGACCTTGCCTCATACTCATCCCCCAAAATGAGACCATTTGGTGAGAACTCTTTTTCCCATACTCATCTCATATCACTTAGCCATCTTCCTCCACTCTCATAATGAATTAGTCTCTGATTATGTGGTCCTTCTCCTTGCCAGGGCAAAACCCTTCTACTAGGCACCCTTGATTTCATCCCCTGCAGACTTTTCTCACAAATTCTCCCAACTATCTCCCCCCTCTTATCTTCCATTGTTTCCTGTCTACCTATTCATTCCTCACTGCCAACAAAGGTGCCCAGGTCCCTCTCATACTTGAAAAAAAATCTCTCACATAATCCTACCATTCTCACCATTTATTGTATTATCTAGGCAGCTAATGTGGCACAAAGGATAGAGGACCAGACTGTGAGTCAGGAAGACTCATCTTCCCAAGTTCAAATTTTGCTTCAGACATTTAGTAGCTGTGTGACCCAAGTCACCCTGTTTGCCTCAGTTTCCTCATCTATAAAATGAGTGGAGAAGAAAATGCCAAATCATTCCAGAATCTCTGCCAAGAAAACCCCAAATGAAGTCACAAAGAGGCAGACATGACTGAAAATGACTGAACAACAACAAACAACATTGTAATATCTCTTTCCTTCTTTTTGAGGCTAACCTTGAGACAACCTTCTATGCTTAGGGCCTCCACTTCTTCTAAGCCCTCTGCAATATGGCTTCCAACTTCATCATTTAATGGAAATGGTTCTCTCCAATCTCTCGAATCTTGACATTTAAGAGTAAATTATCTCTTAAATGACAAATCTCATGATCTTTTCTTAATTCAGATTTCTTGATCTTTCTGCAGCATTTGACAATCTTGATCACCTTTTCCTGGACACTGTATCTCTATGTTTTCATGATACTATTCCCTCTTGGTTTTCTGCCAATCTGTATGACCACTCTTCATCCACTATTACTAGTTTTTCATCCATATCACATCTACTAATTGTGAGTGCTACACCCCTCTCCCCCAAGACTCTGTCCTAGGCCCTCTTCTCTTTTTGGTCTATACTATCTCTTGCTGATTCATCAGTTCCAACAGGTTAAACTGTCATCTGCATAGAGATAATTCCCAGATGTACAAAAACTGTACTAGAGGTATAGATTGGACTAAAGAGTTCCTGGTTTCCCTGAATGGACATATAATACTTTTAATGGGGTGGTCTGTAGATTTTCAATGTCCCCAAAATGTAATGAGGCAAGAGGAGTGTTACAGTGGGGTATAGTCAGCACCTATATTGTGCAGGATTTATAGCCTCACAATAGGTTTGTGAAATATTCCACTTCTCTAAATTTGGCTCACTTATTCATCCTGCTCTTACACTAGAAGGTTTAAGTTCCCAGAGTTTGGCTACTATCACATGTTTACAATGAAACTTTCTCAGGGTCTTAGGGCTCTGTTGAGAGGAAATACATTTTCCCTAATCACTATTCTAGTTCTTGAGCCCTCATCAAATATGTTTTCTATCTAAATAACCAGTCATTCACAATAATACATTTTAACCTTAAAAAATAATTTATTTAAAAAGGAAAAATAATAGTAAGGATGCAAAAATATTAAAGCAACATATGAATAATAAAATAAATCATAATTCATATAGAAACCCATATATCACTCTTCTACCACTGAAGCTCCTGTAATGAATGAGCACACAATTATGACAATTTGACAGGGAAACACAAGAGAGGGTTTGAAACCTCATGTACTTAGGAAAACTCACAACTCTAGATTGCAAACTTCAATGTTACTGGTTCATTCAAGTACATCTGTATTAGACAAAACTGATTTTCTGCTCACTGCATGACTGTTGATTCTCACCACTCTTGGACATGGGAAATCCTTTCCTCTACTCAGACACAGCCTTTAAAAGCTCTTTCAATTAATTACCCTTCTGAAACTCCTGAGGAATCCCAACCTCTAGGCTGCTGAGCTAATCAGCCTCCAGCCATCTACCTCAACTTATGAATAACATTATTCTAGCATTTTTACCCCAGCCCTAAAAATCTTCTCAGCATTGACACCTGCAGGATGGAATCCCTAAATTGGAGAGCCCCCACTGGGTCTTTAAAGCATTTGGCTACCAAGCTTTTTCAAGTTTACTATATGTCATTTGAAAATAAACTGCCAGCCATGTCGAGTCTCTTATTCTTCTCTAGGGTACCCTCCTGACTCAACCTATTTTCTGTAAAATGTCACAGAAACCTCTCGACCATGGAAGCTCACTCTACCCCAAGACTTCACACACTGGAACTATGTTCTGCTTCCTTAAATGATTTTTCTCAGAACCTCCATTTTAAGGAGGAATATGAGCACATCTCCCATGCTCTGCATTTTCTCTACAATGCCATATCCCTCCACCCTCAAGCCAGGTTACTTCATCTCATCCTCCCCACTTTTCAGTTTCCTTTTACGTGTAGTCCTACTCCAGTACAATATAAATGCCTTAAAGCAGAAACTTTCTTTCTCTTTGTATTTGTATTCCTAGCATTCTGGACAATGCCACTAACATAGTAAGCACTTAATAAAAATGCTTATTGACTTGACATAATGTAAAAGTGTTTTTAATAAATAACAGCTCTATTTAAGTCAGATAAGTGCCAATTTCATCAAACTGACAATCTCAGAGTTACACAGAAATGACCAGATAGTTATTCACAGAAATCAGAATGGAGTTTACATTAACACAGTTCCTCTGAGCAGGAGACCAAAACAGCTGCAAAGCCCTTCTGAGGTAGCAACAGGGAGAAATGGACCTTATGAAAAGTTTCACCTTTTTCCAACTCAGGTAAGGTACCAAAAGTCAATAGCAGTCACTGTAGTTCTTGGCCAATAAAATTAGGTCTCTTTCCAACCAATTAGGAATATCTCAGCTGAAGCCTTTTCTCAGCTGATTCTAATTATCACAGTTCCAATAAAGCAGCATTCAGCATTCCTGGTAAGTCTTCATTGCCTGCTGTTTCTGTGACATCTTTTGTCCTTCTCAATGGCTTAAACGGGCACCTGACTCTCTATTACTCATCTTTCACCTAAAAAGCCACCTCTCCCCAAATTTCTCCCATCAGATTGACAGTCCTTTTTCAGTCATACCCCAGTCTCCAAATATTTGTGTGATTTCTCATTTTCTTACCTTACCCTCTTTACTCAAAAATCAGTTGCATGCAAATTAGTTGACATACCATCAGGCTTTGCAGCTCTCAAGTTTTCAACATGGTAATCACTCTCTTTGGTGCCCTTAAAATTATGTTTCTTCCCACTCACTTTTCTCTGGAGATTTCTCCTTCTATTTATAATAGTAAACTGTTCTTACAAAAGCAGAGGATCATTCTACATTGCTAAAAAAGAGATGCAAGTCCCCAAATTGTACCACAGGTAATTTTCTCTGCCAGAGTGTCTAAAATCCCATCTGAAAGCAGTTTCTTTATTACAACTATATTAGCAATATTAGAATGGCAGAGAGTTTAAGGTAGTACTTAATGAAACATTAAAATCAGAGCAAGGTTGAGAAGCAAGTAAAGACTGGAAGAGGAACTGGGAGAAAAAAGGTGGATCAAGAGACCAAAGGTTAGGATGAAGACAAAAGCAAATGGTGTGTGAAGGAGAGGTGAAAGGATAGTAGACTGTGGCTAGAGTGTGGAATTTCAAAGTTTTGGGTCATATTGGTGGTTTAACTCCAAGAAATAATTAAAATCTAAGTTTTCTATGCTGGTGTATACCTGAAATTGGGTACGAATGAATGTCAATGGAGTTTAAAGAATTGTGTGGTTAAGTTGCTTACGAAGATTTTTAACACTAAAGTCTCAGCATACACAGACAGGAAATGAGATGAAGAAGAAAGATCATGAATCATTTTAATGTTAATAAGGTTCTTTGTTGTTATATAGTTGAGATGAAAATGATCATTTTTGTGTTTAGTTCGTTTTCCAAAGGGCAAAGACCAGAAAAAAAAAATTTTTTTTAATCAGTTCCATGAACTTAATGAATATTTGCTGACTAATTTGGCAAATGCAGTAGATCAGGCCAATCTACTAAAACATAAATTCTAATAGACCTCATTTTAAAAAACGTAAAAAAAAAAGTCATACATAAATTGAATTTTCATAAATCAAATAATTTTAAATGCCCTAGAGAAATCTGTTTTTTAAAAGGAAACCTGCAGTAATTTTTCTACAAGTAAAAAGAAAACCTTTTATAAAGAAAATTGTTCTTAATTTAAATTCTTTGTAAGTTATATTGTAACAATTACAAACAAGCATTTAAGTGCCTGCCATGTGTCAGCCACTGCGTTAGGAGTTAAGGACACAAATACAAGAGACAATTTCTGTCCTCAAAGAGTTTACCTTCTACAGGGAGAATTGGGAAGGGAATGGAGAGGAGGCATGCACTGGGGGAATAAGAAAAGATCTCCTGAAGGATGTGTCACTTCTGCTAACATTTCAAGGGAGTTTGGAATTTCAAATGATAAAATTTAGGAAGAAGTGCACTGCAAGCATGGAAGACAAGTGATAGAACACCATATACAAGGAATAATGACAGCTGGAATGGGCGAGGAGGAATAATAAGCCTGAGAAGATAGTGTAGGATCAGATTATTAAGGGTTTTAAATGTTAAACAAATGAATTCTTAATTATGAAGGTTACATCTTCTTAAAGCAAAGAATTTCTGTGTTCTGGATATAATGGTTCTGAATATTAACAAAAAAGTTATTATCATCTAGCAAAACAAAAATGGGAAACCAAAGGCCAACATGTTATTCCAAAATTTAATGTCAATTAATAAAATGTCCTCAAATGCAAAATGTAAATAGTGATATCAGTATATATCTTAATAATAACAAAAAATTTTAAAAACGAAAAGGCATTTCAAATTAGAAAGGTATCATATTAGTTTGGGGCTTAAGAAAAAAAAATACCTGCAGACTCCCAACATATTTTTGCCAGGAAACACTTAACATACATTTATCAACACAATCTCTCCACCCCTAATACAATGCACAATCTGCAATCAATGAATCTGTCCACATGTTTGGCTTAATCCCAGTCAGATGCTCTTATATAAATACAATCTAAATCAAGTTAAATTTTATTAGCCTGAAAATGTCAACGTGGAAACTAAGTAGTTACTTAAAGCCATACTTGATTCCTTGAGTTGTTAGTGATATCATTCCCTTCTCAAATTTTCCTAGAGCACTTTGTCTATTCTTCTTTGACTCCTTTACTCCCTTCCTTGTATTACACTTATATGTCTGCTTCTTATTGCATAAATTGCCCAAGTGGCTGCTTAACACCAACACTCCCTTTTTTAGTCCCAAGTTCTTTTGGTAATGTTCCTTGGTTTGCATCCATATAACATCACAATCTCCAAAGAAACAAAACTGCAGATGTCCCATTAAATGATCAAGGGGTATTAGCAGACCTAAGTAGGCTGAAGCACATTATCAAGGGTGATATATGCAAGAAGTATCATAAAAGATATCATCTGGAAAATGTATAATCAGAAAAAAGATGGTCTGACAAAGTAATAAGAGCAAGGCATAACCAAATGCCTGAATGTATCATTGGTACCCCTAAGTAAAACACTCTCAGTAATAATGACATTGAAGGAAGACTGCTGAAAAGAGTTATTATCTCTACTGTTACTTCTAACAATAAATCTTGTTTTTTGATCTTCAATACATTCATGGGAGACACTTTTGGAGGAAAGCCTTTAAGGACATATCCTGCTCTACCAAACCAAATACATATATATAAATTATCAACAAATAGTAATCACAATGTTCTATTTTCTGCACCTTTCAGTGAGCTACATGACCATGAAGATAAAATCTGCTCAAGAAATTATTTGTGAAAGTCTGCAATTCCTTTTATGTTTTCAGAAAAGCTAACTTTGATATGTATTTTACTCAATTTCATAAAGATAGCTTTCTGCTGCTCTCTTTGGCCACCCTCATATGCTATGTCCAGAGGGTGAAAATCACAGTACACCCACAGCATGGATACCAAGCTCTCCCTCTTTTGCCCTGCCGCGGAAAAATGGTACTAGGGGTATTTGTTTCTGTCCTGTGCTGCTTGTCCTCCTCAGTTTCAGGTGGCAAAGGTGATCTACACAGGATCCAGGAGTTAGAATCATGATGACCTTGGAGCCAGGCAGGACTGGTGTTGTTAGTCAGTCTAGCATTGAAGCCAGGTACCTGGAAATTGAGGTCACGGGAAGTTTTGGACTTAGAACTGGGACTATGTTCTATAACAGGTATAAGGTATGACTTTTCCCTCCCCAAAGACTGAGGCAGTGTACAAAGGGGAAGGGTCATGACTCCCACATGTTAGAGGAATAAATTTATATATTGGTGACTATACAATAGAACGTAAATTTTTCTATGAAAAAAGGTAGAACAAGCTAAAAATAAATATTAGATAATATATACATAAATAGTAATTTTTTACATCCTCAATAAGTAATAATATCATCTGTGATTATTTCTAGTTATTAGGCATCTTACTGTTCAGACATCTCAAGAATTTATCCTTCAATGCTTTTGAAACTATGTTGCCTGCAGCCTGGATTTCTTTCTGGTACCCAGTTATACTGCTATTGTCATCAGACTTTCTTGTTTTTCTTGCCATTAATATTTCCTCATGTAAGAGATTAAGAATCCAGGGTCACTTCTATGCCTCCTGGAATAAGATTTTGTGTAGTGCACAAAGTAACAAAAATTAAATTAAGAAAGAGTGGAGGTACTTAGAACAATTACTTGAATGAAAAGGCATGTGGATGATTTATAATCAAATTATCAATCATTTTATGTTAATAAGCCTTTCCAAAGAGGTTAGGGTGGTTTGAAGAGTTGGCTCAATTATTTCAGATTTTACCAACCTAAATATTTTTTTTTTGCATTCTTAACTGTTACAAATATGAAATCAGTACAATTTAAGTTTTTTCTATAAATGTAGAATATGTAAAAAAAATTGCATAGTTCAAAAATTTTTACATTACTTAGTAAACCTTAGAAATAGATGGAGAGAAGCTGAAAAATGATTTTTTTCTGGACAGGAGAAATAATGCATAAAAGTGATCTAAAAAGGGCTTTAAGAGTTTTAATTAATTGAAAGGGTTTAACCAAAATGAAACAACAATTTCAAATTTACTACACTATATTCTTCCTCTGATTCCTCATTGGTTTTCTGAGTAAGTGGCCAGTACAGAAATAAAATTACACATAATACCACGTACATGGCTGCTCAATGAAAGGATAATAGACAATACTGGTAAGCCTTTGTTAAAATCAAAAGTTAGTTAGTGATTATATCATGACACCAAACAATGGTATAATCAATAGAGTGCTAGGCTTGAAATCAGAAAAATCTAGGTTCCAATTCTCCCTTCGACACTTCTTATGCTCTGTGACCATAAAAAAGTCATTCTTACCTTATTTTACAATCTGTAAAATGAGAGCAATAATATCTATCATCTCTACCTCATGTGGACATTATGAGAAGCAAATGAGATAATGGATATAAAAAACTTAGAAAAATTAAAAGAGATATATGGTATCAGCACGATAACTGGTATAGATGCTCCCTTCACATATCTAAACTCATTCAAGTTCATGGGTTACCATGGCCCAATGATGCATTTACTCAGAGATCACTTTTTCTGGTGATTAGTTTCTCCATCCTTTTTTTTTTTTTGGTGAGATGTACATTTTATTCAAATATTCTTCAGACAGTATTTCCCAACCAAAAATCCCAACAGATTTCCCAACCAAAGTTCTCGTGTAGTTCGCTCAGACAAGTGAAATTGAAGGATATGTGACCGATGAACGGGACTCCTCATGAGTGCTTTTCAGCCAGATTTTCAGCTTTTGTCACAGCTTCTTCAATGGGTCTGACCATATAAAGGCCTGCTCTGGGAGATGGTCATACTGACCTGCCAAGATTTGCTGGAATCCCTTAATGGTTTCTTTCAGGGGTACCAACTTTCCCATATGTCCTGTGAATACCTCAGCAACCTGGAACAGCTGTGACAAGAAACGCTGGATTTTCCTGGCCCAAGACACTGTCAACTTGTCTTCTTCAGACAACTCATCCATACCAAGGATAACAATGATGTCCTGAAGGGACTTATAGTCCTGCAGAATCTTTTGCACACCTTGGGCAACATCATAGTGCTCATTGCCAACAATGTTGGGGTCCATGATCCAAGAATTGGAGTCCAGAGGATCCACTGCAGGGTAAATGCCCAGCTCAGCAATGGCCCGGGACAGCACAATGGTAGCATTCAAATGGGCAAAGGTGGTGGCAGGAACTGGGTCAGTCAAGTCATCAACAGGCACATAGTTGGCTTACACAGAGGTGATGGAACCCTTCTTGGTTGTAGTAATTCTTTCCTGCATGGTGCCCATATCAGTGGCCAGAGGGCTGGTATCTGACGGCAGACAGGATTCTGCCTAGTAAAGCAGACACCTCTGAGCCAGCCTGAGTGAATCAGAAGATGTTATCAATGAAAAGCAGTACATCTTAACTCTCTTGGTCTCTGAAGAATTCAGCCATAGCGAGGCCAGTCAAAGCTGCCCGAGTGCCAGGTGATTCATTCATTTGGCCATATACCAATGCTACCTTGGAAGTGGCATCCTTCAGAATGACACCAGACTCAATCATCTCATGGTACAAGTTATTGCCTTCTTGGGTCTTTTCACCAACACCAGCAAATACAGGGCCTTGGCAACATTCTTGATTAGTTCCATAATCAACACAGTCTTCCCCACACCAGCACCACCAAATAGACCAATTTTGCAACCCTTGGCCTATGGAGCCAAAAGATCCACAACTTTGATGCCAGTGACCAGGATTTCTTGCTCTACGCTCATCTCTATGAATTCAGGAGGCTCAGCATGAATTGCAACAAACTGTTTGGTTTTGACTGGACTCCTTTCATCGATAGGCTCTCCAATCACATTCATGATTCTTCTTAGAGTCTCAGGTCCCACAGGGATTTTGATTGGGGCACCAGAATCCAGGACCTTCTGCCCTCTGACCAAGCCTTCAGTACTGTCCATAGCAATGATCCAGACTGTGCTCTCACCCAGATGTTGGGCCACCTCCAGAATCAGCCTGGTTTTCCTGTCCTGCACTTCGAGAGCATTAAGAATGGGAGGGAGCCCCTCATCAAACTGCACATCCACCACAGTCCCGATGACTGCCACAATGCGCCCACTGGCCGCCCCACTCTTGGGGGCAGAGGATGTCATGGCTGCATAGTCCTGGGCCTGCTGGAGCACGACCAGGGCAGCCTGCAACGAGGTCTGGGTCTTGGGCAACGGTGTCAAGGCACCAAGGCTCCAAAGGGTGCCCGAGGCTAAGACAATGGTAGGGCAGCTCAACCCAGTTTCTCTGTCCTTAATAAAGTTGGTGTTCAAGCATAAGATATAGTATGGCACCTACACTGTATCTGAAGCTTTTATAGTTTAGCAGAAACTGATGGGGCTTGCAATCCCCAATGGCATACCCAGGTTTTGTACTGTGACAAAGTATTGGAGGAGATTCTTGAAAAGTTCTTTTTAAAAAAAAAAAACATACAATAGGAAATCACACTTAAGAGGCATTCTGACAGAAATTCATTTTTAAAGATAAAGATCATTTTCAATCTATAACTTATTGAACATACTTCTTCAGGCATAAAACTGACTGACTTGCTGTTTCCTACATAAAATACTGCATCTCCTGCCTCCATGCCTTTGAAGGGATGGTCACTCATTCATTAAAATGTACTCCTTTCTCACCTCTGTGCCTCAGAATCCTTAAATTTCTTTATGGCTCTGTTCAAGAGCCACCTACTATAGGAGAACTATCCTGATACTCTGATTTCTAGTCCCTTCCTTCCTTCTACCCTGAAATTACTTGCACTACATTTACTTATCTGTTTCTTTTCCCTCTCCCAAAAAGGATATTAGCTCCCTGAGGATAGAGACTATTTTGTCTTAGTGCCTACCATAGTGTCTAGCATATAGCAGACAATAAAATAAAAGCCTGTTGAATGAATAAAATGCCATATTTGTAGTCAAGAAGACCTTTGACCTTACTAGCTATATGACTATGTTAAAGTCATTTATAGGAAGACAGATCTTGAGCTGAAAAGTGTCTCAGAGACCATCAAGTCAATTTTTCATCTAACAAATGAGGAAAGTGAGTAAAGCCAGGGAGGTTAGATGACATGGAGAGCTGCATACCCTTTGGGCCTCTACGCTCCCTTGTAAAATGAGGAAAATGAGAAGTGTGGCACCTACCACAAAGGGCTGTTAGGAAGATCCAATGGAAAGGACTTTGAAAACTTGAAAGCACAATATAACTGTTGGTTAATATTATGATGATATTTCTGACACATTTTATAAGTTCAAATTTCCATACTTACTTTAACATTTAACTGAATCTGTGATCTTATGATGCGATCAAATGAAATAACATGTACAAAATTCTCCAAAAACCTTAAAGCACTACTAGATGAATGCTAGTGATTATTGTGTGTACTTCCTTCAATGGTGCAGATCAAAATATCTTCTCATTCTTTGTGACTTTTGTCCATGTACTCCCATAAATCCTCCATAGATGATCTAATTAATCCACCGGAGGTTTCACTCTAGGTCTTTTGAAATCTTTTGACATGTGGAAGTGGCTTTTGATACTGGTACCAGTAAAGAACTCAAGCTATACATCTGTTATTTCTCACTCTCACACACATCCATCTACTTTTCAGAGCCTAGCTGCCTGAAGGATGTCTTTTTTGTCCCTCTTCTACGTAAATCATCTCTTAAAATACATTGCAAACTATTCCTACCCATGATGCATTTTTCCATTCCCCTTTGGATAACTCACAATTTTATTATTTTGATATAATGATCCATAATTCACAGTTATCCTGGAAAAATAATGCCATTAAAATGTGATGTTTTAGTTTCCTAGCTAGAAAGCAGTCTACCTTCTTCCTTCTATTCAATTCTGAGATCATCTACAATGTCTGTCTAATATATATGGGCTGATTGTCCATCCAAATGCATGCCACATATTTGGAAATAGGCATTCTTCATCTACTTATTTTTTCTAATTGTATTGTTCTGTACGCTTCCTTTGAGTGATCACGAATCTCAGTGAGATGACCCAGAAGAATTCACTCACAAACAGAACAATGAAGGACCTCACTCACTCTAAGTAATTCTTCCATTGCACTCTAAACAGTTTACCTTCCATGACAGTGTTGAATACCTTTGGTAAGCATATCTCCATGTTTTTGCCTGCTCGATACTGACAAATGGAAAGCTGATGAATAAAAATTATTTCTGAAACTGCACCTATAAAAGTATCTTGTATGATTATGGAGGAGATCCATTAAGGATAAAGTTTACTCTATTAAGTCACAAGTTTTATATTTGCTGCACTTTCAGTTATTTATACAACTCTGCAGAGGCAGTCTTCTATAGAAAATCAATAGTGAAAGCCTGTAGTAGTCAAATTTTCATCAAGGGAATTTCATGTATAGATTCATATTATAAATCTATATGTATATCATATAGTATAACAAAAAACTGAAGAGGAGAAACTGACTCAGAATATATTAGAAAGAAATCATTAGAAACAGTAACATTGTGGGCAGTATGTGAACAAAGTACAACAGCTCAGTTTCTGAACATAGAATCCTTTGAAAATTTTGTTTTAAAATAACATTACAGTGTGTAGCTAACTTTTTTAATGGCAAAAATTCAAATGGAAAGGAAACTGGGGGAAAAAACTAGGCAAAAGACAGAAGACAAAAAGAGACTTAAGAGGGAGAGGCTGCTATAATCTATTCAGCTTGGGAGGTTTAAGTCATACCAAAGTTTCCTGAATTATGAAACTCACAGCAGCCATGGCTGAAAGCCAGGAAACTAAGGGGCAGCAATAAAGGGACCTCCTTGAGCGGCGTATGCACTAACCTGCAAAAGTTGTGTTGCTGTGGCTCTCTGCTCAGGACTCTTCACTAAGCATTTTTTGACAAAATCGGTGAACTCATCAGACCAAAGTTCTGGTTTCCGGAATGTTGGTGGTGGATTTGTGGGAATCATAAAAATAGCCTAGTTGAAAAAATAAAAATCCCAAATCAACAGGTGAAAAAAAAAAATCTGCAAAACTCACAAGACACAGTCAAATAAACAAATCTCCTTATCCACCTTGGTTATCATACTCTGAATCTGAAAAACAAATTTTAACTGGTCTAAGATTTCCAGTAAAATTTAGATTCAGGAAGCAAGTCCATCTGCTACCAATGTAGCCACTTCCCATTAAATTTCCTCTATTTAAACTGCACCTCATTGAGCACATCATTCTTTATTTTATCTATTACTATTGATCAGTCTCCAGAGAAGATTTTTCATTTCTGACTCTCTTAACAAACTAAGGGCATTTCCTGGTTAAAATATTGCTCTTAAATTCTGCTGCTGCAAGACAAATACACTTCCCACCTCTTCATTATATCTAAGTGTATTGGTTATGTACAAGCACAGCACCCTAAAAGGCCAACAGGAGTCTAATTTTCCTCAACGATCACAAACATTCCAAGTGATTAAAATGTTACAGCTATGATTTTAAATAAAACTTGGCCAGAAAATGTTTTCAATTCATTCCATATTTTGATATGGAATAAATGACCTTTGATATCTCTACTCTTTCTCTAATACATCTTTCCCAATTCAGCAGGAATAATCTCTCTTAAGCATAGATATGCTTCTGTTATTCTTCTGCTCAAATGTATTAAGTTCAAACTTTTTGGCCTGACAGCATACTCTTCCAGTCATATTTTATATTATTCCCTTCCACATCTACAATCTTGCCAAACCGGGCTGCTCTCTAACTGGAAACATGACCTATTCTTTCCTTCTTATATGTCTTTTCTTTCTATCTCTGGAGTAGTCCTTTTCTTCCTCACTGAATTTCTACCCTTTAAAACATACCTTAAATGCTGTGGGGGTTTTTTCCTACAAAGACTTCCCTGGGTTGCCCCTCTTGCCTGCCTAGTAATTTATCTCTTTGTATATCACGTAGAGTTTTGTTTTGCAATATCTAATATACATATCAGGGAATACTGTATTTTATGGTGATCTGTGTTTGTGACATATCTCTTATTAGTTTATAAGCATCATGGTGGCTAATAATCTATCTAAACTTTGTCTCTCCCCTAGAACCTAACGTGGTGTTATAGTAAGCACTTAATAAGTGTCTATTACCGCTCTACCAAAAATCATAATTAATTTATGATTTTTAATTATTTATAATTTAACAAATTATAAAACTTCAATACTTTACTATGAAAACACACACACACACACACACACACACAAACACACACACACACACACACACACACACACACACACCCCTTGAAATAATGGAGGGAAAAGAGATTACAAAATGATTAAATAAATAGAGCAAAAGGAAGAAAGAAACAATTTTGTAACCATTCTGGTTTTACAGATCAAATTTCAGCAAAAATTTTAATAATTTTTTTAAAATTAGGAGCAACTGACAAATTAGTAACTTAATGTGGAATTTATCCATTTTTCCCAATGCGAGAAAGCATAGTGAATGTAAAGAGCCAATTACTAGGAGTCTATTTAATTATACATATAACATTTGTGGGCTTCATTTTCCTTACTAGCAAAATGAAAGATTATATTACGTGATCTTCCATGTACCTTTTGGCTCCAGAATTCTAGTATTCTAATCAGTTTTCTGGGTTGACAGAGCTAATTATTACTCTTATTTGAAAACAATGCCTCTCTTCTGAAGAAATGAGTATAGAGAGAGAGTACAGCTATCTTTCTTATAATATTATAACCTGTGATTACAAACCTAAAACTGAAGGTAGCTGCATAATTTGTTGCATATAACTGATCCATTGCTGAAAGAATTTTGGTTAATAGTTTTGTAAATGCAAGTCAGATTTTAAGGTATGAAGAAACCTTACACAATTTGTAAAAGAATCATTTATGCATTATAATTTGAAATTTTCATTTAAAGTAAGGTTCACTAGTAATATAGCACTCTGAACACACAGAATAATTAATAACACAGGCTATGTAGCAGAGGTCCAAAGATACTATAATGAATAGGTAAGAATAATCAGTAATCAACTTAGTGATATGTAAATGAGGAATTTACCTTTTTCTCTTGATAGTTTACATACCATCCAATAATTTTGTTTATTCTAATAATTTACTTAGCAAATCCTTTCTTTAGAGATAAGCATTTCTAAACATATATGAGGTCAACTGTAATACATAAACTAGGCTTTAAAGTTTTACTTGATGACATGACATCTAACTCAGTGGTCATAATTAGGTCAGGGTAGATGGAAAGGCAAGAGATGTTTCTGAGTCTATATGGATGTGTACGTACACACACTAGTCAAGTGGAACGTAAGTAAAGGCTTCTTGCAGACCTGGTTGAGTGATGCAGGACAGAACATTGCTTGACCTCTTCTACTAGAAATGTCTAACAGCTTCTCCACAGGGGATGGAGCTACCTGTTTCTTTTTTCTCTTGCCTTTAACTGCATGCTGCGTAACTTTTACTTCTTTCATATACATATAATACTGATACAGATTTGATTAAATGACAGAAGCAGATCTCAAGCAATAGGAAAAGGAAAATCAGTAAATAATAAACTTAAGAAAGAGAATGTTTAAAGGACGTTAAAAACTGCCCAAGAACACATAATACAGTTTCAGTAGGCACGTGTAGGTTATAGACCCATTTAATACAAATAAATTTGTATGCCAAATATTTTTTATACAGATAATAATAATACTAGTATAAGGATACTAGGTCATGACTGTGTATTCTATAGTTGAAGATGAATTGCCCAACACTTAAAGAAACTTTCAGATTATGTGTGGAAAAAAGATAAAGGGAAAACAGAAAATACAGTGAACTGTCATGGATATTTATCATATACCTATGTGATTATCCTCAAATACTGTTTGTGCACTATGAATTTGGGAACATTTTTCAGTTATGTTTCTGAAATTTTTTGCAATACATTTTATAATATTAGCTTCCACTGACATAGTTCTTTGATTGTTATAAAATGCTTTCCGTTGTACAATAGCACTTAGCAAGTTCAATAAATGCTCGCTGATTTGACTTTCCCTCACTACCTTACAAGTCCTTCCCACATTTATCAGCTGAGGAAACCATGGCTCAGAAAGATGAAATAATTTATCCAAGGTCACATACCTAGTACAGTGGCAGAGCCAAGATAACATTCTACTACATCACATTGCCTTCTATTTACTGGAATCAACAAATCAACCTTGGTAACTGATCACCCCTCAGGAAAAATAAAAGCAAGAATCAACTTCAGATAACAGTTTTATCACTATCACTTGATATAGAGAATGACAGCATCCTCTATCTGTTCAGTCATTTCATATGTATCAGAGAACTATGAGTCAATGAATGTTAAACAGAACCTTAAAGATCAGAGAAGGTAGGAATGACAGTGTTCCCCTAGTTTCTTATCTACTTCTAAGATAGAGGGCGAAGTAAAAGCAAATTTTAAACTCTCAAAGCAAGGCAGGGACGGTTATTCCAAATGGTTGGCAGAAAAAAACCCCAAGATCATATGATTAGAACATGAATGACAGCTTGAACTATGGAAGTTAATAGGAAAGGAGCAAATTAACAAATTCAACTTAAACATTTAGTATTAAATAAATGCTTATTAATTCAACATAAATGAGAAAAAAGATTTAGTGAAATATTCTAATTTAAAGATATTAAAGGAGATGAGAGACAAGACTTATTTTCTAACTCATCATCATGATCATTTTTTGAATGGCTAATGTCATTACACTGTGACATCAGAGGCTGCTAGCTATGAAAGTAACCACAAAAGGATTTGTTTTTCTTTAAGGGAAAATGAATGAAAACATAATACAAGACCTGTGATGATAAGGAATAACAAAACTTGCTCATGAACAAAACTCATCTTCTTTCAGGATATAGCACTAGTTCTCATACACAGGAACTTTATCCAAATAAGGTAAATTACAATTAAAAAGAGTAATATAAAAAATCCTCCTAAAACAAACAGGTATATAAATTCTGCAAGAAATAGCAAAAACATAGGTACTTTGTAGTATTCTATGGGGAACGAGGAAGAGATTATAGAAGAATAGATTCAAATATAGCTTACAACCATAGTTCAGAAAGCTTCCAATCTAGGCAAGAAGTAAAAATCAAAATAATTAGAGAACAGTTAAGTGCTAATAACCCTTTACTAAAATCTAATTCCAAAACTTTAGGGGGAAAATCTGGGTTCTTAAGAGTAGCTATGACATCAGGATTACAAGCTCTAACAAAGGCAAAATAATATGGGTCAGGAAGAGATTATGTGACTGTCCTCTAATGGCCATCCTACCTAAATATGGAAAGATTCATCACCAGAAGAATGGCTACCAAACAGTAATAAAAACAATTGTTATTAATAATTATTTTACAACAGAAATTCTTAAGGACATTTATACCATCTACATCAATTGAATCATGGAGTTCATGAAGTATCAAAGGGCTAAGCTATAAGATATATTAGATATCTATGATGTAGTAGAAAGAATACTAGACTTGGGGTAAAAAGGCCTAAGTCTGGATCCCAGGTCTGACATTTAAATTGTTTGGTTAAATCACTCTCTAAGTGTTAGTTTCTTAATCTGTAAAATAAGAATATTATTTGTACTATCTACCTCACAGGGTTGTTCTAATGATCAAATGAGATAATAGATGTAAAAGCCTTTAATATACCTAAAATGCTCATAAACAAATATAATTGTTATTACTAAAAATAAGCAATTAAAGATCACAGAAGTAATAGATTAGTATAGGGCAGGAACAGTCTAAAAATGTATCATGTAACTATAGGACTACACCCAGTAGGTCTTGAAGGATGTAGGACTGGCCTTTTCTTAGTCTTCGTCATTCTTGGCCTTTCTGCAGCATCTGACACTTGCCCAACCCTTATCCTGTATATTCTCTCTTTTCCTTGGGTTTTTGTAACACTGATCTCTCCTAGATCTACTTGACTTCTGCTGCTTCTCCTTTGCTGAATCATCAACCATGTCCACTCACTTTGTGTGAGGTACATCTTAAGAGTTCTATCCCAGTTCCTCATCTCTTCCTCCTCTGTACTTTTTCTCCTAGTAATCTCAACAGCAACCATGAATTCAACTACCATCTCTATGCAAATGACACCAAATCTATACATCCAACCATAGTTTCTCTTCTGAACTTCAGGATCATATTACCAACTGCTTATTAGACTTCTCCAACTGGATGCTCTGTAGGTATCTTAATATCCAAATCAAACTTATATTTACAAAATGGAATGTCCAAAACTGTAACACATTCAAGATTCTATCTCTGTTATCCCCAAAATAAAACCTCTTTTCCTAACATTTCTATTCTTGTTGAAATCACCTCCACCCTTCCAGTCACCCAAGTTTACAACCTAAGAATTATATTTTATCCATTACTTTCACTCATCCTTCATATCAAATCAATTGCCAAGTCTGATTGATTTCTAATCTAACTCAACAGGTAGAATCTATCTTTACAATTGTCTTTTTATATATACTCACAAAAATAACTCTCTAGCTTAGGCTCTATATCTAACCTCTACCTCACCTATTCCAATAACTTCCTAACTGAAATCCTTTCCTTGTCTTTTCCCTTTCCAAACCATCTTCCACACAGCTGCAAAACTGAAATTGCTAAAGCATGAGTCTGACTATGTCACTCCCTTGCCAAGAAGTTCCAGTGGCTTCTAAATACTTCCAGGACAAAATCACAAACTTCTCTGCTTGGCTTTTAATGCCTTTTACAATCTTACTCCAGCCTACCATTCCTGGCTTACTGTACATTATTTCTACTTCATATACTTTACATTCTATCCCAGTTGTCCTACTTGCTATACTCAATGCCTGGAATGCTTTCAGTCCTTGCCTCCACTTCAGAAAATCTCCAGCTTCCTTCAAGCTCAGCTCCAATGCGATCTCTTACAGTAATTCTTTCTTGCCCAGAAATTAGCGTTCCTTATCCCTACTTCTAAGAAATTACCTTATGTCTACTTCATATATACTTTGTATGTCTCTTCATTTGAATGTAAGCTCTCTGAGGGCTGGGATTATATCATTTTTCTATCTGTATCTCCAGTGCCTAGGATATAGCAAATACTTAATAAATGCTAGTTAAATAAATGATAGGGAAGACTAGTGAAAAGCTACTATGATAACTGACACACAACTACCCTGTTTTAAGATAAAAAAAAAAAACTTGTTAGGTTACTAAATGAATGAACATTCTGAACTTTGCTGTTGACTTTGCACAACCCTTCTTCACTTAAATCCAACTCACTTCCAAGTCATGACATCACTTCCCTAATGTTATGGTTCTTTTCAAGAATGAAGGACAAACAACAACCTGTGAATAGTAGTAGTGCTCCACTGTGGACTCAACTGGTCAGTTCCAGGAACCAAATGGCCACTTCCAGTTGGGTAATGTGACTCCTTCCTTGCTTCCTTCCTTCCTTCGTTCCTTCCTTCCTTCCTTCCTTCCTTCCTTCCTTCCTTCCTTCCTTCCTTCCTTCCTTCCTCTCTCCATCCCTTCATTCTATCTTGCCTTCCATCCTTCATTCCTTCTCTCTCCCTCCTTCTGTCCCTCTTCTCCCTTTCTCCACATAGGGAATCATACTATTACCTGCAGGTGCTCTGCCCAAAAGAATATAAATTTTGATCACTGAAACCTCAAGATATCTTGGGGTGTACAGGCTGGATTTCTTTTTTAAGGACAAAGCCTTAAACCAAAATCATTCTGGTCCTTATTGATTGGCCAACAATAGGTCCCATTTCAAACCTACTTGGGTCATTGTTTGGGTTCTGTTGGCTCAAAGTGAGTGTAAATAGCAAATTTTTTTTGTTTCAGTCAGAAACCTTGAGGATCTTTCCCTCCCAAATTGATTTTTTTTGTTTTCTGTTTTGTTTTTGACTAGGCAAAAGAGGTCATTCTTTGCCTCATTTCTTACACAGGCTTAATCACTGAATGGGCATTGCCTCATACAAACTAAGACTTGGGAAAAACCTTGGCTTAAAAGGTCCAAGGTTTCCCACTACATCCAAGGCCATCTCCAGTAATTCTGATCTGTATCTTGCCACTGGATCCAGATGGCTCCAGAGGAGAGAGTGAGGCTGGTGACTCTGCACAGCCCTGTCTCACTTAAATCTAACTCACTTGCAAGTCATGACATCACCTTCCTGATGTCATGTTCCTCTTTGAGAATGAAGGACAAATAATGATACTACTAGCTCTAAGCTCCTAGGATCACCTCTAATTGCTGGAAAGTGATATATTACATTGTCTATATAAATACTTTTCATCTGAACTCCTGTTATATATTGATAAATAACAAACTCAGTTATTTTTGTCCTTGAAGCTAATGATCTCCTCTGAACTTTGAGCTGCCTAGTTGAGATCTTATCTATAGATAATCTTAACATATCAGGCTCAACTCTCCAGTAGCTATTAGAAACCCAAGGATAAAAAGACTAACTTGAACAGTTGTTGATATTATTACCATCAAATGAATGTAAAATGTCCATCCTCATTCATTAACAAACATTTAATGTCACAGTATGTGGTACAAATAAGACTTGATAAGAGTCATCAAAATGCTGCAACATTAAAATATGTTTCCAGACAGTTGATTTGTTTTCCTTTTATTTTCACCTAAAACTAACCACAAAACATAATTTAAATAATTTCTCAGTAAATAATGACTATAAGAAACAAATAAATAATGTCTTTAAGAAGGGAAAACAGAGCTCAGATGTAAGAAGTAATATACCTATCAGGCAAAATGGATATTTACTCTTAGAAAGTGTATTTCTATATTAGTAAAAATTCAAATATTCTTTTATATGAGTAGGGCACTTGAGTGGTTTATAGGAACCCAAAAAATGTTAACTAAATTGGGGAAAATGCTCATTTAATAAATTTTATTATCAGAGGAAATACAGAACTGGGATGACTGGCAGATGATATTTAAATTCTAAGCACAAGCAAAATGTTGACGAAGGGTTTTCCCCACAACCATCACAAGCACTCCCAAGAACACTCCTGCTTTTCAGGTAGAAGGGCCCTTTCCTTTAATAAGCCCAAGTAGTAAAAGACAGGTTAAATGGAGGGCATCTTGGCAAATAAAAGAATAAGAAGCTTAGACAAATCTACCCCAAGATTTTAAAGGAAAAAAAAAACATGAATAAGCATTAGTCATATAATTTTATCTTATCTCAAACACCATTTTGATTGAAGAATGTTATTACTGAGAAAGATAAGCTTCTCATTTTATTTGTTTCTTGACTGTGTTGCTTAACTACATTAAACCTTTGATTAGGCTTTAAAAAGAACTTCCCTGATCATAAGCTGACAATGAAAAAAAGAGAAAAAATAAGTTTATGGGTCTAAATAAAAATACTCCCTATCCTCCCACTTAGACTACCTTTTAACTTAACTGCAACTTCCAAGGTTAAGAATCCATAAACACCTATGAAATCCGGAAAGAGACAGACCAAAGAAGCTACTATGCTTATAATATACAACTTCTATGGAGTGGAACGGAGGCTGGTGATTTGTTCTTTGCATCTACTATATGCCTGGCACTGTGCCAACTGCTTTATAAATACCTTATTTGATCCAATACAACATAAAAAGTCAGACTTTCAGACATACAGAAGCAGTAGGCATAAATGGACCACCATGAATTTTATTCCAGTATTCGTGTACCTTAAGTTCAAAGACAATTGGTTATTTTCAGTTATTTTCAGTTATTTTCAATCATTAAAACAATGCAAAACTCTTATTCTATATCTTGCATTGCACAGGAAATATCCTACATTTTACCCATGGGTTGTATTCCAAACATTTGTTTTTAAGTGTGATGTTGGGAACTCTATTTTTCCACAGAAATAATATCCAGTTTTCAAACCAGTCCACAAAGGCATATTTACCTCACACAATGGGGTGCTCCCAAAGACTTAACAACTTAAAACTGCACTAAGATTTGGGAGATACACTATACAGATTAAGCCCAGTTCTATATTAATATTACTATAGTGGTCATCCAGCATAGAAATAAAGGACTGGACCTAAAGTCAGGTTCTTTATCTCTACCTGCTAAAATTATTCTATCCCTCCATGGCAAAGCTGACCTATTAGCTCTTCCATGAAGTCTTCTGGCTTCATGGAACTTCTCCTAAATTAAATGTATTATTTTCCATTTTTTTCTAAAGTATTTTGCTAGAATCTCTTCTTTGCATTTTCTCTTTTTATATCATCCCTTTTAGCATTTCCAATTTCTACACCATACCTTTTAGCATTTCCAATTTGTACACTTATGTGGTTTTTGGAAACAAAGTTAAGGATCACTCAAAGTCTGATGGAAAGATATATATGGTGGGCTGTGTAGGCCGCAACACGCCGCTGTGAGGAATTGCCCAGGAAAAGTATATTAAAATGCAATTTGGCAATAAGGATTTATTAAGAACCTACTATGTGCCAGACTCTGTGCTAAGCAACAGGGATAGAAAGAATGGGGGAAAACAGTCCCTGTTCTCAAGGAGTTCACAGTTAAATGGGAAAGACAATATGAAAACAATTGTGTACAGATATATACAGGATAAATTGCAGAAAATCTTAGAGGGAAGACATTAAGAATAAGGTGGGTTTATGAAAGCCTTATATAAAATGGGAATTTAGCTAAGACCCGAAAGAACTCAGGGAAGCTAAGAGGTGGAGATTAGAAAGGAAAGCATTCTAGGATTAGGGAACACAGTGGAAATGTCCAAACCAGGGAAATGAGTGTCTTCTAAAAGGAGGAGCAAAGCAGCAAGTGTCACTGGATTACAGGGTATGTTGAGGTGAATACGATGTAAGAAGACTAGAAAGGTGGGGCTGAGTGGGAAGGTTTAAAGGGTTTGGTTTTGTTTTTTTAAAGAGAACTTTCTTTCTTATTCCTGGAAGTAATTGGGAACCACTAGAATTAACCGAATGCTTAGAGGTGAGGAGGGATATGTTATTAGGAGAAAAGGAGGGTTGCATGCACTTAAGGAAGATATCTTTTTTCTCATAAACAGTTGCTCATCTCTTTCGAAAGATAGATTAAATATATATATTCATGTTGTATGTTCATATGTATATCTATTCGTGTATATATATACATATATGTATATATATATATATATTTATATATACCTCTAATCGTCTAGTATTAAATCAACATTAGGGTTACGGACTATTCAGTTAATTAACGATGTAATGACTAATAACATAAATATATAATTAATTACATTAGTTTTATCTGTAAGAAAGATCACAGCCAGTTACCTCTAACAATCACTACAATTTCAGATGGGTTCTCCTTACTTCTACTAATACAACTCCAACATAACTTCATTCTGGATAATTAATGTTTCTTTTCAAGAGGTCTCTTCATATCCTTTTCACAAGAAAAAGGCTAAAACAATTTCATAAAGTAGGAAGTTTTTCCTCATTTTCTTTCTATTTTTTCTATTATCTCTCTCATGTCACACCATCTTCATTAACTCCCCTCATTTTCTCCATCATATGTTTTCAAAAAATCATACCCCATGGACTGGAAGTTAAACTACTACTCTCCAAGCTACCCTGACTCTTAAAGACACAGTAATATCTTCTACAGTCTCAGAGCGAATGGAAATAGCAATTGTTTTGGTTTTGGTCAGAAATCCTGAGGGTCTTCCCCTCCTCAGATTGATTTATTTTTTTTTACTGGGTAAAAGAAGTCATCCTCTGCCTCATTTATTACCTAGACTTAATCACTGACTGGGCACCGTCTCAGACACACTGAGGCCTGGAAAAGACCTTAGCTTAAAAAGGCCAAGGTCTTCTACTGCATCCAGGGCCATCTCCAATCTTCCTGATGTATATCTTTCCAGAAGGTTCCAGAGGAGAAAGTGAGACTAATGACTTTGCACAACCCTCCCTCACTTAAATCCTATTCACTTGCATGCCATGGAAACACCTCCTTGATGTTATGATCAGGATCCTCTTTCAGATCTAAGAACAAACAACAACAGGAGAAGTTACTGAATCAGCTATTACACCTAGATAAGGGAAGACCAATTCATCAGGTTCTCCTATTGTTTGATGAAAACATTTCTGAAGATCACTACCCTAACCAATATTGGGAGGCTGAGTGACTTGCCCAGGGTCACACAGCTAATAAGTGTCTGAGGCCAAATTTGAACTCAGGTCCTTCCGGCTCCAGGGCCAGTGCTCTATCCACTGAACCATTTACCTGCCCCTGATTCTTTGAAAACTATCTGAAGACATAGAAGGTAGTTCTGCCTTAAAACCTTTGATGATGAGAAAACTGGAAATTAATGTCACATGAGAATCAGTAGAAGAAACTTAACTGGGAAAACTTAAGAGTCACAAGATAACTTCAAGTATCTGAAGGGCTGTCATGGAAAAGGGATTAGACTTGTTCTACTTGACAGACTACAGAACCTGAAGCAATGAGGGACACTGCAGAGAGAAGTTTAAGTTTAAAATAAGAAAAAAATTCTGAAAATTAGAGTTATCAAATATCTGGAGAAAAACAGTTTCCCATTAGATAAGATCTTTAAGAAGAGATAACCAGAGGTCAGAGACGTTATAGAGGAGAAAGATGCCTATGTGAATACAGACTGGATTAGATATTAATCTCTGAAGCCTGTCCCAACTATGAAATATTAACATTTACAAATAAACCATACATATAAACCATAGATTATTGTTCCTGTTTTGTCTCTCATTGTTAACACTGAAAAAACATCTGAACTATCAGAGGGTATAATAGCTCAACTGGGGAAAAAGAGGAAAAAACTAAGAAAGGCAGGAACAATTTTTAGGACAAGTGTTCTAAAACTGGGGTCAAAGGGGACCATGGATAACTCTAAGAGGGGGTTGGTAAATTCAGATGTAAAAGATATCTTTATTTTCCACAAATTTCCAACTGAAATTCAGTACTTCCTTCAATTATGAATTCACAATTATATATAAACAAAAAATTTTACATTTTTTTATTTATATAGATATATATTTATAACATTTGATTATAGAACTTTAGATTCTAGATTATTTCTCTTCCTCCCTCATCACCCACCCCCATTGGAAGGACAAGCAATCAAATACAGGCTGAACATGTGAAATTACACAGA
>CM053587.1:242819902-242842936 GCA_028646515.1 Pseudochirops corinnae | reverse complement strand
TAGCTTTAAGGCATTCTTCATGTTTATTGGAGGCCCCTGGTGGGGGAACTCTGGCTGAACTCTCCTCCTCCCTCTCTTTGTCATGATCTTTCTTTTCCCCAAAGAAGGAATTTAGGGTTTGGTTGCTGTTCTTACTTTGCTTCTTATGCTTATTCTTACTCATGGTTGGTCAGTCCGTTATTTTTTTTATTTAAATCTCTGTGGGGCTCTGCTTCCAGAAGGGAAAGCTCTGTCCCAAATAGCTGGGGTCCTCCCAGATGCCGTAGCTCTCAGGAAGGTCCTGGGTCCCTTTCCTACTTACTTCCAGCTCACTGGATAATGAAGACTCCAGGACCGAGGCCCAAGACCGCGATCCGGATCCAGGCTGCTCAATGCGAGAGCACTTGGCCTCTGAATGATCACTTAGTCTCCCTGCTGTCTGCAGGCCACGGGGCGCAGAAGCTGCAACGCGGAGGCGGGTACAAAACCTCTGCCTTTCACTTTCCAGCCCTGGAGGCCTTTTCGGCCAGACTCCTTTTCTCCCCCGATTTTGCAAGTCCCACTGACCTAGTTCTGAACGCTGCTCACAGCTGCCGCTAATCTGAGGCTCCAAGGCTCCTCCCATCCAGCCGCCCCCGGGGCTCAGCCAGGGCTTCATGCCAGGCTGGTTTCGGTTTGCAGTGCTGATATGGTTCCTCGTAGCCGAGCTGACTTTAGTGGAAAGTATCTTTGCGTGCGTTTTGGAGTTCTAGGATTAGTTTAGAGTCCTATTTTATGGGTATTTTGGGGTGGCTATGTGAGAGCTGCGATATGTTGCGGCTCCTACGCCGCCATCTTGGCTCCGCCCCAATTTTTACATTTTTTAAAACTTTGAGTTCCAAATTCTCTACCCTCATTTCTCATCCCTCTCCTTGAGAAGGCAAACAATTTGACATAGGTTATACATGGGCAATCATGCAAAACATTTCCATATTAGCCATGTTGCAAGAGAAAATTCAGGCCAAAAAAAACTCCACCAAGAATAATAAAGTTTAAAAAGTATGCTCTATCTGCATTCAGATTTCATAGGTTCCTTATCTGAAGATTGATGGCATTTTTTCATCATAAGTCCTTCAGAGTTGTCTTAGATCATTGTATTGATGACAACAGCTAAGTCATTCATAGTTGATCATCCTACAATAATGATGTTATTGTGTACAATAGTTCTGCTCTCTTTACTTTGCATCAGTTCATCTAAGTCTTCCCAGATTTTTCTGAAACCATCCTGCTTGTCATTTCTTATAACACAATAGTATTCCCTTACATTCATATACCAGAAATTGTTTAGTCATTCCCCAGATGATGGGTATCCCCTTGATTTCCAATTTTTTGCCACAAAAAAAAGAGCTGCTATAAATATTTTTGTACATACAGGTCCTTTTTCCACTTCTATGATCTTAGATACAGCCCTAGAAGTGGTATTACTGGGTCAAAGGGCATGTACTTATTTATACCCCTTTGGGCATAGTTCCAAATTGTTCTCCAGAATGGTTGGATCAGTTCACAACTCCATCAACAATGCAACAGTGTTCTAATTTTCCCACATCTCCAACATTTATCATTTTCCTGTTTTATCATGTTAGCCAATCTGACTGGTGATATGGTACCTCAGAGTTGTTTTATTTGCATTTCTCTAATCCATAGTGATTTAGAGCATTTTTTCATATGCTTATAGATATCTTTAATTTCTTCCTCCAAAAACTGCCTGTTCATATCCTTTGACCATTTATCAATGGGAAAAGACTTGTATTCTTACAAATTTGACTCAGTTCTCTCTGTATATATTAGAAATGAGGGCTTTATCAGAGACACTGGTTATAAAAATTCTTTCCCAATTTTCTATTTCCCTCCTAATCTTGGTTCCATTGGCTTTATTCATATAAAAACTTTTCAGTTTAATGTAATCAAAGTTACCTACTTTGCATTAGAGTTACCCACTCTATCTCTTTGGTCATATCAATCCTCCTTTCAAATGTCAAACTGATCTTCCCAAAACACAGGTCTGACCTCTATTCCTCTATTCAATTTATATCCAATGGTTGCTGATTACCTCAAGGTTCAAATACAAAATCCTCTGCTTGGCTTTTAAAGTTATAACCTGGCCTCTTTCTACCTTTCCATTCTTCTTATACTTTATTGCCTTTTACGTACTTCATGACCTAGTAACACTGCCCTACTTGCTGTTCTTACGTAAGATATTCCATCTTACTTCTCTGAGCATTTTTACTGGATTTCTTATGACTGGAATGTTCTTCATTCTTATCTACTCTCGTGGCTTAAAGTCCTGGATAACATCCTGCTTATCACAGTACCTGGCACATACCAGGCATTGTATAAATGTCTGTTGTTGTTGTTGTTGTTGTTTTTGTTGTTGCTGGCATCTATTACAAAATGTAGCTTTGCTACTGCCTTGCTAAAAGTGTTGTATGTATGTATGTATGTATGTGTGTGTGTGTATATGTATGTATGTACTCCTTAAAAAACACTTTACATAAACAAAAGTCCATAGTTTCTTATATAAGTATATTTCTTGTTCCTAGCATATTGAAATGTCTGTGCTTACTGATGATTTCAAGTTTGCAATAAAAATAAAATTAAAAAAAAATTATTTTCAAAAGTACAAAAGCTTGTGGCAGCTTTTTGAGGCTATAAGTAAGTAATACATACTTTTCTCTAAACTCCAAGCTAAGAAATTTGCCTTGAGGCAATAGGAGTTTTGAATGGGGAAAGCAGATACTAATAGAACAAAAGAATACTCTGAGGGATAGGGGTGCTAAACTGAGAGTTTATTAGTTTAGCCTCAAGGTTTTGACCATCTAGGCATAAGAGCAACAGTAGGTTAGGGAAGGACACAGAAAGGAAGGTGGGAAATTGCCAAAACAAAACCAAGTACTTCAAATTTTTGCATAGTACTGGCTTTCAACAAAGCAAAAACAAAGGAAACTTCTGACTGAGCTTGCTCCTTCTGCATTGTTTAGCCTTCCTGCTTCCAGGACCTAGAAGTCAGATTTCTACTATTTCTATATAACATAGCTGGCCACATCATGAACATTCTTGAATTAAAGAAATTAAATGGCCTAGGAAGCTAGAAACCTAATCACTATGACACAACAGAAAGAGCACTACCAATATACATTCTAAATTCTAGTCAAACAAGCCTATTTTCACCTTTCTTTGCATCCCCAGAGATTAGCACAGTGCCTGGCACATAGAAGATTTAACTACCAACACTAGTTTTATATTTCCTGTCCTCATACCTTTGCACTGTCTTGCTTACTAAGACTAGAATATATTTCATCCTCTTCTAATTTTTAACTTCCTTAAAAGTTGAGGTCAGAAGCTCTCTCTTATACAAAGCCTTTTCTGATGTCTCAACCCTTCTTTCCCACTATATAATAATTATTTATGTTTTTAAATGTTGTAACTTGATTATAATTCAATTTTTCTTTGTGGTGCAAAGTCACTGTATCCCCAGGACCTTCTTACATTGCTCTGCACAAAGAAGACATAATAACAAGGGTGCACTGATAAATGTTTTATCACAAAAAAAAAAACCCAAGACTTTAATTTGCATTATTACCACTTTCTTAGATCTAGGCAATCAACAAAATAATAATCGTTGATGTGCAGTTTGCTGATTTCTGAGGTATAAATAAATGCTCACACTGAAAATTTAACAACTGTTTCTTCCTAGCTGGTTGGAGCAGGCTCCATTACCCCAGAATAGGCATGTAACAAATATTTGCTAAATTTAACTAGGAGCCAAAATCTTGGCTCAAAGGCCAGATCTGCTGATAACATCTTGAGCAAACTCCTTAATCTCCTTTGTATGCCTTAGTTTCCTCATCCATAAAATGGGGATAATAACAAAGCCAACCTGAGAACCAAATTAAGTAACTTATGTATGGTAAAGCGTATAGACTTACAAAAACCCCACTATTATTAAAACACTATTTATAAAGGAAAGATATTCTAATTTTCAGGCAACTAGCACATATAGAATCTTTTAGAACATAATTCATGCAGAAACTGATTATTATCTATATTTGTCTTTCTAGTTAAGTTCACTAACAAGAATTCAGTTCTGAGATATAAAGGAAAGAGCTCTACACCAGAAGTTGCACCTGAGTTCTAGTCCTAAGTGAAACACTCAAATAAGCTGTGAGATCTTAAACAAGTCACTTAACCTCTCTGAGCCTCTGTTTCCCTATATGATTACAAGTGAAAATCAACTGACTATACAAACCTATATAATCATGTATATATGTACATATATGCTACATATGTACATATATGACTATACAGGCATATATAGTCATCTGATTTTCACTGTATATATTTATATGTATTTAACATATAAACACTTGGTAAAGAAAAAACATATACAAATACTAGATATTATGATTATCTGAGCCTCAACTTTTTAATTTATAAAATAAGGATCACAAAACTAATCCTTGCCTATCTCACTGTATTGTAATGAGGATCAACTAAGGTACTGTAAGTGAAAGTCCTTTGAAAGATATGAAAGACTGATAAAAATATAATTCTACATTCTTACTGGGGCAAAAATATAAAGAAAACACATTGTCAAAGTTATTGAAATGCTTTATTGCTAAACAAAACTATCACTGTAATGTAAGAAAACTGTCATTCAAGTGTAAACATTGATTGGTCTCAGAAAAGTTGAGTTGGTACAGATTATACCTTGTTATCGCCCAGTCAGTCATACTGTGTCTAACAAGCTATTATCTAAAAACATGCACAAATAAGTATGACATAAGCTATATATCAAGAAAATTCTCTTAAAACTTTCTGGTTTTGCTTGAAATTGAATCCAAAACAAAAAGGTAAATAGCATCTATCATGGCTTTAAAATAAAAACATGAAGAAATGCATTATGTATCATCCATTCATTCTACATAGATGATCTGAAATCACTTATCAATTCTGAAACAAAGCTTTCCTAAGATATTGAAAATTAACAGTAACATTCACAACATGAAACAAATGGGAGTATGGTACAAACAAATGTAATACAATATGAAAAATGAAGAGACAAGATGGAGTGCATCAAAAAAAGAACAAGGAATACAAAGGGACTCAATATCATGGCATTTGAGAATCAACTGAAAGAACTAGACAGTTTTGGCTCAGGAAAAATTAGACTATGCATAACCACTACCTACAGATGTTGAATGAATTTTCATGTGGAAGAGAAATTAGAATTCTTTTGTTTGGCATTAGAGGGCAGAATAAACAGTGAATCAATGGGTAGAAATTAGAGAAGCTTGACATAAGGAAAACTTTCCTTAAACTGCAATTTTTCAAAAAGGCAAAGATATCTTGGGGCTCAGAGAATTCCCCATCATTGAAGAGCTTCAAGCAGAGTCAAGATGATTATTTAACAAATCTCTGTAGGGAAGATCTTGCTTTAGGTGGTAGTTGGACTATATGACCTCTAAAGTCACCTTGCAACTCTTCTTCCATGGGTTCTGAGAAGCCTGAGTTATAAAAAGGAACAGCAAGAAGGACCATCCCACTGGTAACAGCATCTAACAATTCATGAGGATTGAAAAGTATGAGGAGAGAAGTAGAGAAGGGAGAAAGAAGAATGAAAAAAGGGACTTTTTAAAAATGTTAAATATGTACAGATATGACCAAAAAGGTCAGTGTGGCACCATCAGTCCTTTATACATGTTAATTGGATTCAACGTGTATTAAATGCCTACTATGTGCATGCTCTTTGTTTTTAAAAAAGCTTAATGAGAAATCCAACTAAGAAATGAATTCCTGAGGACATTTAGCTATTAAACTGGGAAGAATAACAAAAATAAATCAAGAATGAAAAAGACCTGTTAAGATTTTTATAATGAACTTTTTATCTTTGATAGTGGAGCTATCTCACCTGGACCCTAGCATCGTACATAGAGGAAGTAGAAATATGTCTGAGCCATATTCACACAAAGGAGTTCCACAGGAACATAAAATAGTGAAGGAAATATAAAAGATGTGAAAACATTTCATATCTTGTTTTTGCTTTAAGTGGCTGCAAGCATAACAGGCAAAGAAGAGGGCTTGGAATCAGGAAGATCAGGGTTCAAGTGCTACCTCCGATATTTTCTGGTTGTGTGACTCAATACGTCACTTGAACCTCTCAGAGCTACAGGCAACTAAGACTATAATATACAAGGAAATGCCAAATCTTCATTCATGGAGTTTCCTCATCTAGGAGTTCCCTAAGTTTTGTGAAATCACAGGTCCAGTTCCTACTCCTATTTTTGTTATTAAAGCAACTGAGAGAAAATCAGTAACTACCAACTTACATGACTACTTTCTTATCTATATAAAATGCCAAAGAATAATCCATATACTCACTGAGAGCATTTTTGATAAAACAATTATAAAGAAATAACAGGCAGGTTTTGTAGGTGATATTAAACCTCTACAATAACATCCACAGGGTGAGTACAGGCCCTCAAGTTAAAAATATGAGTAAGTATGGGATATCTCTATTCCACTCTATAGAAAATGCAGAACTCAAAGAACTCACAGGAAACCATATACAAATACAGAAAACACAAAAAGTGCTCAAACAGTCCACTGTCTCTGCTTTAAAAGGAACTGAATTTGGGGGGCTGCTATTTACATACCAGGATTTTGATTTAACATTCTAGAAAGCTCTTTCCCACAGAGTCTTACACATCCCACTTCCCCCAACCCTATCCAAGTCTCATATAAACAGCTTATGACTTAGACTTCTCTGAAGGTAAATATAAATTGGGGCTATCCTTACAATAAAAACAACTATTATTGCTATAAAATGTTTAATAAATTGTATCAAATAATGATTATTATCGCTAGCCCTTATATAGTACCTACTATGCATGAGGCTCTGTGCTAAGCACATCACGAATATCTCATTTGATCCCTACAACAATCCTCTAAGGTAGGTGCTTTTATTATCCCCATTTTATAGCTAAGCACACTGAAGCAAACAGAGGTTAAGTGACCTGCCCAGGGACACACAGCTAGTAAGTGACTGAAGTCAAACTTGAGTTCAGGTCTTCCTGATTGCAGGCTCCCAGCACTCAAATCAACTATACCACCTAGCTGCCTCTGTTGAGTAAGCAATCCACTTCCTATCAAGCCTGCACTAATTTAAGTAACTCATAGTAAGGGTAACTCATGGGAATTCAATCTCCTGAACTCCTGCTAATAATAGAATACAACAGAATGAAAACTATAATGTCAGAATCTCAGTAATTATAGAGATTGCAAATTAAGAGTTTGAATGATTCCATTAATTATATGATTAGAATGAAGTGTAAGTGTTCCCATGAAAAATATCTTTTTTTAAAAATGGGTATGAATAGAAAAGGGAAGCTAGATAGCAGAGTGGATAGAGTGCATGGCCTGAAGTCAGGAAGGACTGTCTTCAAATCTGACCTTAGACATATATTAGCTGTGTGACCCTGGACATGTCACTTAACCCAATTTGCCTCAGTTTCCTCATTTGTAAGATGAAAAAAAAACCCAAATGGGTCACAAACAGTTGAGTGAATGGGGTCAGGAAGAGTCAGGTACCACTAAAAGAACTCAACAACAACAACTTGAACACAAGGAAATTCTATTATGATTATAATATATTGTCCCTTTAAGGTCTGTTGCTGAGTTAACTCTGAGAGACAATTGCTAGTGGTTGAGTTTAACTTAGAGAAAGAGTCATTAAGTTTTGAATGTGACAAGGTATTAACTATATGCAGGAGAGAGAGGGACACCAGAACAATTATAGGACCTGAGGACAAGTGCAAAAGACACAAGATGAGAATTTTATTTTGGAACCAGAAGATAAGAGAGACATGAAAAGACAGCATTCAGACCTACAGCAGATAAGATGGAAGTGAAAGTGATGAATATTATAGTTGCTGGTGACAAGGCCTTCTAGATGAGTAGATAAACACTGTGGAAGGAGAGAATTAGAGTAGACAAACAATGGATAAATGAATTTGTCTGAGCATCAGGGGAGGTGTCAAGTAAATTACAGCATAGGTGAACACAGATTAGCAATGGAAGCATCTAATCAACATAGTAGCTACATTCATCAAAGGATTTTTATAGACCATTCCTGAGAGAGGATACTAACATCAACAGTTCCAAATGTTTGGGATGAAAAATTCCATGTATAAACTTAATTAAAAACTCAGAGATGTCTTAGGATAAAAACAGGAGTTTATTCTCTTCCCTGGGAGAAGAGGGCAGTATTCCCCATGGCTCATCATGAAGAAGAGGCATGTTACAAAAGACAGTACAAGAATTTATACCCTTATGCAGTCAAGCCCCCTTCCCCGACTGTCTCCTCTCTTGTTGGTTGGGAGGCAGACTTAAGTCTCACTCCAAAATCTTTCCCAAATGGGAAGTCATGGGGAAGCCCACCACTATCTCTCAGTGGCTGAGAAATAGGTTTACAAAGAACAAGGATGCTGACTGACAGTACGAGAAAGGGGGGGAAGGGTCCCAAAGCAAGGGAGGAGAGAGCCTGGGCTGTCTGACTCCCACTGGCCAGGAGGAAGGGCTCACAAGGGCAGGAAATCAGAAAGGGCTTGCTGTTGACTGACAGCAGTATTGGAGGCGGGGAAATTAATCCAATATTACCTGAGAAGTTTTCACTCTCTCCAGACACAAAGTTGTGAGTTATGCTGGGCATATGAGTTTTCCTCACTTCTGTCCTTCAATGGCAGATTTCCCTCTGTTCCCACTCTTCCTCAAAGGGTGGAGAATGTGACTAGGTATATGCAGTAATTACTTTTCATTTATGCATGGAAAGTTTATTATTATTTATTTATTATCCATTAATAATAAATTATTAATTTATTTATTATCTATTTATTTTAATGTGAATTCTTATAATACTATTATTCTTCTACGTTGTTGCTAAATAAATCACTAAGCTTAAGATCTAAAACATCATTACTGTGAATGGTTAGTGGTATAAATATAAACATTATCTGTGGGGGCTCTAATTTCGAAGTTGTGAGTACAAGTAGTAGTATATTGTTCACAGTGGGATTAACCCTAGGACCCTGAAAGATTCTGAATAATATAACCACCAGGTGTGAGAGCAAGTTGAAGTGACAGAGTCAGCCAAGAAAGTGAATAGCTATCTACAAATATGGGTGAAAAATGTGAAGTGTTATAATATGGATATCCCATATCTGTTAATATTTATTCATGATTTTTTAAAAAGGAAATATTAAACATTAATCTTGTAATAGTGTTACTCATCTATTAAGATACAATGTGATGGAAAGAGTGCTGAACTTGGAGACTAAAAAAATTTGGATTCAAATCCCACCTAGAACATTTACTGTTTGTTTGAATATGAGTAAATCAATTAATTGCTGAATCTTGGTTTATCTGTATATAAAAGAGGAATAATAATATTTGTTACTGCTTTCCTCCTCAGACTGTTGTGAGGGTCAAATGAAATAATGCAAGTAAAGTACTTTGAAAAGTACTTGTAAATGTCAGCTATTGTTATTGATAATCAGATATGAATAATCTATAATCAATGACAGCTAAATACATTCATTCATTTAATAATCATGACCTTGGAAAAATAGCTTACTTCTCTGGACCTCATCTGTAAAATGAGGCAACTGTACCATACCATATTTAAGTTCATTTCCATCTCTAAAATTTTATTATTCTAAATATTCAGTTGAAGTCAACTACAGAGATAGCACTGAGGCAACTGCTTAGAGGGATACAAAAATATAAAACCTGGTCTTAAATTGAATTGATAAAAATACTTGAGTTTCTGATAAACTGTCAAACAAAAGAAAATATCAGATCAAGTCAAGTAATGTGGAGTAAGTGAACTCACCTTAAAAGAGTAATGAGAATCTATTTAGTGCATATATAAAAAAGTTTATAAAAAAGCTTTATAATTAAGCACAGGGAACAAGATTACCTTGCCAAGAATTGCTATCATTGGCAAACCTCCACATTAAATGCAATTTCCCAATTCCAGAATACAAAGAGAATTCTGAATTTGGCAAGTCTTTGGAGAAAAAGGCTAAAGAACAATCTGGCTCAACATTAAAGTTACCTCATCTTCCCCAACTGAGGTTTAACCCAAAGGAAAATTCTGAACAGATTCTCTTGGACATATGCCATACTCTACTCATCATAGTTCATTATTAGAATTTTGGATGGTACATGAAAGTATTTATATATTTTTTTTTCCTAAAACTAAGCCTGAATAAAAGATATTGTGTTAAGAATATGAAATTGATTTTTAAAAGTACTGGTCAGAACAAGATTATTATATAATCAATCATTTTCTTGAAGGAGAAGACAATCTCATACTTCTACTTTATTCCTCCTGTCACTTTGCATTGAGGCAAGATGGCTAATGAATAGAGTGCTAAATTTGGAGCCAGAAAGAACTGGACTCAAACCCAGGTTTTAATATTTAACTCTGTGGCCTGAACAAGTCCCTTAATTGGTCTCAGGGCAGACAGGTGCTCCCCCAGGATTTATCTACTAAGTCCTTCTTGATTCAGAAAGAAATAGTATGAACTCAAGTATTTACAGAATGAAAAAATGGCCGTAAAAAAAGTAACCTCTCTCTTCAGACTTCTTCAAATTAAATAACAATATTCTCATTTTCACCTGCATCAATCATTCTTCTTAGCACTACAGTTAACCTTAAGAAGAATCAGGACTGAGATGAGTCTGGAGTTGGGGCTAAGGTAACTGATTTTTCTCAGCACATTTTTCTAACTTTTGTTAACATTCTTGAAATGGTCTTGTTATTTATCTGTCTGTTCTTGTAATCTTCATTTATAATTTTGGAATCTTCATTTTTTTTCAACATTTATTTATCTAAGTATACTAACTAAATTTATTAATACTTTAGCATGGGAAATCCTTTATTCTCATGGCTATAAATTTAAAATAGCAAACTATTATGGAACTTTCTCCTAAAAACTGCTTTAAACATTTCCCTTTTAAATTTGTAAAAAGTATCATTTAAGAACTAGAACATTATTTAGCATTAAGAAAGCTCTAAATCATAAAAAAAAAAACTGACTTCACTTGATTTGACACAAATGTAATCTCTAAGAACTGACCATGACACTTGTTCAAAATATCTTTACAAAACTTACTTGAAAAATAATGCATATTTTCAATATCTAAAAATTTCCCCAAATAAAGCTCTAACCAATTGCTTTAAAAACAAAAAGCCATATATCTTTATCAAGATGAGTTTTCTCCAGTTATTCATATCCTATTAACTTTTCAAAAGGCCTCAAGTCAATTCTAAGCCCTTCCTCTAAGTCCTTCCTGAAGGCTTTATTATGCACCTACTATATGCCAGACCCTTTGTTAAGTGCTGGGGACACAAAGAGAGGTAAAAGATAATCCCTGTCCTTAATAATCTGATGGGGAAGACAACATGCAAAAACTATGTATAAACAAGCTACATACAAGTAAATAGAGGAAAGGCATAAGAATTCAGAAGAAAGGCTTCTTGTAGATTCAGTCAATAGATACGTATTAAGTGTTGGAGGAAAGAAAGGAGTGTATTCAAAAGATGTTGCAAAGATGAAATCAATCCTGATTCCAACATTTATCAGCTGTGTAATTATTAGCAAGTCATTTAAATTCCCTACTCTATAATAGTTCTCTCATTTATAGAAGGAAATAATATTTTTTAAACTTACCACAAAGTATAGTTGTAAGGATGACATGAGATAATACAGACACTGGTTGCGCAAAATTTAAAGTCCCATATAAGTGTTGGTTATAAATATGCAACCATAGGATATAGAGCTAGAAGAGTTGTTAAAGATCTAGACCAAATTCCTGAATTTATGGAGGTTCTATTCTAACTTCTTGTATAAGGATATTGTCTTTCAGACCCTCACAATACAGATTTTATCCCCTCCCAATCCCATTACCATTGGAGACACTAAACCCTTTTGCTTTGCATCCAAAGAAATCCAATCTTGTTAGTAAACACTAGATCTCAATCTCTTGCCCTCTGACAAACTTAAAAAAAATTTTTTTTAAAACATTTTAAGGATCTATGACTTCACTGGTGTTGGTACATCATTCACCAATGTGAATACTACAACTCAACTTAGCAGATGGTCTTTGAGAGCTACTTTGGTCAAAAAATTACGCTTCCTTCAGATAACCTGCTGAGCCTTAGAAAACAAAAAGTCCATCAACATGTCTGCATCTTAAGTCTTTCAACTTACTAAGCCCTGTAAGACAGAGCTTACACCTTGCTAAGTATATAGCCTCTGAGAAGCCAAGTTAATCAACATGTCACAATATGGCACCCTATTTTTGGGACATCAGATTTTCTTAGGCAAGTGTCCAAAGAAAGGTTCATTGATATGTTACCTTGTTCAGATCAAATTTGAAATATTCCAGTGTAGGCTACTACATTTAAGGAGAGCCATGGACAAACTAAAATCAGTCAAGAAGATGGTATTCCAAGATAATACAATTGAAATCATTCAAACTGAGATTTGGCTGAAGGAACTGAAGATGTTTATTTTAGAGAAGTGAAGACTTAGGGGAAAACAAGATCACTTTCTTCAAATATGTAGAGAGTATCTCCCACAAGAGATTAAACTTACTAAGTATGACTCCGGAGAGAAAAGCTAGTATTAATAAGTGGAACATAGCTCAATATGAGAAAAAAATTCCTTCAAGGCTGTTATGGGAATCTGAAGATCTTCCCTGCCCCTAGGCCCTTTAATGGGCTTAAGTGACTCTGAGAACCTTCCCTGATTTGAAAATATACTCTGCCCCCTAATAGGCTGAATGTGGTCACATGGAGCCTGTGGCAGGAGGCTTGTTCTTCAGGAATGCCCACACCTTATTACTTTGTGATTGGGCGATGGGTCAAAAGGGCTGTGACATTCTCGGATCCAGTAGAAGGCTATATATACCCTGATGTGAGTTTTTGCTTTGGGGCTCACTCTGGAAAGAGTTGTGTGATTTGGCCAGAAGAGACTCTGGGAAGCCATTGAGCCCCCCAGCTTTGAAAACCCAGATGTTGATGCTTCCCTCTCTGGTAACTAACTAGGTATGGATGTAATGGTCAAACGGCTGGAAGCCCATCTGAAGATCTGTTTCTTTGTCTGCTTGTAACTTCTGCTTGTATTCTGTTGGTATCCTCTGAAGTTTAGGGTGCTGACTTTTACCCCTGAACTAGGTAAATGATATATGTTTGACTGATTAAAGTAAGACTGTTAACCCATTTTGAGTTGCTTTCCTTTAGAAAAGCAGATCTAAGAACCTGAGCTCACAGCCATCCTGGGTATGCTAGAGTGCTTGCTGATAGAAAGGCCCAGCTCAAAAAATTCTTGTGCCACCTACAACACAAGGCCTATCCAAGGGTGATTTCCAACCTCTCTTTTTCTAAGGCTTCCCCCCGCCACATATGCATCTTATTTGGGGTAGATTTTGTTTACCCAATAAAGAAATTAAGCTTCTATTCCTAATAAGATCAAAGGTGAAACAAGGATGTCCATCATCACCACTATTATTCAATATCGCACTAGAAATGTTAGCTTTAGCAACAAGAGAAGAAAAAGAAATCAAAGAAATTAGAGTAGGCAATGAAGAAACAAAGCTACCACCCTTTGCAGATATGATGGTATATTTAGAAAATCCTAGAGAATCAATGGAAAAACTACTTGAAATAATTGACAACTTTAGCAAAGATGCAGGAAATAAATTAAACCCACATTTCTATATATTACTAACAATGCCCTGCAGCAAGAGATATGAAGAGAAATTCCATTTAAAATAATTGTAGACAATATAAAATATTTGGGAGTCTACCTGCCAAGACAAACCCAGGAACCATATGATCACAATTACAATACACTTTTTACACAAATAAAGTTAGATCTAAATAATTGGAAAAATATCAGTTGCTCATGGATATACTGAGCTAATATAATAAAAATGACAATTCTACTTTAAATTAATTTACCTATTGAGTGCCATGCCAATAAAACTACCAAAAATTGGGGCAGCTACATGGCAGAATTCAGCTGGAAGAACAAAAGGTCCAGAATATCAAGGGAATTAATGAAAAGAAATGCAAGAAAAGGTGGCCTAGCCATACCAGACCTAAAACTATATTATAAAGTAGCAATCATCAAAACTATCTGGTACTTGCTAAGAAACAGAATGGTGTATCAGTGGAATAAGTTAGGGACACAGTAGTAAATGACAATATTAATCTACCAGTTGATAAACCCAAAGACTCCTGCTTCTGAAACAAAAACTCACTATTTGACAAAAACTGCTAAGAAAACTGGAAAACAGTACAGCAGAAATTAGGTAGAGACCAACACATTACACCCTATATCAAAATAAAGTCAAAAAAGGGTACATGATTTAGACATAAAGGGTGATATCAAAAGCAAATTAGAAGAGCAAGGAATAGTATAGTAGTCAGATCTATGGAGAATGGAAGAATTTATGACCAAACAACATAGAACATTATGAAATGCAAAATGAATAATTTTGATTACATTAAATTGAAAAGTGTTTGTACAAACAAAGCCAATGCAACCAAGATTAGAAGGGAAGCTGAAAGCTGGGAAGCAATTTTCACAGCCAAGGTCTCTGAATAAAGGCCTCATTTCTAAAATACGTAGAGAACTGAGTCAAATTTATAAGTCATTCCCCAAATGATTAATGGTAAAATGATATGAACAGGAAGTTTTCAGATGAAGAAATTAAAGCTATTAGGGGCAGCTAGGTGGCACAGTGAATAGAGCACCAGCCCTGGTGTCAGGAGGACCTGGGTTCAAATCCGACCTCAGACACTTAACACTTACTAGCCATGTGATCTTGGGCAAGTCACTTAACCCCAACTGCCCTACTTTCCCCCCTCCAAAAAGAAAAAAAAACAACAAAGAAATTAAAGCTATCTATAGTCATATGAAAAAATGCTCTAAATTTCTATTGATCAGTGAAATGCAAAGTAAAATAACTGAGGTGCAACCTTGCACTTGTTAGATTGGGTATTATGACAAAAATGGTAAATGATAATGTTGGAAAATATATAGGGAAAATGGAACACTAATGCATTGTGTGTGGGTGGAGTTGTGAACTGATTTAACCATTCTGGAGAGTAATTTGGCATACCCCTTGACCCAGCAATATTATTTCTCGGTCTATATCCCAAAGAGATCATAAAAATGGGAAAAGGACCCACATGTACAAAAATATTTATACCAGCTCTTTTTGTGGTGGCAAAGAACTGGAAATGGAGGAGATGTCCATCAATTGGGGAATGGCTGAAGGAGGGAGGAAAAAAAATTTGGAACTCAAAATCTTGTAAAAGTGAATGTTGAAAAGTATCTTTGCATATAATTAGAAAAAATAAAATATTAATAAGTAGGGGGGAATAAAGAAATTAAGCTTCTCTAGGTTGGAGGCAGTTTCATTTTCATCTCTGTGTACCCAGGAGCTAGTATTGCGGCTGGAACACAGTACGCATTTTATAATGGTGACTGAACTAAACTGTCAGAACATTGATATGAAATGAATAAAAAGTCTGTCATGTAGCAGTGAGGGTCCAGTTAAGGTTTCCAGTGATCTATGATCTAATTAGTGGGAGTTAAATTCCTTACAGTGGTAATGATCATCCAAACCTTTTTAACTTATACAATACTTATCCACGTCCTCCCATTAGTCCTTGGTTGGTAACATAATGCTTCCTCCATGCTTCATGGAAAAGATCTACTTTTTAAAATTGTGAAATAAAATCTATATAAGATTCCCTGATAGATAGGCACACTAGCTGTTGGAGGAATAGCCTATCTGTAGTCTGAAAAAAATGGGTTTCATTCTAAATTGAAAACTTGTTTTTTGATAAGCTTCTGTTTCTATCATCATGAAGAAGCTATTTCCAAAAATTCTGTCAATTCTGCTCTCCCTAGAATCAAAACTCAATTAATTTATTCACTGAGCACTTGCTAAGTTTCCAGTCCACATAAATCAATCAACAAGCATTAAATATTAAGATCCTCCTGTGAGTGCCAAGCACTGTGCTAGGTGCTAATACAAAAATACAATAAGTGAAATAATTGATTTCATTTAGACCTTACATTCTAATAGAATAAACAAGGACATATAAAAATATTTATGAAATAAATATAAAGAAGATCAATACAAATATATACGATGCTGAATGAGAGGAAAGGAACTAGCTGAGGGAACTGGGAAAAGCTTAATGTAAAAAGTGCAGCTCACCATCTTGAAGGAACACAGGTATTTTACAGGGCAAAAATTAGGAGGAAGCACACTCCAGGCATGGGGGACAACTAATACAAAGGCACAGTGATAGGAGGTGAAGTGTTAATGCATGAAAAATAAAGAGTCATTTAGACCCACAGTGTGGGAGAAAGAGTAATGTCTAATGAAGGAAGAAAGGTAAGTGTGCATTAGGCGATAAAGGGCTTTAAAAGCTAAATAAAGGAGTTTATATTTGATTCTAAAGGCCATATGAAGCCACTGGATTTGATTCAGTAGGGGAATGACAATCAGCTGAGCTTAAAGAAAATTACTTTTGGGGCAATACAGAGAACAAACTGACTCGAGGAAAGAGAATAATTAGGAGGCTACTGCAATGATCTAGACAGGAGGTGATGAGAGCCTGATCTAAGATTTCAAGTAGAGAAAAGGGGCCCCCCAAAAAAGAGATGTTACAGAAGAGAAAATGGCAAGATTTAGCAGCCTATGGGACAAGTGGGGTGAAAAAATGAGAAGTTGAAAACAATGGCAAAGATATGAAACTAGACACTGGGAAAATGGTAGTATCTTCAAAGGAAATGGGGAGTTTGGAAGAGAGGTGGCTTTGGAGGAAAAGACAATAAGTTCTCTTTAGGATATTCTGAATTTGAGATGTCTCCGGGAGATTAAATTTCAAAAGTCCAAAAGGCTATTACTGGACTGAAGCTCTAGAGATAGAATGGGGATGAATATATAGACAAGACAGTCATTAACATAGATTATAATTAAAATCATGAAACTTCTGAGGCCACAATTGAAGAATGTAGAGAAAGAAGAGTTAAGGTCCTAAGAAATAATCTGGATGATGAATCAGGAAAAAAGATTGAAAAGGAGCAGACAGGTAAGAGAAGCAAAAGAGAATGTCATGAAAACCCAGAGAAAAGAGTGTATCCAAGAAGAAAGAATAGTCAAAACCATGTCAAATTCTGTAGATATATTTAGAAGAATGAAGCTTGAAGAAATACTATCAGATTTGGCAATTAATGAATCAATGGTAATTTTTTGTAGAGAATAGTTTCAACTGAGTGATGAAGTCAGAAGTCAGAGTGCAGAGCATAGACCTGATAACTTAAGCATGAAGTAACATTGTTATTACATAATAATTAAGGTCCATAATAAAGTCATGAATCTTCACTGTGTCATTAGGCTCACTGCCTATTTATTATGTTTATTTCTAAGGTAATTTTTTTTTGCATTTATTTATTACTTACATTATTTCTAAGGTAAAAAAAAAATTGTCCCATGGGGTGGCTAAGTGGTGCACTGAATAAAGCACTAGACCTGGAGTCAGGAGGACCTGAATCCAAATACGGCCTCAGACAATTAACACTTACTGGCAGTGTGACCTTGGGCAAGTCAGTTAACCCCTCCAAAAAAAAATAGTCCCTTGTAACATCATGATTTTGAGTAATGTATTAACTACACTGGGCAATACACTAAAGGGGATACAAACAAAATGTATCTTGAACCTCAAAGAGCTAACTTCAAACTAAGGTTGAAGTTTATTCTCCATATGCTTGGTGAATATTGTACATATATCATAACCAATTAACAATTGTACGTGTATGTCTGTGTGTGTGTTCATGTGTGCCAATGGCATTGCTTTAATAGCAAGAGAACTGGTCTTAAGAGTTAGGAATTTTGAGATCTAAGTTCTACTACTGTACTATATGACCTGGGATAAATCTCTTTACTTCCTTTTATGTGTTGTCCTCCTCCATTAAAATATACCTTTTTTGAGGGCACAGGGGACCATCTTGCTTGCTTATATTTGTATCTTCAGCACAGCACAGTACCAGGCATACAGTAAATACTTTGAAAATATTTAATCTATTTATCTGAGTATCAAAGTCCAGTTAATGAAATTTGGTTAGGTGATCTCTATGATCCCTTCTGACTTTAACTTGCTATAATTCTTTAAGCACAAAATTAGGTAATGATTGGTATTGGATAAGCTTAACTGTCTTGGACAAGGTGACTCAACAGGAGTTATGGATCGACTGTAAGAGAGAGAACATTCTAGCCATGGACAAGGGCCTGATTTTAATCACAAAAATAGGAATAAACAAGCCATGAAAAGAATTACATGAGAATCCCCAGCCTAGAGCCATAGGACCAGTGGAGAATGCTGAGGTATCACACAGGATACATATGAGAATAAATAAATTAAAAGTATTTTATAAGCACTTACTATAAGCAAAACACTGTGCTAAGTGTGGAGCATAGAAATACAAAGTAAGATATCTTCACTTCTCTAAGAACTCAAATTCTAATGGAGGAGACAACATATATATAGTTTTCAGCTCTAAGTCAGATGGACATGTCCTGTGTTTCTAAAGGTGCAGCACAAAAGCAGATAATAATGCATTTTTTAAAATTTCATTTCTGCTGATCATCATAGTCATTTCTGATATTGAATCATTTGACATTGCCCAAAGACTCTGGACATTCAGTTCCAAGTCAAGAGGTTGAATGAAGTTGGATAACAGGCAACAGTACCAATCATGGTGGCAAAAGTATCTAATTCCTGCTTTTGGTGGAGATTGAGGCTGGTGGATTATTGACTTTCAGAGTTCAAAGCTCCAGTAGGGCTAAAACATAGAATGTCTATAATAATTATCAATATCAATACAGTGAGCCCTGGGGGCAAGAGGCCTCCAGCAAGAGGGCCTAATAGGTGAAGGAGCCCAGGTCAAAAAAAAAAAAAGTAGGTTAAAGCTTCCATGTTAATCAGTGTTAAGAATGGACTCCTGAATGACCTTGCACTTCCAGTATAGACGAGTTCCCAGTTAAAAAAAAAGTAATAATTACTCACTTCAAATTCTTGAGTAGGAACAACACGCTAAAAAATAATATTCAAGGAACTTTATCCTAGCAGTCATTTACAGGATTTAAAACTAGTCCCAAGTTTAGTTACTAGGTTCAGTTAAGTGGTAGTTCAAATCATTTCCTGTTCATAAATGTAGTTACTGCACTCTAAATGACCTAATAAGAGGATATAAATTGAAGAAAGTATGACTTACATACACAATGGCAAATAAAATCTCCATTTTAAAACAACGCTCTTTCAAAATCAAATCGGATGATCTAATTACAAGATCAAAGTCCTAGGTTTTGAATTCAAACATATTATTGGAACTGACACTTAAATTCTTCAAACTCTTTGTTCTCTTGGCAAACATAGTTATTACCTCTCTGAAACAGAATGTAATAAATACAAACCATCCAAAACTAATATAATGGCCTTTTTAAAAATGTCCTTGCAAAATTAGTCATGATAAAGGTAAAATAATATGCCAAGTTCCTGACAACCTTAGTATTGCAGAAAAGTACTTCAGTTTTAGACACTCAAAACTTTCTTATGATTAAAGAGGAATTAGAACTATGATTCCGTATACCTTATTTATAAGATAAAAAAGCTTCTTTTACAATATATTTCTAAGTAAAATCAATTTTTTTTACAAGAGGAAAATACCTAAAAATCCAAGTCCTGATTTTTTTTTTTAAAGACATAAAAGGTAAAATGAAGTATGAACCAGGTCTGGATCCCCATATCTTCAGTTTCTATTTATCAAACAGAAAAATCTTTCCAACTTTCTCCTTTCCTGTATAAGACCAAAACTATGTGATGTTCTGTTTGTATTACAATTATACTAATTCAATGCAGGTCACTTGCTTTTTACTGAGTCCAGATGACATTTAGTAAACTAAACACGGGCCAATTAGTTTCAAAAAAGAGAGAGAAAGAGAGAGAGACAGAGAGAGAGAGAGAGAGAGAGAGAGAGACACACAGAGAAACAGAGAGAGAGACACAGAGAGAGAGACACAGAGAAACAGAGAGAGAGAGAGAGAGAGAGAGAGAGAGAGAGAGAGAGAGAGAAAGCTCTGATTGCCTTTGGGTAGGTCACACAGTGGCTACAGGACATCATTGCCTGAACTTCATTTTGGCTAACACTAACCATACGGCTGAAGTTAACAACTAGTACTGCTGTATTCCTTTTAGGTTCTCACATTTGGAAATTCCAATTTAAATGTCTTTTTTTCTGCTGGTAGGTGAAGACAGCAAGCACCTCTGTAAAGTATTGGTTTACCCCTTATTCAACTCAAACACTTTATTTGAAGCTACCAAGATGAAATTTCTTATTTTTAAAAAAATGTCCCTGGTAGCTAACTAACCTTCTGAAATCTGTTGATTTGAACTTATTGCAGTACAAAAGAAAAATACAACACTAATGATTTAGTGAACACTAAAAATAATAATGATCTAAGCCTTTACAGTTTCTACAATAACATCTGTATTCAAATCAACCTGAACTACCATGTAATTAAGCATACAATAAGCTTTACTCATAACAAAGAACTGACTGGGTATATAGTGAAAAAAATAACCTTAATTAAAGAAACAATACTTTTATCAACACCCAATCATCAAAAGAAGATATAGCCATTCTTTTTAAGTCACAAGAATCAGTGTTTGGGCTATTGAGTTTTTTTAAAACTATATTCAGCACATTTTTATTTAGATAAAACTATGAAACCACATCAAATTATTAATCATATTATAAAATGTATATGTATATATTTTAAAATGTACAGTTAGACTAGGAAGCTACTACTTCTTAAAAACTAAAATGAGGGATATATGAAATCTAAGAAGAAACAAGATGATGATTTTTAAAGTATATTAAGACATATATACTCTTGGCCACTACAAAAATAGTAGTCACCAAATGTTTAGTCTAGACTAATAATTAAAACAACAACCAAAATAAGAAAAAAAAACTTCCTAAAGTCTTGCCCACAGTAAAATTTCTGAAAGAAGTGTTTATGAATAAAAAATACAGTAATGAAAATTGAAATCATTTACTCTAGGAACTCTGATTGCATCATAGTTAAATCACTTGCATACTGTTAAATGATCTGTATCCTAAGGAAGCAGGGAGGTCCTGAAATTGTGTACCATATACTTTAAACTACTGCACAGGTGACATTATCAATCAAATCATTACTCAAACTGAATAGAACTTGAAAGCCTTTGGTCAAAAGAAGTGACTTCTTACCAAATAAAACAAGAGATGATTACCACTTTGTTATTAAAAACAAAAATATGTTCCCCTTTCTAATTTGGCATTCTTTAATGTTGCTTTAATTTTTATGTCTGCATTAATTCTTTACACACACTAATTTGGACAAAGGTCACAAAAATACAGAATGCAATGATATCTAGTTAAATAAAATAGCTAAGTATAAAGTCTCTTTTAACTAAGTTAACTTGAACACAGAAGAGGAGATAGAAGATTAGTCAGTAGCAATATCTGAGGCACAGGCTTCACATAGATGGGCCAAGGCTCAAGTTTGGCTGGAGAAGGTTCAATTCCCATGACAGAATAGGCAGAGGAAAGCATTTGGGTACATCAGAAGCTCAATCTATCTCCCACGATTTCTCTAACACTAGGCAGTGATTTTCCTTAGAAAGACAGGAAAACCCATCATGAAGAATGAGAAGGTCAAGGAAGTGAGGAAGGCAAGAAAAAAAGGAGGTGGGAACAGGGGAGGGAGGAAAAGAGAACTCTGAAATAACTTTATTTTTTAGTCTAGTACCAAGGTTTCTTATGATAAGGTCAATCACTGAAACATTCTCATTGTTAAAATAAGTACTGCTATATTTTAAAGAAATAGAATTTTATTAATTTGAAGTCCATAATAAAATTCAAAATTTTCCAGTAGTTTATTCCTTTGAACTGATGATTAAGGCACCCATTTTAATGAATACATAAGATTGTGCCTGGGCACCAAAAGGAAGAACTGGGCCCAACAGAAATTAACAGAGTCAAATTTCAACAGAACATAAGGAATAAAATTTACACAATAAGAACTTAAGAGAGGGGGCGGAGACAAGATGGCGGCACAGAAGCATCAAGGTTTCGTGGCTCATACATAGCCACCTCAAATATTCATAAAATATGACTCTAAACAAATTTTAAGGCTCCAAAACTCACACAAAAATACAGAAAAACACATCTCCCACTGAAGGCAGCTTGGCACAAAGGGCTCATGGCAGCAAGCTAAGAGCCGAAACAAGCCCAGCCCAAAATTGCAGCTTGGCCCCGGAGTGGCCAGGACAAGCCTCAGCCAGAGCCTTCAGGAGAGTGGATCACTGGCAGCTGTGGCAGTTTCCAGAATTATCAAACCATTAACAAAAAAGGACTAAGTGAAAGGTCAGTGAACTGAGCTAGATTTGGGGGAGAAAACTGGTCCAGCCAAACTGCCTCCAGGGCAAGGAAGCAGCAGAAGCATCCACAGGGCTGCTTGAGAGCTCCTGGCCTAAAGACTGCAGGGGAGGCAAAGCAATCGTTCAGAGGCTAAGTGCTCTTGCGTTGAGCAGACTGGATCCGGATGGTGGTCTTGAGTGGTGGTCCTGGGGTGTGTTTTCTTTTTTTTTTTTTTTAATTTTATTATATTTTGCATCACTCATTTCCACAAGATTTTGAGTTACATATTTTCTCATCCTCTTTCCCCCCCCACCACCCCAAAACCACCATCCCAGTGTGTCCCCCCTCCCCCAATCTATTCTCTCCTATGTCACTTTTCGGTAGGGCAAGATGGATCTCCCAACCACAGTGCCTGTGTATCTCAAGTTCCAGTTGGATGTAGTCAATAATAACAATAATAATT
>CM053587.1:242797434-242819402 GCA_028646515.1 Pseudochirops corinnae | reverse complement strand
TGGGAGCTGTTCTTACTTTGCTTCTTATGCTTATTCTTAGTCATGGTTTTTCAGTCCGTGATTATTTTAAAAATCTCTATGGGGCTGTGCTTCCAGAAGGGAAAGCTCTGTCCCAAATCCCTGGGGTCCTCCCGGCTGCCGTAGCTCTCAGGAAGATGCTGGGACTCTTCCTATTTACTTCCGGCTGACTGGATAATGAAGACTCCAGGACCGAGGCCCAAGACCGCGATCCAGATCCAGGCCGCTCAACATGAAAACTCTTGGCCTCAGAACAATTGCTTAGTCCCCCTGCTGTCTGCAGGCCACGAGCGGGAAGCTGCAGTGCGGAGACGGGTGCAAAACCTCTGCCTTTCGCTTCTCCACTGGAGGCCTTTCGGCCAGATGCTTTTCTCCCCACAGTTCCCACTGACCTAGTTCTGAACGCTGCTCGCAGCTAGTTGTAACGCTGCTCGCAGCTGTCGCTAATCCGCTCCTCTGCTCCTCCCGTCCAGCCGCCCCCGGGGAACAGCCTCGGCTTTAGGCCAGGCTGGTTTCTGTTCGCAGTGCTGATATGGTTCCTCGTAGCCGAGCTGACTTTAGTGGGAAGTATTTTTGTGTGCATTTTGGAATTCTAGGATTGGTTTAGAGTCCTATTTTATGGGTATTTTGGGGTGGCTATGTGAGAGCTGCGATATGTTGCTGCTGCTACACTGCCATCTTGCCTCCGCCCCCCTCAGAGTTGTTTTAATTTGCATTTCTCTGATCAATAGTGATTTAGAGCATTTTTTTTCATATGACTATAGATAGCTTTGATTTCTTTGTCTTAATACTGCCTGTTTTGACCACTTGTCAGTTTGAGAATGACTGGTATTTTCATAAATTTGACTCAGTTCTCAATATATTTGAGGAATGAGGCCTTTATCCAGAGATACTTATTGTAAAATTTTCCCCGTTTTCTGCTTTCCTTATAATTTTATATAATTATAATTTTGGTTGCATTGATTTTGTTTTTGCAAAAACTTTTTAATTTTATGTAATCAAAATTATCTATTTTATATTTTCTATTGCCCTCTATATCTTCTTTCGTCCTAAATTCTTCCCTTATCCATAAATCTGACAGATAAAAAGTACTATACCTGCTTAATTTGCCTATTGTTTTACCTATTATGTGTAAATTGTGTGCATATTTTTACCTTAGCTTGGTATATCATGTGAAATGTTGATCTATACCTAGTTTCTGTCATACTGTTTTCCAGTTCTCACAATCAAATAATGAATTTTTGTTCCAAAAGCTTGAATCTTTGGGTTTATCATATACTAGATTGCTATGGTCCTTTACTATGATATAATTTGTACCTAATCTATTCCACTGGTCCACCACTCTTTTTCTTATCCAGTACAAGATTATTTTGATAATTACCACTTTCTAATATAGTTTGAGATCTGCTATGACTAGACCACCTTTTTATTTACATTTTTGAAATTAATTTCCTTGATATCCTTTTCCTTTTGTTGTTCCAGATGAATTTTGTTATTGTTTTTCTAGCTATAAAAAAATTAATAGTTTGTTATGGCACTAAATAGATTAATTTAGGTAGAATTGTCATTTTTATTATATTGGCTCGGCCTACCCATGAGCAATTAATATTTTTCCGGTTGTTTAGATCTGACTTTATTTGTGTCAAGTGTTTTTATAGTTGTATTCATATTGTTCTTGGGTTTGTCTTGGCAGGTAGACTCCCAAGTATTTTATATTGTTTATCATTATTTTAAATGGAATTTCTCTTCCTCTATCTTACTGCTGAACTTTGTTGATAACATACAGAAATTCTGATGGTTTGTGTGGATTTATTTTGTATCCTGCAATTTTGCTGAAGTTCTCAATAATTTCAAGTAGTTTTAAACTTGATTCTCTAGAATTTTCTAAATATAACATCATATCATCTGCCAAGAGTGATAGTTTTGTTTCCTCATTGCCTATTATAATTCCTTTTTCTTCTATTATTGCTATAGCTAACATTTCTTGTAAAATATTAAATTACAGATGTAATAATGGACATGCTTGTTTCACCCCTGATTATTTAGAAGGTTTTTGTTCATTCCCATTACAGATAATTCTTGCTAATGATTTTAGATAATTATAACTTATCATTTTGAGTGAAGTGCCATTATTTCTTATGTTCTCAAGTGTTTTTTTTTCTTTTTGGAGGGGGGAAGATAGGGCAGTTGGGGTTAAGTGACTTGCCCAAGGTCACAAGGCTAGTTTTTTTTGTGTTAAATGTCTGTGCCTGGATTCGAACTCAAGTCCTCCTGACTCCAGGGCCGGGGCTCTATTCACTGCTCCACCTAGCCACCCCATCAAGTGTTTTTTAATAGGAATAGGTGTTGTCTTTTTTCAAAGGCTTTTTCTGTGTCTATTGAGATGATCATATGATTTCTGTTAGTTTTGTTATTGATATAGACAGTTAGGCTAATAGTTTTCCTGATATTGAACCAACCCTGCATTCCTGCTATAAATCCCTACCTGGTCATAGTGTATGATCCTTGTGATATATTGCCATACTCTCTTTACTAGTATTTTATTTAAGATTTTTACATCAATATTCATTAGGGAAATCAGTCTGTAATTTTCCTTCTCTGTTTTGGTTCTTTCTGGTTTGAGTATCTACACCATATTTGTATAGTAAAAGGAATTTTGTAGAATTCCTTCTTTGTCTATTTTCCCAGATAGATTACATAGTATTATTATTTGTTTATTATTTGTTTTTTAAATGTTTGGTAGACTTTGCTTGTGAATTCATCTGGTACTGGTAATTTTTTCTAAGGAAATTCAATAATGGCTTGTTCAATTTCTTTTTCTAAGATTGGATTATTTAAGTATTTTGTGTCTTCTGTAATCTGTGAAGTTTATATTTTTCTGGATATTCATCCATTTCATTTAGATTGTCAAATTTATTGGCATATAATTCAACATTCACTTCCACAAGATTTTGAGTTCCAAATTTTCTCCCCATCTCTCTTCTCCCCCAACCTCAAGACTGTGTGCATTCTGATTATCCCTTCCCCCAATTTGCCCTCCCTCATATAACCCCCCCCCTTCTCTTATCCCCTTCTCTTCCCTTTTCTGTAGAGCAAGATAAATTTCTATACTCCATTTTCCATATATCTTATTTCCTAGTTGCAGGTAAAAACAATTTTTAACATTCGTTTTTAAAACTTTGAGTTACACATTCTCTTCCTCCCCATCTACCCTTATTGAGAAGGCAAGAAATTTGATGTAGGTTATACATGCGTAGTCATGCAAAACACTTCCATAATAATGTTGTGAAAGACTAACTCTATTTCCTCTCCATTCTATCCTGCCCCCCATTTATTCTGTTCTCTACTTTGACCCTGTCCTATCTCAAAAATATTTGCTTTTTATTACCCCTCCCCCCGTTTGCCTTCATTTCCATCATCCCCTCCCACCTTATCCCTTTCCCTGTACTTTACTGTAGGGTAAGATAGATTTCCATGCCCATTTGAGTGTGTATGTTATTCCTCCTTCAGCCAAATCTGCTGGGAGTAAGGATTACGGATTCCCTCTCATCCCCTGTCTCTTCCCCTCACTGTAAAAGCTTTTGTTTGCCTCTTTTATGGGAGATAATTTATCGCATTCTATCTGCCCCTTTCTCTTTCTCCCAGTACATTCTTCTCTCACCCTTTCATTGTATTTTTTATATCATCCCTTCATATTCAACTCACCCTGTGCCCTCTGTATATATGTGTATGTGTGTGTGTATATACACATATGTATATGTAGATATGTATGTATGTATGGACGGATGGATGGATGGATGGATGGATGGATAGATAGATAGATATCTGTTCCTTCCAGTTACCCTAATACTGAGAAAGGCCTCATGAGTTACAAATATCATCTTTCTATGTAGGAATGTAAACAATTCAACTTTAATAAGTCCCTTATGATTTCTCTTTCCCATATACCTTTTCATGCTTCTTTTGATTCTTGTATTTGAAAGCCACATTTTCTATTTAGTTCTGATTGTTTCATCAAGAATGCTTGAAAGTCCTCTATTACATTACATTTCCATTTTTTCCCTTGAAGTATTATATTCAGTTTTACTGGGTAGGTGATTCTTGATTTTAATTCTAGCTCCCTTGACCTTTACAATATCATATTCCAGACCTTCTGATCCCTTAATGTAGAATCTGCTAAATCTTGTGTTATCCCAACTATGTGTCCACAATACTCGAATTGTTTCCTTCTGGCTGCTTGTAATATTTTCTCCTTGATCTGGGAACTCTGGAATTTGGCTAGAATATTCCTAGGAGTTTTCCTTTTTGCATCTCTTTCAGGAAGTTATTGGTAGAGTCTTTCAGTTTCTGTTTTCCCCTCTGATTGTAGAATATCAGGGCAGTTTTCCTTGATAATTTCTTGAAAGATGATGTGGCTTTTTTGATCATGGCTTTCAGGTAGTTCAATAATTTTAAATTTATCTCTCCTGGATCTATTTTCAAGGTCAGTTTTTCCAGTGAGCTATTTCACATTGTCTTTCTATTTTTTCATTCTTTTTGTTTTGGTTTGTAATTTCTTGATTTCCCATAAAGGCATTAGCTTCCTTTTGCTCCATTCTAATTTTGGAGGAATCATTTTCTTGAGTGAACTTTTGGACCTTCTTTTCCATTTGGCCAATTCTGCCTTTTAAGGCATTCTTTTACTCATTGGCTTTTTGAACCTCTTTTGTCATGTGGGTTAGTCTATTTTTTAAGGTGTTATTTTTCTTCAACTTTTTTGGGTCTCCTTTAGCAAGCTGTTGACTCGTTTTTCATGATTTTCTTGCATCTCTCTCATTTCTCTTCCCAATTTTTCCTCTACTTCTCTTACTTGATTTTCAAAATCCTTTTTGAGTTCTTCCACAGCCTATGATCAAGTCGTATTTTTCTTGGAGGCTTTGGATGTAGGAACTTTGACTTTATTGTCCTTTTGTTTGTATGTTTTGATCTTCCTTGTCACCAAAGTAAGATTCTATAGTCTGATTTTTTCCTATTGTTTCTTCATTTTCTTAGCCAATTACTTGACTTTTTAGCACCTTTTAAAGGTAACACTCTGCTTCCAGAGTGGAGACTGTACTGTCCTAAGCTTCAGGGGTTTTATGCAGCTATTTTCAGAGATATTTCTAGGGACTTGTAAATTTTAAGTTCTTCCAAGGTTGTATGATCAAAGGAGAGGTGTTTACTCCTCTCCTGGTCTATGCTCTTGTCTGTGAGTGACCACAAGCACTCTTTTCTGCCTTGGAACTATGAGGAGGATTCTCTCTCTGCCCACCACCACAAATTCCACTATGCCAGTGCTCCTCCTATCCTAGGACTGCCACCCAAAACTACAACCTAGATCCAAGCATGGGCAAAGCAAGGGAATCCTGCCTCAGCACCAGCAAATAGATCCCTGCAATCCCCCTCTGATCAGTTATTTGATCCCCAGAACATCGGTGGGCCAAGAGCGCCAGAAGTAGTCGCTGCCGCTGCCACAGCTGCCACCACCATGGAGCTGGGGCTCCTCTCCTCTCTCATTCAGTTCTGGACAAACCTTTCCTACTAATCTTCTGTGTTTTCTTTGCTGTTCGTGGGTTGAGAATTCTGGAACCTGCCACAGCTGCTGGTGATTCAGTCCCCTGAGGGATTTAGGGTGTTACTGGCTCCTGGGCCTTGTCAGTGTGGCCCATACTAGACTGTGTTCCTCTCCCAGCCAGGTGCAATACACCATTCCTGTTGACTTTCCAGGTTGTCTCAGGCTAGAAATTCATTTCACTATGTCATTTTGTGGTTTCTGCTGCTCTAGAATTTGTTTAGAGTCATTTTTTACAGGTATTTGGAAGGGTTTGGGGGAGAACTCAAGGAATTCCCTGTTTTCACACTGCTATCTTGGCTCCACCCCCCCTTTCCTTTTTTAATCAGATGCTTTATGTATTTTCTTGTTTTGTTCTGTTTTTTTTCTCTGCATAAAACCATCCTACTTTTATTATTCTCTCCTTTCATTTTTCAGGATTTTCAATTTGGCATGTAGTTGGGGATTTTTAATTCATTCTTTTTCTAGGTTTTTTTGTGGTGTTTTATTGGTTGCAGATCCAATTCATTGATCTTCTTTATCTATATTCATTTATGTAAGAAATTAGAGATATAAAATTTCCCCTTAGTATCACTTTGGATATATGTGAAAAATTTTTGGTTTTTGTTTCATTGTTGTCATTTTCTTTATGTAAAATTATCATTATTTCTATGATTTGTTCTTTGACCAACTTGTTTTTGGGATGAAATTAATTTCCAATCAATTTTAATCCCTCTTTCCATTGTCCATTTTGAATGTAAACTTTAATTGCATTATGATCTGGAAAAGATGCATTTGCTATTTCTGCTTTTCTGCATTTGGTTATGAGGTTTTTGTGTCCTCATATATGGCCAATTTTCTGTAAGTTCCACCTACTGCTGAGAAAGAGGTATATTCCTATTCAGTTTTCTTCAGAGATCTATCATATCTAACTCTTGCAGAGTTTTATTCACCTTCTTGCCTTCTTAAGATCTTGATTATTTTTTTGATTACATATATCTAGTTCCAAGAGGGGAAAATTGAGGTCTTCCACTAGTACAATTTTATTATCCACTTCTTTCTGTAACTCATTCAACTTCTCCCTCAAAAATTTAGATGCTATACTATTTGATAACATATGTGTTTGGTATTGATATGACTTGATTGTCTGGTACCTTTCAGCAAGATATAATTTCCTTCTTTTTCTCTTTTAATGGGATCTATTTTTGCTTTTGCGCTGAGATCCTGATTACTACCCCTGCTTTCTTTGCTTCAGTTGAAGCATAATAGATTCTGCTCCAGCCCCTTACCTTTATCCAGTATGTATCTCTCTCCTTCAAATGTGTTTCTTGTAAACAATGTATTGTAGGATTTTTGTTTTTAATCTTTCTACTTCCATTTTATAGTTGAGTTCATCCCATTCACATTTATAGTTATGATAACTGTGTACTTCCCTCCATGCTATTTTCATTTATTTATCCCTCTTTCTCTTGCCCTCCATCCTTTCTCTCCTCATAAGTGTTTTTTTCTTTCTTTCTTTCTTTCTTTTATTTATTTTTTGCTTTTTGGAGGGGGGAGGATGAGCAATTGGGGTTAAGTGACTTGCCCAACGTCACAGGGCTAGTAAATGTTAAGTGTCTGAGGTAAGATCTAAACCCAGGTCCTCCTGACTCCAGGGCTGGGGTGCTTCACTCACTGTGCCACCTAGCCGCCCCAAGTATTTTATTTCTGATCACCATCTTCCCCGATATGCTCTGTCTTTTATCAGCCCCCCCCCCTCCCTCTAGGCCCCCTTCTGTTTTTACTTCTTCATAGGATAATATAGATTTCTATATCCAACTGAGTATGTATATTATTCCCTTTTTGAGCCAATTTTGGTGAGAGTAAGGTTTAAGTTTTCCCTACCATCTCCCTCCATCCCATCTTCCCTTCCATTGTAATAGGTCTTTAATGCTTCCTTGTAATGGTAATTAATTTGAATTTTAAGACCCCTTTTTGTATTGGCAAGTAAGCACATACTTCCTCTGTGAAAGAAACAGAAGGTATGAACTCCTGTCTCCTGTTGCTGACATAACAGGAAGGGGTTGCCTGAAACAGGAAGCTAATGCTGTGTGTATATAAGAAAAGCGCCAGAGAGGCATGGTTTGAATTTCTGCAGACGAGAATCTGGTGGCAGAAGCTGTTCTGCTGGAGAGAGAGAGAAAGAGAGTTAGTTTCTTTGAGCAGCATCTGGAGGCTGGACTGCTACTGCTGGACTTAGAATTGAGAACTGAGTCAGAATTCCTCGGGACAGGAATCTGGGGGCTGAAGTTGCTGCCTCCAGGAAGGCTGAAAAGGAAACCTCCTACCCCTCTACTACCCACCCTTCCCCCCCCCCCCCAGCCTGGAGAAAACAATTTTGATTTTGAAAACCTAGGAGCAGTGATTTTGATTCTGGGAGCCAGCTGAGATTTCTTCTGGGTCCTAGGGCCAGCTAAACTGTTAGAGGATTGAGGAAGCATGGCTGTGGTGCTGATATTCTGCATGTCCGTTTTGATGTTGTTTTGCCAGATTTGTCTGCTTGTGAAGGACAGTGCTGTTGTTGCAGAGGTCCTGGAACCTTGCTGTTGGCTCAGAAGCCCTGAAGAAGGATTTTCTTGTGCATTTACGGAAATCCTGGAAGAGGGTCTTGCTGATGTTTTCAGGGGTCCTGAGACTGTTCTGCAGGCAGAGAATGAATTGATGAGGACACTGGCAATGTATATTGTAGCTTTGTTAAGCATTGTCTCCCCAGGAACAGAGATTACTGAGAACTTGACTCAGGTCAAGATGAAGAAAAGACCTCTCTTTGGATATTGAATGCTGTGATGATAACGTGGTTTACTAGTGACCCATAGGTGGAGGGTTTGTGTATTTTCTAATGATTGTACTTAATGATTAATGATACTTAGTAACTGATTGCTAAATAAGTGACTGATTGAGTTAACCTAGTGTGCCCTATGAGTGGAAGACTTACTATTGTACTCTGAGATGACTGAATGACTGAGTAAGGAAGCAAACCTCCTTAGGGATACCAGATGATTGTTCATTGTTCAAGTTTGTGGCCACTTTGGTGAAAACTATGTGACCATTTTAATGGTAAGTTGTTGTGAATACTGTATTGTGATTTTCTGTGATAAGTTGTAATATTGTAAATGCTATACCTTGATTTTCTGTGAATGTTTTGCTTTGATTTGTTATGGAATAAGTAGAGTGTTCACTATACTGTATAATCAATCAGAACCTTAAAAGCTGTTCATAGTATCAGTCCTCTGGAAAGCTGCTCATGCATGGCCTTCACTCCTTCATGTGGGATAATTTACCCCATTCAGTCTCCCCCATCTTTCTTCCAGTGCAGTTTTCTTACCCACCCTTTAATTTTGTTTTATGGGGCATTGTCCCATCAAAGTTACCTTATATCTACATCCTCTGTCTACATATACTCCTTCTAATTGCTCTTATAGTAATAAAATTGTTAAGAGTTACAAATATGGTATTATCATATCTAAATATAAAATTTGGACTTATTTAATTAAGTTTTCCTCTTTCTTATTTATTTTTAACTTTTTAATGTTTCCCTTGAGTCTTATATTTGAAGGTCAGATTTTTTTATTCACCTGTGGTCTTTTAATTATAAATGCTCGAAGGCCCTCTATTTCATTAAATATCCATTTTTCCCCTTCAAAGATTATATTCAGTTTTGCAGGGTAAGTGATTCTTGGTTACAATCCTAACTCCTTTGCCGTCTGGTGTTCCAAGGCCTGAAGTTCTTTAATGTGGAAACTCCCAAATCTTGTATAATCCTGACTGTAGCTCCACAATATTTGAATTGTTTCTTCTTGACTGCTTGCAATATTTTCTCCTTGATCTGTGAACTCTGGAATTTGCCTGTGATGTTCCTGTGAGTTTTTATTTTGGGATCTCTTTCAGACAGTGATTGGTGGATTCTTTCAGTTGTTTTTTTTTAAATCATGGCTCCTGGTAGTCCAGTAATTCTGATTATCTCTCTTCTGGCTCTATTTTCTAGGTCATTTTTTTTTTCCAGTAAGAAATTTTACGTTTCTGTTTTTAAACGTTTTAAATTTTGTTTTGTTATAACTTGATGTCTCTTAGAATCATTAGTTCCTACTCGTTCAGTTCTAATTTTTAAGGAATTATTTTCTTTCTTTCTTTCCTTTTTTTTTTTTTTTTTTGCTTTTTGGAGGGCAATTGGGGTTAAGTGACTTGCCCAAAGTCTCATGGCTAGTAAGTGTGTCAGGTGTCTGAGGCCAAATTTGAACTCAGGTCTTCCTGACTCCAGGGCTGGTGCTCTATTCACTGCACCACCTAGCTGTCCCAGGAATTATTTTCTTCAGTGAGCTTTTATGCTTCTTTTTCCATTTAGCAAATTCTATTTTTTAGGGAGTTATTTTCCTTAGTAAATTTTTGTATATCTTTTCCCATTCTTTTGGCTCTGTTTTCATGATTCTCTTAAATTACTCTCATTTGTTTTTCCCAGTTTTTCTTCTATTTCTCTCATTTTCTTTTTAAATACTTTTAAAGGTCTTCTGGGATCCTTTTGGGCCTAAGAACACATTACATTTTCTTTGAGGCTTCACTTGTAGCCATTTTGACATATGTGCTCTTCTAAGTTTATGCCTTGGTTCTAACCCTACCATCGTAGTAACTTTCTATAGTTAAGTGCTTGTTTTGTTTTTCCTTTTCTTTTCTGCCTTTTTTTGTGACTTAGTGTTTTATGTGAGAGTTGGACTCAGGTCCTGTATTGACTCAAGCTTTTTGTGCTAGGGCTCTGTGTCTTACTGCTGGTTTTTGCTGGGCTGTTTGCTTTCTCTGGAGGGTAGCCTTCCCTTATGTCTTTTACTGGTGGTATGGAGCCTCCCTGTTGGCCTCTTCTAGGTGTGAGGTTTAGTTGCTGGCCATGTGGTCTTGCTGCTGGGTTGTTATGGTATCACTGCATCTCTGCCAGCAGATCCTGGAGAAGTAATTCTGTTGTTCATCTGCCTAAGAGGTGAGGCTCTGCTGCTGGGTTGCTGTGGAAACATGGTCTCTCTGGTGGTAGGCCCCAAGGGTGGTGTCTCATTGTTGGCCAGCCCCAGGGCAAGCTTCACTACTGGTCAGCAATGGGGTTATGGCCTTCCTGGTGGTTTATGCTAGGGGCGAAGTCACTGGGGTGGGTCCTTGTGCTGCACAAACTGTTCTCTTGCCTAGGTGGCTGCTGACTTGCAGCAGAGTGGGACTTACTTGGTAGATTACCCTCAGCTTTGAGCCTTGCTGTAGGTCCCCTGCTGTGAGATTGGCTGGTGTTGCTGCTGCTGCTCTAGGACCTTGCTCCTCTCCCATACCAGAGAGACAGATCTTCCCTGCTTCCCTTCTAGATCAATTCTGAGAAGCTTTTCTCATTCTTTGGAGGGGAATTTGGACAGTTGCTTCCTCACTCTGCCATTTTGGCACTGCAAGTCCCCCACTTTCTTTTTTCAAGACTGAGGACAGGCACTAGAAGTAAGGTCCTTTTGGATAGGGAAACTCATCTGCTAGTGCAGCTTACAGCTTTAGGAAACTCTAAGTGACTTCCTGAGGATCACGCAGCCAGTATTGTGTCCAGATCTTTATGACTCTGAGGTCAGCTCTCTTACCTGCTATGCCACACTGCCTCTCCTCTTTTTCTTCTTATTTTCCTTACACGGTTTTTATCTATAAGCAATGGGGTGAAATTTGTAACAACAAAGAATGATTTTAGGTGAGTACAAAAATGGCAAGAGCTACCTTACTAAAAATAGCTATCAGAGATGTTGCAGAGGAGATTTCTGTTTATGGATAGAGTTAACAAGATGACCTCTGAGTTCCCTTTCAAGGCTCATTGTCTGTGATTCTGTAAAATACTACATTTGAGGTGGTATGCTAAGTTTGGTAAAGCAATGGTCTTTAAACTTTTTGCATACACACCCTATCATCAGCAAAGAAATTATATGCTTGGACCCTAAATCTATGGATAATTATTCATAAATTAATGTACTAATTCATGCACTATAAATCTTATATAACAATATAAAATTTAAAGTATGAGATAGGTAAAAAAAAAAAAGATCTTACAAATATTGGTATATCTAAATGAGAGAAATAAATACATTGTTGGTTGTACTTAATGTATCTTCATGTTTGTTTTCAATCCTATACATAGACCGTGCAAAGATTTTTGTTAAAATAGTCAGTTATTCTTTCAAACTCAATGGAAGGTGTTAATTTGTTTTAACAAGTTAGTTTAAAACCCAATGAAACACTGAAATTTTACAAAGGATTCTTATTCAGTTATGGAATAGATTGTATTTTGTAAGAAACCCCTTCTAATTCCCAAGATTATTTTGTCATATGATTTATGTCATAATATTTTTGAATCTCTTCTTTTTCTAGTTAATAACAGTTATTAGAATTATACCAGAAGATCTGTAGAGCCCATCATTTTAATTTAAGTAGGGGATATTGCAATGCTTTTTCTGGTCTTTTGACAACTGGTCTTTAGACAGACTACAGACAGTTTAACCTTTAAAGCCTTTAACAATATGGTACTTGCCTACCTTTCCAGTCTTATTTCATCTTACTCCCTGTAATGAATTTAAGTTCCAGTCAAATTGGTTTATTAACTGTTCCCTAGAAATCACGTTATATCTCTGTTCTCCATGCCTGGAATACCCATCACTGCCTTTTAGAGTCTCTAACTTCCTTCAAGGTGTAACTTAAATGCCACTTCCTACAGGAAGAGTTGTTTTTGTTATCTCCACTTCAGAATTACATTATATGTACTTTTATATACTTACATGTGTACTTGAAGTATCTTTTCTCATCCCTCTTTATTCTTCCAGTAAAACAAAGCCCCTTGAGCTCAGGGACTGTTTTGTTTTTATCTTTATGTCTCTAGGGGCTTATAGAAACTAGGTGCTTGATATGTATTTATTGAATTTCCATCCACATGTCAAAAACTCGTTTCTTAAGGTATTCATCAACAGAAGCCAGATTGCTTCAGGAAAAAAAAATTGGAACAGAAATATGTTCAAGTTTTCATGATTCTTTTATATAATCTTTAGTCTCCAGAGAGGAGCTGCTGCTTCTGAGGAGAACTAGTTTATATTTTGTTGTTGGTTTTGTAAACTGAAACAATAAGAAAAGAATTAAAAGTTCCTGGCAGAATCACACTTAGTGCTCTCTCAACACATGCTTCTCTTTAGTTTGTCTTCTCAGCCAGTAGCTTCCATCTTAAAATGGTTCTGTCATTTGTTGGCCTGAATGTCAAAAGTCTGTGTAACAAGAGTGATGAGATACACAGGATAGGCACACAGTCACAGAGTTACAGAAGTTTAGAGCTGGAAGGAACCATAGACATCAGCTTGTCCAAAATTCCTTCTTCATCCAGTCCTACCTTCCTTTTATACAGAGGTAAATGGAATTTCAGTGAGATTAAGGAATTTCCTCAGTTACATAATCAAAATATATGTTATCTTTCCTGAGAGGATGTAAACTTGTTGAGAGAAGGGATTGTTTCTTTCTTTGTTTTTGTATGCCCACTGCTTATAACAGTGCTTGGCACATAGTAGCACTTAATAAATGCTTGCTAATGCTTGATTTTTAGTCATAAAATCTGTTGGTTTTGGGTCTTTTTTTGCAGTGCAATTGGTGTATGTCCCTTCATTTGCTCTCCATTTTTAGCTCATTGTTTGATCTGTGTTTTTGTTCTTAGAGAAATCTACATTGAAGGGTAAATACTAAAAAATATTCTTTGGTAACTTTTGTTTTTTTTAAGGATCTCAGTATTTGTTAACTTAAGGTTGGAAACTTTCAATTTGCCTAAGAATGAATTATCACATGTTATTTAGTCTGAACTTTGATTATTCTCTATTAGAACCTAGAATTTGTTGAGATAGGCTTAAACTCCAATTATCCAATTTTACACAAAAACCTGACAGTTCCCTTTTTTTTGCCTCAAATATGAACATGAAACTGAATTCATGGGCGATTTTCATGTTAACAGAGGATGTTATTTTAATAAAATTCTGCATATACCCTTGCATGTCATTTATATTCATATATAACCAAAATACTATAAATCAAGATCTTATACAGCTTGAGGCCATGAGTTAGTCATTTAAGACTTTTTGTTTTGTCACATCACATTGATTTGTAAAGAGCAAAGATTTTAACATTTGTTTTTGGTAATTTATTCATTATAGAATACAAGTAGTATATATGTGTTGCTCCTGGTATTTATTAAACTAATTTTTAGTAGAATAGTTTGAGCCAGCAAATAAGACATTAAAATAATGTATAATGTTAGTAAATGGATAATTGAAAGAGTTGGCCCTTATTATTTCCAAATGATACAGCAAAACAACTAGAGTAAAGGGTCAACACATGGTAAGTGTATTAGCTGTGGAGAGGAATTATCAATTGTGGCTGTTTAAGTGTCAAAATTGATGAAGAGAGTTGAGTGGGTATTTTTTTAAATCATGATTTAAGCACAAATCTGAGGGTCAATATTTGAAATAGATTAAATTTACTTTGTTACTGTGAAACTCTAAATACGGTTCAATTTACCCAACATTTATTGAATATCTACTGTGTACAAGACATGTTGCTCAGCAGTGGAGATACTTGAATATATCAAAGATAATTAGTTTCATTGGTGTGGTGTCTCCCTCCTCTCTGACTTAGTAGAAGACAGCCTTTGAGAATTATAGTTGGGGCAATTGGGTGCTGCAGAAGATAGAGCTAAGTTCAAATCCAGCCTCAAATACCTTTTAGCTGTGATCCTGGGCAAGTCACTTTATTCTGATTGCCTCCAAAGAATAAGGAGGAGGAGGAGGAGATGATGATGATGACGATGATGATGATGATGATGATGATGATGATCCATAACCATGATGATAATGATAGGGACTGTACAGTTCATTACCTTGTGGTCAGCCTGTGATAACCTCTTTGAACTTAAGTAAGCTGGCCTTCAGATAACATTTGTTCAACTTATTCAAGTATTCTGTCATTGAAATTGTATATCACTGGGTTTACAAAGGTGAAAATTACACATTCCCTTCCCTCAAAAAGCTTATTTACTTATCTACTGTATAATCCAATGTATGGACAAATTAGTAATGATGTGGACAAATAAGTAATGCTGTTAGGTAGAATGTGACAAAGGCAAATATGACTAGACAGAGTACTGTAAGAACTTTGAGTAGAGAAAGATCACTTTCACTTGTAGGATCCCAAGAGGTATTATAGAAGAGATAGCAACTGACCTTGAATGAAAAGATGGGGTTTTAGTGGGTGCAAGTATGGAGAGAATATGTTCCAAACAAGGGAGTTGACCTTTGCAAAAACATAGAAAGTGAGAGATTACTGGATGATTTAAAAAAAAAAAAAAAACAAACAATTTAGGCTGACTAGAATACAGAGAGTAGCAAGAAACAAGGATGATGGCTTTTAAGTGCAACGTTAAGGAGTTTTGTCTTTTCTTTCAGAGGTAGTAAAGAGCCAGTGAAGATTTTTGAGAAAGTAAATGATGTAGTTAGACATGTTCTGGGAAATTTATTTTGGCAGTTATTTTACAGATTTGTTGGAGAAGGAAGAAACTGGAAGATAGGAGATTAATTAGGAAATTATAACAATATTCTAGGAAAGGGTTGATGTATGTGGCACTGTATGTGTGGAGACAAAAGGCAATGCAGTATTATGGAGCAAGACTTCATAATTTGGAGATATAGTTATATGGAGATATAATGAGCAGGACTTGGCAATGATTGAATGTCCAAAAGGTTGTGAAAAACAAAGAAGAATCAAAGATTTCTATCTCTCCGAGTGACTTTTTAAACAGAAATGAACAAGTTGGAAACAAGATTTGGGAGAAAAGTTGATCAGTTTTGTTGTTGTTGTTGTTATGTCCTTCTAGGCTTCTTCCATTGAATCCATTATTGTAACAAAGAAAAACAACTTAAACAAAACCAATGAACAAGTTGATAGTATCTGACAGAATGTATGACATAGAATGTAGAACTCAACCTCTATACTGTTAGGGAGGAAATGTGTTTTACTCTCTTTTCTCCCTGACCAAGACAGTTTGTTGCCATTTTAGTTGAGCTTTTAGTGTTGTTTTAATTTATATTATGATAGTGATTATATCTGTATTGTTTTCCTGGTTCCATTTGTGGCCCATGTGAACTTTGAGAATTCTGATCCCAACTCCCATTTTCACTAATGACTTGGTTCCCCAAAGCTTAGCTGTCTTCCTCAACCCACAAGTGTTCTAGGGTAATTCTGTAATGTCATTCACTTGACCTCACACTTATGTGCTTCCATTTTGGATTTGTTGAATAATTTATAAGTGATCCCTGTGAGTGACCAGGCTTTTTCAGCTTTTTGGAATAGATTTCTTCTGGCATAATTTCATTTTGTCTAGGGATTTTTTTGCATTTTCTTAAAATTTTTTAAAGATTATATATATTTTTTCAGTCAGCAAAACTTTACCTTCTCACTATGCTCTTCAACCTCCCCCTGCCCCATGCTGAGAACTAAAGAAAAAGGAAAATAAAAATAAAACTTGTTACAAACATATATAGTCAAATTAAGTTTCCATATGGGGCAGAAAAAAAATTTGTCTCATTCTGCACTTTTGAGTCTTTCATTTCTCTAACAGGAGGTCAGTAGCATGTTTTGAGCATCTTTCCCTCCCAGATACTTACTCTCTCCTAATAAAGTTTTTGTGACAGTACTTTTCACTTTTCTTTTCCTTACTTGTCTGACTACTCCTTTTCGGTGTTTTTTATTGGCTAATGGGTGTTCCCCCAAATTTTGTCCTTTGCACTGGAATGTATTCCCTCCTTATTTCTGTCCGCATAGAGTTCCTATGTTCCTATAAAGGCCTTCCCTAATCTTGCCCAACCGCTAATGCCATTGTATTTAACTACTTTGTATATGTCCTTTATATTTATGCTACATATATGTATGCATATGTGTGTATATTTTATGTATATAAATATGTGTATTTGTTTATGTTATAAGCATACACATATTTTATGTGTGTGTATTAGCTCCCTGTTTAAAATGTAAGCTCCTTGTGTATAGGGATTGATGATTTGTTGTACTTGGCTGCCCAGCTCCTAGCACATTACACGGGGCAGAGAGATGGTACTTAAATGGCTGGTGATTGATTAATTTTTGCCTTGGTATTTTGGATCTTCTCCTAAAGCCAGCTTCTAGGACCTTATTTTGGCATGGAGGTGAACCTGACTTCCACAAGGATTGATAGCAAGATGCATTCTCTGACAGGTTCTACCAAGCTTGAAAGATTTCAAGTATAGGACTGGTGGTGCACTGTATGTATGTCATCAAGTTGTTCACAAGAGCATGACTTTTGCACCCACAACAACCCTTAGATCATCCATATTGAGAATTGTTCTGGGAGGGGGAGAATCCATATGGACAAAATTGTAGACTCTTATAGTATGGAGGGCAGTAAATCTCAGGAGTAAAATATGTAATCCTCTCTCAAAAACTGTCATAGTTTCTGGAGCAGCAGGTATAGTTGAATAATTTTGAAAAAAAACCTTAGAGTTGAAATGTAATTTGGAAGTCACTTGGGAAAATCTGTACCTGGGTAGTACTCTGATTTAATATATCTTCCACAAATAATCATCCATCTTTCATTTAATTACCTTCAGTGATAGAGTCTTCTACATACAAAATTAGGGCAGAGTGTCCTTAATTATTGGTTTTTATCCTTCACATTCCAAAGAAAATGCTTTCTTTTTTTCCTTTTTTCTTCACCTTTGAAAGAAAGGCAAAAGGTCTCTACAGTTTGGTAGGGGAAGTTGTTTGCTCTAATATATGTGCCTGTATTTATTTTCAGTCCTCAGAAACAATGTTCTTTGGCTGCCTTTTTACTGCTATTTTTAGTTTGACCCTTGCTGGTTCTGAGCCAGTGATTGGGCCAATATGAAATAGAGCCAGATGGCATTAAACCACTGGCAGATTCCATAAGTTTAGATTGTTAGATAATATATATCAAATTCTTTCTTTAATTTTAAAATTCCATAGCTGAAATCCTGTTTATTGAATTGTTGTATCTGATGGAATGCCTGTATATAACAAATGATATTTTATTATACTCTCAAAATTCTGTGTAATGATTTTTCATATCATATACCTTGTTTTGAATGAAAGCAATTGATGGATATATGTTATTTAAATCCAAATTCTTAAATTTACCTTATTTTTAGAGTTTTGCTTACTCTACATGTAAAGTACAGTTAATAACTATTTACAATTTACTTTTCTGTCAGCTATAAATAGGACTTTTAAAATTGAAAGTGTATGTGATGATTATTTCAAGATATGTTCAGGTTTTTTTTTCTGAAAACTTCTTCACCTGTGTCATGTATAACAAATATTTAAAATCTGTTTTTAAAGAGAAGTATGGAATATTATTAGAAATAGTACACTCTGAATTGATTTTTATACATATTACAGGAATAGCTTACCTGATGAAAATGCATTTTGACAATCTGACATGTTTTGATAGGTGCTGAGGTAATTGTACAGATTTTTTAAATTAAGCAAGAATCTCAAACAGAATATTCTACGGGAGGTTAATCCTAATATAAAAGTTTAGGATTAAGTATTACTAAATATGACCAAGGTCTTCTTTTTGATATTTTTTGACATGTGATAGGAACCTGATTCTAAGCTTTAAAATGAAGAGGAACTAATTTTATGCCAGTTTATGGGAATTATACCCAAATATTCAATTCAATGGGCTAATAAAATAACAAAGATATTTAGTTTGTATTGACTTTAAATGGCTGTTTGATTTATGAAAAGTTAATTCATTTTTAGAGGACAAATTAACAGTTGTCTTTCTTTAGCACTATTTTAAAATAATACTATTTTTCATCATTAGAGAGAGAGTTCGGGTTCTCACATGTTCATGCAATGCCCAAAATAATTATTTGTTATTCATTCTCTCCATGAGCTTAAAATGTCTAGAATGCCTTTCTAGGATTTTCTAATTTTAAAATCATCTAAACTTTGGTATAAACATACATTTGGGCATTAAATATTTGCTAGATATCTTCTGTAAGGAAGCAGCAGGGTTTTCTAAATAGATCTTAGGACTGTGACCTTTGTTATTTGCTACTTAAGAAATTATAAAGGTATATTGACTTCTCTTTGCATTGCTTCTTCTATTAGCTTAGGGTTTGTAAAGCTTAATGTGATACTTAAACATTTTGGCAAATACCAACACTCCTCCTTGCCCCTCCCCCACTTCCACTTAAAGCATAAATTAGTCTTCCTCCCTCAGATTTCTCCCCGTTCCAGCCTATTCTCCACTCAGCCATCAGTAATCTTCCTAAAGCACTGACCACCATGTCACTTGCCCCACAGTTAAATAAATTTCAGTGGCTTCTTGTCACTTCATGATGAAATTTTAAACCTTCTGTTTGGCATTCAAATTCCTTCATAATCCTTCCCTTATAAAACAAAATGGATAATTTTAGTCACATAAAATTAAAAGAGGTTTGCATAAATAAAAGCAAAGCAGCCAAATTTAGAAGAAAAGGAAACTGGGGGGAAATTTTTATAGCAAGTTTCTCAGACTAAGACCTCATTTCTCAAGTATATACAGAACTGAGCCAAATTTATAAAAATAAAAGCTATTTTCCACTTGATAAATGGTCCGTGGATATGAATGGGCAATTTTCAGAAGAAGTCAAAGCTATAAATAGAGACATGAAAAAAATGTTCTCAGTCACTATTAGTCAAAGAAATTTATATTAAAACAACTCTGAGGTTATCACCCCACACCTATTAGATTGGCTACCATGACAGAAATGGAAGGATAAATGCTAGAGGGTATGTGGAAAAATAGGTTTACTAATGTACTGTTGGTGGAGTTGTGAACTGACCCAACCATTCTAAAGAACAATTTGGAACTATTCCTAAAGGGCTATAAAACCATTGCATACCCTTTGACTCAGCAATACCACTACTGTACCTGTATCCCAAAGAGATCAAAGAAAAAGAGAAAGGACCTATATGTGCAAAAATATTTATAGCAGCTCTTTCATGACAGCAAAGATTTGGAAATTGAGGGGCTGCCCATTAGGGAATGGCTGAACAATTTTAGTTGGATTTTGATGGAATACTATTGTGTTATAAGAAATGACAAGCAAACATGAACTGATACAAAGTGAAATGAACAGAACCAGGAAAATATTGTACATAGTAATAGTGGGTATTGCAGTGATGATCAACTGTGAAAGACTTAGCTACCCTGATCAATACAGTGATCCAAGATAATTCCAAAGGACTCATGAAAAATTATATCCACCTGAAGAGAGGGAGAGGAGGGAGAAAGGGGTGGGGGGAGAAGAGAGACACAGAGAGAGAGACAGAGAGAGACAGAGAGAGAGAGAACTGATGAATTCTGACCATAGATTGAAGCATTTTTTTTAACATTTCCTTTTTATTCTGTGTGGGTTTGTTTTTTGTTGTTGTTGTTTTGCAACGTGGATGGTGTGGAAATGTTTTGCATTACATTCCATGTATAATTGATATATTGCTTGCCTTCTTGATGGGTGGGGGAGGGTAGGAAGGGAGAGAATTTGGTACTCATTTTTTTTAAATGAATGCTAAAAATACTAAAGAAAACAGTCTTCCCCTCACCCTTTTCCTTTCCAGTCTTATTTATATCTTACACCCTCTTCACATGCTCTGTGATACAGTGACACTGATTTCCTTGCTGTTCCTCCCACAGGGCACATCATCTCTCTACTCAAGACTGTTTTCATTGATTCTCTACCATGCCTACAATTATCTCTTCATCTCCTCCTCTTATCTTCTTGTCTAAGCTAAAATCCCATCTTCTTCAAGAAGTCTTTCTTGATTCCCCCTTAATTCTAGTGTCTTTCCTCTACTGATTATTTCCCCCTTATCCTGTATACAACTTGTTTATACATCGTTGTTTATGTGTTGTGAGATCACGGATTGTCTTTTGTTGTGCTTACCACACAGTAACTGACACATGGTAGACACTTAGTAAGCCTTTTATTGACCAACTGAAGACTCATCAGAGATTGTACTCCACTAGCGCTGCCTTTTATAGATAGCTAAGGGCCAACTGGAAGCAATTTGATTGATTCTAATTTGACCACAAAATTTGACATCAGAGGACCTGGGTTTGAGCCCCAGCGCTCTTAGTGCCTGTGTGACTTTTGTCCGAGGCCTCAGTTTCCTAATTTGGAAAGTGAAGTTGTCAGACTGGATGATCTCTGTGGTTCTTTTTACTTCAGTATCCTATGACTTCCGTGGCTTATTGAAGACTCAAGAGTTGAGACTGCAGTAGAGCTGTTATAATGAATAGCAGTTCATTTCTTCCTCATTTTACGGTTTATAAAATCCTTTCGGGGGGCGGAGCCAAGATGGCAGCGTAGCAGCAGCAACATATTGCAGCTCTCACATAGCCACCCAAAAATAACCATAAAATAGGACTCTAAACCAATTGTAGAACTCCAAAACACACACAAAGATACTTCCCACTAAAGTCAGCTCGACTACGAGGAACCATATCAGCACTGCGAAATGAAACCAGCCTGGCCTGAAGCCGCGGCTGTGCTCCGGGGGCGGCTGGATGGGAGGAGCAGAGGAGCCTTTCTGGTGAGCAGATTAGCGGCAGCTGCGAGCAGCGTTCAGAAGGTCAGTGGGGCTTGTGAATTTAGGAGAGTAAAGCAGTCTAGCCGAAAGGCCTCCAGAGCGGAAAAGCAAAAGGCAGAGGTTTTGCACCCGCATCCTCGTTGCAGCTTACCGCCCGCAGCCTGCAGACAGCAGGGGTACTAAGCGATTGTTCTGAGGCCATTGCTCTCGTGTTGAGCAGCCTGGATCCGGATTGCCGTCTTGGGCCTCGGTCCTGGAGTCTTCACTATCCAGTCAGCCGGAAGTAAGTAGGAGTGGTCCCAGCACCTTCCTGAGAGCTACGGCAGCCGGGAGGACCCCAGCGATTTGGGACAGAGCTTTCCCTTCTGCAAGCAGATTCCCACAGAGATTTAAAAAAAAAATCACAGACTGAACAGCCATGAGTAAGAATAAGCATAAAAAGCAAAGTAAGAACAGCTCCCAAACCCTAGATTCCTTCTTTGGGGAAAAGAAAGATCATGGGAGAGAGAGGGAGGAGGGGAGTGCAGCCAGAGTGCCCCTACCAGGAGCCTCCAATAAACATGAAGAATGCCTTAAAGCTAGAGATGAGCTGAAGAAGGATTTTGAAAACCAAATAAGGGAAGTAGAAGAAAAATTGGGAAGAGAAATAACAATGTTGCAAGAAAATCATGAAAAGAGAGTCAGCAGTATG